>CM070562.1:58749033-59071854 GCA_036346405.1 Phyllostachys edulis | reverse complement strand
TTAAGCAAACACCAATTACTGGGTATGAATAACTATGCACCTGCACCCAGCCAGCTGAGAAAGTCAGTCCACACTTACCCTCCCAATTACCAGTCTCCTCCTCGAGCCAAGAATCCCTCAAATCTTCTTCAATCCCTTCATACTTCAAAGCATGTGGTGCAAATCTCACACCACTGCAATCTTCAATGATCGGCCTGCTCCTCACCCGCAAGTAGAAATCCGTCACCCCTCGCCTCGTGAATCCTGATCTGGTGCGCCGCCATTACAAATGTACAGCGCTCAACATCCTCTATGAGCACCGAGCCAAGAACAGCGCCCACGAACACACGGCAGTCTCTTAGCTTATGAACGTACAGCGCCCGGCATTTGCCTTTGAGATAAACCTCACAGGAAACCAAATCCGCGAGTGTGAAATCCCCATCCTTGTCATTGGAAACTCTCAGATCCTTCACCAGGTTGTGCCGTTCCTGCCCTGGAACCCCAACCCTGGCAAGATCGCGTGGAAACTTGGCTTCGGCTGCTGCGGAGGAGGCTGAGGCAAGTTGGGAGGATCTTGCGGGGGGTTCTTCGTGGCTCTGCCCTTGTTCCTGAATGAGAAGGACTTCTTGGGTCGGGTTTCCGAGGCGGCGAGCCTGTGGGCGGCGCGGAGGTCGGAGACGGCGGCGAGGGCGGAGCGGAGCTCGTAGGGGGGAAGGGAGTGGGAGGCCTCCGCGACGAGGCGGTCGAGGTCGTCTATGGCGGCGGCGGCGGTGGCGATGGAGGCAGGGGCGTCGTCGGGGGAGGTGTGGCAGGCCGAAAGGGCGGACTCCGCGGTGAGCTTGGCGGCGGCGAAGCGGGAGAGGAAGGCGGCGACGGGGGACGCCTCGGAAGAATCTGCGGAGGAGGTGGCAGTGCGCTTGGAGAGGCGCTCGAGCATGGCCAGGTGCTTGCGGTGGCCCGCAGCGGCGGCGGCTTTGGTGTGGTCGGGCTCCGGCTCCATTCCGGCGGCAGGGGTGGCGGCGCCGGATGGCATCGGGGTCTAGTGGACTCGGATGAATGGCGTCCAAGGCTCGGCACAGGCGCGATTAGGTAATCGGGCCGTGCAGTCGGCCCGTGGGCTCGGCCGCCGGCCAGGCACGGTGTGCGAGCGCACGGGCTGTGTAAGTCGGTCCGGCCACGGTTAGCCTAACGGCCGGTGCCGAACTAAATTTAGCCTATAAAATAAAAAATATTAAAAAATCCTAGAATATGTATATAATTTAAAATAAATTTATATATACTTAATATATATATAAAATGAACGGACCAGACCAAGATGACGACCCAAACACGGCCTTACGGCTCATCAAGCCGCATCTACCTAACCCATTTAAACATTGGTCTACCAACAATATGTGCCTTAGGCCGACTTCGAGAGGCACGCCCACCTAGCCACCACTAGATGATCCTTACATTAGTACTGTTAATGCAGAGCGTGGCATTGCTCTAGATCCGCACCACTCATCCAAAAGTGGGTACTACCCCTTCAAACCTGTGTAATTATTTTCAAAGAAGACAAATTAGGCACACCTCATACCTACTCAAGAATATATCACATTTTGGACATTGATGGTCTCCAACATAAAAGTTTGACCATTACTTTTTATATGAACGTGTTCATAAAATAATATAAAATTATTATATTATGAAATGATTTTCATGACTAATCTAATGATACCATTTTCAATGACCAATACAAATAGTTTTTTAGATATTAGTAGTCAAAGTTAAGGAAGCTCGATTGCATGTTTCTAAAATGTCTTATATTTTTCTCGAATCTGAGTGAGTAACTCTTTAATTGCTATGAATGCAACCAGAGGGTAAAGTCTTTTGGATCGCTTCCGATAAAAAGAAAATTAAGCACTCCTCGAGTAATAGATATTCATCCAATGTTGCCGGATTAGATCGTCGCTAGTTGTATATTTCCGTGTTTCACCGATGCACTAACCTTAGATTTTGGTGGCAAATGTGGCTAGTGGTGAGAAGGACAACGGAAATGACAGTAGAGAGGTTGATCGGTGGGGGGTGTTTATCGCACTACTACGTAAAAGGTCTCACAGAAGGTTCAAAACGTCATCACGCATAGCCAGTGAGCCGCTTGAGTTTATGGGTCGAAATGACATGAGGTCATCACTGCACGGTTTTTGAACCATGTGTGAAAAAAGCTATCACAGACGGTTCTGAACAAGAACCGTCTGTGATAAGTAGTTTTTTCTATTGCAAAAAAACGGATTTTGAGTCAAACCTATCAATTGCTGGACAGTAGTTTCCATATGCAACCTCTAGCAAGACAACTAAAATCCAATTCAAATTTCGATGGCAAACACATTATAGGAAAGGAAAACCAAAAGGTTTCACAACGCCCCTCCGATTTGGAAAAAAAAGAATAAAGTTACAAAGTTAAACTAGCTAGAAACCATCAATGCCTCCAAGCTCTTGAAGAACTCATCGGCTTCTTAGATTGGTCTTGTGAGCTCCTCTCAGACTCACCAAAGATATCACAAGATGTTTTGGCTTTTCAAAAATCTTTTAAGTAGTTTAGGTCCCTGGAAAATTTCACCAATTTTATTTGAATTAATAAAGCTTAATTGGGACTTCCATAAATCAAAAATAATTTAATATGATTAATCTCAACACCAACTATTATCAAAACTATTTTATTTGGATTCTATGTGCTTGGATATCTTTTCTAGATTTGTCTAGAATTTTTCTAAGTGCATTTGCTATCTTTATTTTTGTCATTTGGATTTTCATTATTTTCTAAAAATAAAAGCTATTATTAAATCTCAGATTCTGCGGGATGAATCTCTTTGACCCAAATTGCTCTTATTCCCTTTGAAGCCCAACTTCTTCTACCGCTTTTTCCTTTTCCTACTCAAGTCAACCCAAATTTTACCACCTTCTATTTTCCATCCAAAGCCCATGCTCCTTTTTTCCATTGTGTGCGTGCTCAAACCCATCATGGCTTTTCCTCCGTAGCGTGAGCAACCCACCCGAGCCGTCCGTTTTGTCTTCTTATGCAAGCCAGGTCACCAGACATTTCCTCGGTAGCCTCATGTTTCTCGCTAAAGTCCATTTCGCCTCCTTTGTTTCTCGCCTGTGGGCGGTAAAGCAGAAATGAGCGGCCCATGTTGCAATATGGGTCAACCCGAGCGTCGTTTTCTTTGAGTGTCTTGTAGCGTGATCGGTCCAACAGATTCCTTTCCTTTTCTTTTTTATCGCGGTGGGACCCATCGCTATTTGCCACGGAGCATCTTCTTCAACTCGAGTCCTTTTCTTCGCATGTCCGTGAACAACACGCACAACCGCCCATGCTCCTCTTGGTCTCCTCCCATCCGCACTATTTAAAGCGAGCCCTCGCGTCATATTGTGCGATTGCCAACCTCTTCCAAAACCCTAAAATCTTGTCCGGGTCTCGTTCTCATTATTGCGCCATCGCCAAGAAGACCAAGACGCCTAAAGCTTTTGTTCGCTGAAATTGCCGTCGTCAGAGCCTCCTCGGCTCAGATCGTCTTCGCCAAGATTAACGAGAGCTTCGCAGGTGCTTCCACCATCTTCGCCAGCATCATCAAATCTCCGTTTTCATCTTTGTCCAAAACCGGTCATCGGCACCGTTGTCGATCTACAACCGGTGAGATTCTAGCCCTTCCTTGCGCGCCACTTTGCTTCCCATACTATCCTCATCTAATCCCCACCTTTAATTTGATTTCTTTGCCACCGAGCCGCCATCGTGGTTCTTCCTCGCCTCGGTCATCTTTGAATTGCCGCTGCTCGATCAACTTCCGATCGCTCCGAGCCCGCCTCGGCGATCCTCGTCATCTCCCCGCCCGGTGCTCCCTCCGTTCATTTCGGATGCCATCCAATCACATCGCCACAGGTCGTGGAGCTCCTCGCCCGAGTCACCGCCGCCACCGAGCCCTTGCCGCCATCGCCGAGACGCCGCCACCAGGTATCCTTAGGCCCATGGGGTTCTGTTTCTTTGCCACCGCCATCTCCTCGCCTCCTTTCACCTTCGCCATCATTGTCTTTCATCGCCGCCATGGTTTCTCCGGAGCCTTCTTTCCTCTCGGTACAGTTTCTTTGTCGATGTGGCGCCAAATCAATGTCCACCTCACCAATTTGATCCATGTGGCGCCTACGTGTCCTGCCATATGGCATATCCAAAACTCCACAGAACCCAAAAGCCATGAACCTAGTCCATCACACACCATCTCAATGCATGTGGGACCCTTTTGTCAATCCCTCTCTTTCTCTCTCCAGTACCTTGACCCCACATGTCATTCACTACCTTTGTTCTCTCTCACTTACCAGTGGACCCCACTTGTAAGTCTCCAATTCATTTTATTCTAATCAGAAGGAATATTCTCTGAATATTCTTTTCTCTCTCAATTTCATCATTTCATGTGATCTTTCAAAGCTCATATCTTTTGCATCCGAACTCCGATTGAGTCCTTTCAAATTTCTAAATTCATCTAAATTCGAGATCTATCTATCTGAGATTTTTATTTAATTTTTGGAGTTTATTTTGGCTCGGTTATTTATTTGTTTTGTTTATTTGCTTTCGTTTGCGAGTAGACGTCGATACTTCGGGAAGATTTGAAGAAGAAGGAATACCTCAAGAGCAAGATCAGTACTTAGACCTATCTCAAGGCAAGTCATACCTTTGATCATATTGAACCCAGTTTTCAAAAGTTATTTTGATTCAAAGTATTGCATTTACTTTAATTATTTATTTCAATGTTTTTGGGATTAGTTAATATCCAATTTGTTATGACCTCCTTGTCCAATTGTATGCCATAATCTTTTGTCACCCTAGTTTGGTTTATTTAGTTGGTGCTATTGTATTACCAACGGGATGGTTAGATGCGATTAGATTGCTTAGCCATGCTACGAGTCATCATTTCATGTAAGTCGCAATTGTAAACTTGACTAAGTGACTATGGAATTATGTGATAAAAACTATGTGCACTATGTGTTATTACTCATTGATGGCATATGTTACACTTAACCAACGGGGTGGGAAAAGGTTTTGGATGGGGGCAAGTGGTCTGTGTGCTTTTATGGTGGATCTGTGTTGGTGGGAATGATAGGTTAGAATTTGGAAGTCTTGCCTCGATCGATTAAGGACTTAACCTTGTGCATCATTGAAATGGGCCTTTCAGACAACCACATGTCCGGTATGGGACGGGTCTAACTTAGTAAGTTATGGAGTCTTGACATTGATTACTCCGGTTGTAGGTTAGTCGTGTCGGATTGGGTGGAGGTGTGTACTACCAAGTAGTCGTGATCACGGGCGGTTCGCCGTTTCCGTCTAACGGTGTGCGTTTGTGTGCTAAGCATACCGGGAGTGTCAATGTTGAGATGAAGTTTCGAAAGGTTTTGTTGTGATCATCTGTACAAGTTGATTGCATCTTGTGGGTAAAGTGTACAAACTCAGAGTGTTAAATCAATCTATTCAAATAGCGCGTCATGGGTCATAGACATGCTCGAGGATTTCACACAAGGGTAGATTTTCATAAAACCTTGGAAAGGGAGCTGTGTGACCTAAGTCATATGGCTATGTGAATAACTTGATTAGGCTATGTGTCTTTGTGAAAACAAATGATAAAACTTATTATTGTCTATTTGTTTTGAATTATGCTTTCAATCTATTATTTGTATTCAATTGCAAATGTCGATTTACGAAAAAGAACTACGTAGCCATTCCTTTGGAATAAGCTCGCATCTATAATTTGCATTACGTGGTATGACTTATAGTATGGTGTGTACTCATGCTTGCTTTAATAAATCAAGCAGAGGTGAAGGAATCGCCATCAACAAGGTCTACTTCAAGGATCGTGGAGAACTAGGTCGCAGACCCCAAATTGATTTCTGTGGGCATATGGATGGGCTTCACTGAAGTTATTCTGTTTCGTTCCGCTGTAGCTTCATTGAGCTATTTGCCCTCTAAAGCATTAATTGTAAGCTTTGACCTTAAGGTCTTTACTCTGATGTTTATTGTTATTTGCCTATTTATTAGCTATCTTTGTATATGGAAATGATATTTCATTGATGTTGCCACTGTGTGCACTAGCGCGATCCTGGACTAGTGCAGTATACATAGTGTAACATCCCAAATGTATAATTAGGGTTTGTTCAGGTATAATTATATGTGTAGAAATTAAAACTTTTCTCACATCTTGAAAACCCCTAATCTCTCCTGTGATTCTAGTCCAAGAGTTGTGTAATCCAAAACACAAAGCTCTTGTTGACCAAAAGTCAAACTCCTTTTCCAATTATCTTAAATCTTGTGCCAAACATTTGGAAAATATTTTCCTTGGTCCTAAAACTGATGTGGGACCCTCTGAAAAATATCACAAGTTGTAAAACTTGTTTGATAAATTTTGGAGGTAAACCAAGTCCTTGAACAACCTTCGTGAATTTCCTGAGAAAAATGCATTGCATAATAACCTCTGAAAATTTTATGTAAGGTTAATCTTAATGTCAGCAAGCTCCAGTTAAAATTGCATAATTTTTGGAGTTGTTTTGCTATCCCAAACAATGTTTCAAAGTCTCAATTGTTTTATAACTCATTTCAACATGCCTTTGTTTGCTTGAGCCACCTTTTCATTTTGGGTTGAACCCAACCAAGTCCGGCTCAACAGACCTCCTCTCCACCTTGATCAGTCGTGAGCCGTCGGATTAACATCCAACCGCCACGACCTCCTCCTCTAACGCAGCCAAGTCCTCCCACTCACATGAGGTCATCGCCCTTGGATCAACGATCCATGGCCATGACCTCGCGCTCAAACTACTCGGACCTCCCCTTTAGACTCACTTGAGGTCGAGCCGCTGGATCCAATCCAAAGGCCACGACCTCCTCTCGCAAACCATCGCGTGGATCTCCCATTTGTTGAGGTCATCGCCTTGGATCAAAAATCCATGGCCATGACCTCCCCTCACTGTTAAACTAAGCAAACCTCCCCCTCAAAATATCCAAAGACTCACAACCTCCCCATCTCATGTTGTGCACCGTTGATTTAAAATCCACTGCCACGACCTCCTCCTTGTCTTGTGCGCATTAGACCTCTCACAAGACGTGAGGTCGTGAGTCCTTAGATTTAAATCTAAAGGCCATGATCTCCCCAGTGCGTTGCAAGCTCAGACCTCTTTGATCGTAACCTTTGGATCAAAAATCCAAAGGTCCCGACCTCCTTGCCTTTTGCGCAACGCCTCGCACCTCCTCGCCTCTCATCACCATTAGATCTTAATCGATGGCCTTAACCTCTTGTCTTGCTTGCAGCGCTTAAGACCTCCCCGGTCATTGTGCGCCCTTGGATTTAAATCCAAAGGCCATGACCTCCCCCTCATGTTCTTAAGTTCGTGTGCGGTTAAGACCTCACAGGAGGTCCGCACCGTTGGATTGAGATCCAACGCTTTGGACCTCCCCTGTCCCTTTTTCCACGCAAGATTCAAGATTATGGAAATCGGAGGGCCACGACCTCCCTTTCCAAATCGTGTGGCTGGGACCTCCTCCCAGTCACTTAAAACATAACGGTTCAAAAATAGAATCCGATGGTTAGGACCTCCCCGAAGTCTTATCCAACGGTCAAAATGACCTCCTGTTCTTCTCCTACCTTGATGCAGCGTGCGAAGCCATGGCAAGGCAAAGTCGAGCCTTGTCACATCCAACGGCTCAGGCTCGGGGCATTAAATGCATGTCGGTGCTTTTCCGCCCCTAGCCCATGCCCCGTCGACCGACCTACTGTCTCATCCATCTTGTCCAACTCCATGGACCTCCTGTGGACCTCCCTTGGGCTAAGCTCACCATGAGCTTAACCCGTGGTCCAGACCTCTTTGCCCTAGCTATAAAACCCCCCACTGTTGCCCTTGGCTTCTTTTACACACCATTGAGCTTGGCCTTGCTTGTGCTTGGCTGAGCATCCCCTCCACTAACCTCCCCTTTTTGGCCGCCATTGTTGAGAAGCTTGAAGCCCTCGGTGGTGAAGGCTTGCTCCAGTGGCCCCCTCTCAACCTCTAGCTCATTTTCAGCTCCCCCAAATCTCCTGGAGTTGAACCTAACCCATTGTTAGGTTAACATTTTCAGGAGAGGGCTAGTGGAGCTTGGAGCTTAGAGCTTGGTCTTGAGCAGCGGAGCTTTCCCATCTTCTCCAACTCAGGCCATCGCCATCCTCGACCTCCCCGGCATCGTTAGGACCTCCGTGTACTCCTCGATAGTCCTAGGCGCTGGCACCGCATGTATGATGTCGCGGAGCTTTTATTGAGCACACGCTTGAATGTCGCGCGGAGCTTCCTTTTGCGTTTTGGATTTTGGCCGTGCTTGCCTTCGTTGTCCTCTCCGGCTCGCCGGCGTTCAAGGCCGTCGCCGCCGTTGAGAGGAGGTCCATTGGGTGCGCATGGTTATGCGGACCCGCGGTACCATTGGATGATGTCGGCGAGTGCATCCTCAGCCGCCGATGACCACATTTTGAGCTCGGATCTTGTCGGACAAGAACTACGGCGCTATTGCCGTTTTAGGACCAAGATCCGCCGGGTTTAATGCGCTCATCATTTGCTCAAATCATTATAATCATTAGCGTGTCTTAAACCGCATTTAATCGCCCCTCATTGCGCATTTAAGACCTCCGTCCATGACCTCCTCGTTGTCCCGCGCAATTAATCTCTTGTCCAAACACGCACGCGCGGCGCAAGCACGTGGTCGTGAGCTCTGGGACGCCCATGACCTCCTCCGAGGAGATCCGGAGCGCCCAAGACCTCCCCATGTGCGATCATGGCCGTCCAGACCTCCACGGAGGTCTGCGACGATAGGACCTCCCGAGGTCATCTCAACTGCTCATGACCTCCCTGTAAATCTTGACCGTCAAGGTCCTCCCTCGGACGATCCGACCATCAAAGTCCTCCTTGAACATGTGGACCGCCCAGACCTCCCTGTGAGGTCTTGACGATGTAGATCTTCCTTGAGAGATCTTGGTAGTTTAGATCTTCCTTGGAAGATCTCACTGCTCAGACCTCCCTCGTTTGATCTGGACCGCCCGGTCCTCCTCATGTGTTGTGGTTCGTTGGATGCGGTATCAACGACCACGACCTCCTCTCTGCTGTGCAAGCAATGTGGCGGGGAGGACATGGACCGTTGGATCCAAGATCAACGGCCCATGTTCTCTCGGACTCTGCACAGCGCGCAAGGCGTTCCTCTGGAGGTCTTGAGCCGTTAGATCTGAGATCTGTGGCTCACGCCCTCCCATGTCCTTGTGGGTTTTAGAAATTTCAAGTGAACTCTTATTTATAAACCTAAATAAGGTATAAACTTTAGAATTCCATATCTTTTTCATTTTAAATCCAATTGAGGTCATTCAAATTGTGTTAGCTCTGTCTTGAACTTGACTTTAATCCAAAAATGATTGTAAGTTGAGTTCAGCTCCAGAGCACAGTTTTGCTATTAGATTTTAAAACTCACTTTAAATATACACTCAAATTAATGCTTAACTTGTAAAATACATAACTAATGCTCTGTAGATTATTTTTGAGTGAATCCAACTTTGTTGGCTTCCTCTATTAGTGAACTCACTGTGAAAATTAGTTTTGAGCATGTTGCTGTTATAAAAATGAGGACTTGTGCATTATAATTTTGTTCAAGTTCTTGTTTTTGAAAAAATGGTAGAAAGTGCAATCTAGCTCCAAATGAGATGAACTCAATTGTCTTATTCATCTCATGAGGTGCTGGTTTTTCTGTAAAAATTTCAGTGTCACCACTTTTCTAGAAAATGTTGCCTCATAATTAAATTAGTGAATAGTGCAGTTTAGTATTTTTAGGGCTGAGCAGGTTTGTTTTGCTCATAACTTTTGCATTAAGAATCCAAATCAATTGGTTCTTGTTGCTAAATTCCCTAAAAATCACCCTCTTGCTGCTGTAGAAAATTCAGAGTGTTTGGAGTTCGTTTGCTGTGCTGTCTTTGTCATTTTCGTCGTTCTTATCGATTGTTTTCGTCTTTCCGATTAGGTGTCGACGAGTACTTTGAACCCGTGAGCGATCCTCAGCAACAATTTGTCCAGCAACAGTGAAGGCAAGCAGTTTGATCATTTCCATCATTGTCCCATTACTTTAAAGCTTAATATATTGTTTTACTTGTATGTATGCATGCTACTTTGTGTTAAAATATCGCTAGCAAGCCTATAGTTGCATAATCTGTAGGAATTGTTTATCCTCTACTACCATGAGCCTAGGTTATTTGCTGTGGTGGGAGCTCGTTGGATGAGCTCTTATCACTTAGTAGTTTCGATTTAAATGGCTTAGACATGCTTAGTTTTCGGTAGTTATGGGCCATCATCGACTTAGTCGATGGTCTTGATCACTCAAAACTGATTATTACTCCTATATGTCCAGCACTTGTGCTTTGATTAATTTGTAAAATCAAAACTGAAAATAAAAGACTGATTTAGACTTGGGCATATTGGATGGATGGTGCGGTTTTGGAATGTGGTAGTATGCTCGAGTCATTAGGACCGAGTTACTTGCGCCACTGCTCGAAAGCAATTTTGCGTGCTAACCACACGAGGGGATATGGGACCCTCTTGACTAAGTACTTTGGGAGGTGTTAATTATGAGCTGGTCGGTGGGTATGTTTTAATAATGTGTGTGTGTGGTGTTGGGAGGAGCATTAGCGCACGGTTAGGCTGTCTAATGTGTCCTTGTCCCCGTGGGAAGCGGCTCGTAATTAGCATCGCCCATTGGAAATGTCTCAGAGGACTTAGCGTGCCTGCATACCAAAGGTAGTGTGCTTAAAGGAAAGGCGATGCGACGTGTGGGTACATTGGTACACCCCTGTAGGGTTAAAACTATTCGAATAGCCTCGTCCTAGGTTATGGACACGCTCGGATACGCCCCGTGAGAACTAGACTACAACCTTTAATTAAAACTTGACATGGTTGGTATGAACGAGGAGTTCATGCTATTGTTGTGGTGACTATTGGGTTAGTCACTTCCAGGTTGATCTTATTGTTGTTACTATGTTATTATCTCGTTGTTATTTCAACAATTAAAATGCTTTGCCAAATTGCCTTCAATCTATTATGTTATTGCAAATGAAACTTGCTTTATGCTAAAATGAGTCCAAAGCCTCATCCACTTAAATAAAGCTTGCATGTAGCTATTTATAGTTCTGTTATCTCACACGTAAGTCTTATGGAGTACTTTATGTACTCATCGCCCGTGGTTGTGGCATTTTTGTGGCTTTTGTTGCAGAGGATGGAGGTGAGCCCCAAGGGCTTCACTCTTTTGTAGATGTGCTTCGGGTTTGACGACTAGCTTGGCGGTCCCCAGATGCCTAGGGTTAAGGCACACTGATTGGCTTTGTGTTATAGCCATCTTTATGGCACTTCTGCTTCCGCTATTATCTTAGTAGTACTTGTTGTTATTTGGCCAGAAGGCCCCTCTGTTGTAATAACCTATCCTTATTAATATTAACTTCTGGTTTGTTGCTTATGTACTATGTGTTGTATGGAATTGATACACTCTTTTGTTGTGAGGTATGTATACTGCATTCTGGGGAGTATACATCTCTCGAGACTGGGTTTATTTGGTTGATAATACTAGGGTCAATTGGATGACTAAGTATTATGAGCTTAATAAATCCGGGTGCTCACAAAAGTTGGTATCAGAGCCATCTTGACCGTAGTAACGCAAGCTTGGTCGTCTTTAAGATATTTTGAAAACCTAATTTCAAAGTACCAAATGAGTTTTGAAAGCTTAAGAAAATTCTCAGATTTTACTCCTCATCTATCTTAGCTTTCTCTTCTCATCTCACTCTAATTTAAGTTTTAAAAGTTATTTTCCTCTCTTCCCTTCTACAAAATAGTTGTTATCGATTAATGGGGTTTTGGGGAATCAATGAGTTTGGCAAATTGAAGTGTTAGCTGCCCATCTACAAGGTTTTGAAGCTTCGAATGGCCAATTTCGATCGAAGCTTGATGCAAAATCTGGACAGCAAGCGCCAATTTCCGGACAGCAAGCTCAAAGGTTCTAAATAGAGTAGAAAATGAGAGGTTAAATCAACTAAAATTTGTGGGAATAAAAGGGTAAGATGTGATACTAGTTAGCTAAGTATCTAGCACTTATTTCGCTGCATTAACCTTGCTCTCTAATAGTTTTAGATCTCATCTTACAATCTGATTTTTAATCTTCTCAACCAATTACTCGCTCATTCAATACAAGTTAGTTGTGTTGGGAAGTTGGCCTTTAATCTTATGTCTTCCTTGCTGTTTTGGAGTCATTTTGGAAGCTTTTAAAGTGCGCGTTTCCTTGCTGTTTTTGCTTCTCCTTTATTATGCTCCCTATAACTTCTTTTTATTCTCGCTTGTTTCATTAGTTTACATTTATCGTCATCTAATCCATTATTAACTCGCTAGGATCTGTACTATCTATTTTGTTGGCCTTCGTTAGGGTGATGTTCCGCCTCTAGTCGCTGGCATCCTTTTCGCTTTTCTTCAACTTCTAGTCCTTGGGTTTCGAGTTAACCCATCTCTTCAGAAGCAGATGTCCGAATACCCAAGAGCAGACTAGGTCAAGAACTGGCCGGGACGAAATTCTCCCTACCTCCAACTGTCAGCGAGACTTGTGTTTAACTCGCCTCGCAAGTGTTTTGGATTGTGGCCCTATTGTTCAAAAGGCGATCGCCTTTTTGCCTTGGGCGTGGTGAAGAGGGCATTTACCAAGATTGCGAACTAGGAAGAGTCATGGTGTGTCGGCGTTGTGGTGAGGAAGGACACTACAAAGAACCAAGGTACCACATTTCGTCCAAACTGTGACAAAGACCACTTACCCGGAGATTGTCCTGGTCGCCAAAGTTACTTGTTTCTCTCTGTGGGAAGCGATCACTATCCCAAGGAGTGTAGCTTGAACTCGGTGATTGCCAAGTCATTGGGCCGCAGGCACTGTTTCTTCGGTCATCTGCAAGCATTGCAATCGCCAATGCCTCCAAATCGAGAAGTTCTTGGGTGATTTGTCCGAGGAGTTATGGGACAAATTACCATCCATGCCTTCCGACTTTCATTTTGTGGTGAAAATCCCGTTGTTGCTATGGGCGTAAAGAGAAAGTCGAGGATCGTCAGCAGTGTCAAGAGAGGACTCGGGGTGACTCCAAGAAGGTCGCCGGTGTCACTTGTTTCTTCCGCAATCTCAAAGGCCATTTTGCTAATAATTGTCCTAAGAAGCTTGCAAAGAACCCTCGTGGCTCGCAGGTCGTGCCTCCATCACGTGCACCTGCGAGTCAGCAAGGTGGTCCCCGCAAATCAGATGCCGGGATCACTTGTTTCTTCTGCAACTATAAGGGGCATTACGCCAACAATTGCCCTTTGAAGCAGCAAAAGATCGTTTGTAATCCAATGACTCCATCTCACCGAGAAAGCTCGAGGCACCGACGTCGTGTTAGGTACGCTTCTCGCTAACTCTTGCCCGGATATTATTTTATTCGATTCAGGAGCGCCTCATTTCCTTGTATCTCCATCTTTTATCACTATTAGCGATCTTTATTTCGCTCTTTTATCTGGTGCCCAAGACCACCCCGGTTTCAAAGAGATCTTGCTAGTCTATCCCAAACCCAAGTGGCCATCGGGGTTGTCGTCGATCGCTTGATTAAAGTGGCACGCTTCGTCCCTATACCTTTTAGGGCATCCCATACCGTTGTTGCCTCGAACCTTCGTGGCCTAAACGGCCATAATCCTTTGTAAGAGACTAGTCATGAGGATGACTCAGATAGTTAGTTAACCGACCAAGGTCTCGCTTGTTAGTGGAGTAACTGCACAAATTGCTCCACCAACTAAGAACGACCTTAGTCCCTCTAAAATAGCTAGTCATGAGGGATGACTCCGTAATGCTAGTTAGCGTCGAGATCCCGCTGTTAGTGGAATTAACCAAATAAATCGCTCCGAATTAACTGCATAAGTTGTTCGAAATTAACGGACAAATCATTCCACCAACTAACAACGGCCATGCACCACCAACCATCGAGTCAAGAACAAGCTCATCTGTCAAAAATAACCTTCTTGTAGGTTTTCCAAAGGATCTCTACATATTCCGTGATCGTAATTTTGCACGGTGTAATCAAGACGCGATCGCTCGATCGTGCTTCTCGCTCACTTTCAATTTTGGCATAGCCTATAAGAGGCTATGGAAACTCGTATTTTTTCAGATCACTTACCCTCCTCAAACCGATGGTCGAACCAAAAGGCCATCAATGTTTCCGCCATGGGCAGTTAGCTCCTCGATATGTCGGTCCCTACCGCGTTATCGAGAAGAAAGGCTATCGCCTATAAGATTGAAATTACCTGCTGCCCTTGAGGGGGTACATGATGTTTTCATGTGTCCCGATTGAAGAAGTGCCTCCGTGTTCCACCCGAGGAAGCTCATGGAAATTTTGTTGTGCAAGAAGTTGGGTCGAATCGTGACTGACGAGAAACAATGCAATAAAACAAATCAATAAAATCCGCTCGACAAGGAACGAGTGGGAACAATATGTAACTAAATAAAGTGTTGGTTGGATGAACATAGTTCGAGAATTAGGTCCCAAAGACAACAAAAATATTATAAATGGATAAGAGTCTTAAAGGAAGGTTCAGATCTTTGAAGAAGCTAAACGAAGATCAAGGAATCGTGTCCTCAAGATCCTAAAAGTTCTATGGCCAAATCATTCCGTGGATGAAGTTGCTTGAAACGGAAAGACTACCCATCTTCCTTCCTCGCCGAGCCAAAATCTGGGACGAGATTTACGTAAGGGGGGAGATTTTGTAACATCCCAAATGTATAATTAGGGTTTGTTCAAGTATAATTATATGTGTAGAAATTAAAACTTTTTCTCACATCTTGAAAACCCCTAATCTCTCTGTGATTCTAGTCCAAGAGTTGTGTAATCCAAAACACAAAGCTCTTGTTGACCAAAAGTCAAACTCCTTTTCCAATTATCTTAAATCTTGTGCCAAACATTTGAACAATATTTTCCTTGGTCCTAAAACTGATGTGGGACCCCTCTGAAAAATATCACAAGTTGTAAAACTTGTTTGATAAATTTTGGAGGTAAACCAAGTCCTTGAACAACCTTCGTGAATTTCCTGAGAAAAATGCATTGCATAATAACCTCTGGAAATTTTATGTAAGGTTAATCTTAATGTCAGCAAGCTCCAGTTAAAATTGCATAATTTTTGGAGTTGTTTTGCTATCCCAAACAATGTTTCAAAGTCTCAGCTGTTTTATAACTCATTTCAACATGCACTGTTGCTTGGGCTGAGCCACCTTTTCATTTTGGGTTGAACCCAACCAAGTCCGGGCTCAACAGACCTCCTCTCCACCTTGATCAGGTCGTAGCCGTTGGATTAACATCCAACCGCCACGACCTCCTCCTCAGCTAACGCAGCCAAGTCCTCCCCACTCACATGAGGTCATCGCCCTGGATCAACGATCCATGGCCATGACCTCGCGCTTAAACTACTCGAGACCTCCCTTTTAGACTCACTTGAGGTCGAGCCGTTGGATCCAATCCAAAGGCCACGACCTCCTCTCGCAAACCATCGCCTGCGTGGATCTCCCATTTGTTGAGGTCATCGCCCTTGGATCAAAAATCCATGGCCATGACCTCCTCACTGTTAAACTAAGCAAACCTCCCCAGTCAAAATATCCAGCCACAACCTCCCCCATCTCATGTTGTGCACCGTTGATTTAAAATCCACGGTCACGACCTCCTCCTTGTCTTGTGCGCATTAGACCTCCCCACAAGACGTGAGGTCGTGAGTTCTTAGATTTAAATCTAAAGGCCATGATCTCCCTAGTGCGTTGCAAGCTCAGACCTCCCTCTTTTGATCGAGAACCTTTGATCAAAATCCAAAGGTCCCGACCTCCTTGCCTTTTGCGCAACGCCTCGAGACCTCCTCGCCTCTCATCACCATTAGATCTTAATTTGATGGCTTTAACCTCTTGTCTTGGCTACAGCAGCGCTAAGACCTCCCGGTCATTGTCGCGCCTTGGATTTAAATCCAAAGGCCATGACCTCCCTCATGTTCTTAAGTTAGGTAATGCGGTTAAGACCTCACAGAGGTCCGCACTGCTGGATTGAGATCCAACGCTTTGGACCTCCTGTCCTTTTTCCACGCAAGATTCAAGATTATGGATCGGAGGCCACGACCTCCCTTTCCAAATCGTGTGGTGGGACCTCCTCCCACCACTTAAAACATAACGGTTCAAAAATAGAATCCGATGGTTAGGACCTCCTCAAGTCTTATCCAACGGTCAAAATGACATCCTCGTTCTTCTCCTACCTTGGCTGCTGCGTGCGAGCCATGGCGATGGGCAAAGTCGAGCCTTGTCACATCCAACGACTCAGGCTCGGGGCATTAAATGCATGTCGTGCTTTTCCGCCCCTAGCCCATGCCCCGTCTGACCTACTGTCTCATCCATCTTGTCCAACTCCATGGCCTCCGTGGACCTCCTTGGGCTAAGCTCACCATGAGCTTAACTCGTGGTCCAGACCCTTGCCCTAGCTATAAAACCCCCCATCTGTTGCCCTTGGCTTCTTTTTACACACCATTGAGCTTGGCCTTGCTTGTGCTTGGCCGAGCATCCCTCCACTAACCTCCCCTTTTGGCCGCCATTGTTGAGAAGCTTGAAGCCCTCGGTGGTGAAGGCTTGCTCCAAGGTGTCCCTCTCAACCTCTAGCTCATTTTCAGCTCCCCAAATCTCTCGGAGTTGAACCTAACCCATTGTTAGGTTAACATTTTCAGAGAGGGCTAGTGGAGCTTAGAGCTTAGAGCTTGGTCTTGAGCAATGAGCTTTCCCATCTTCTCCAACTCAAAGCCATCGCCATCCTCGACCTCCCAGCATCGTTAGGACCTCCGGTACTCCCCGATAGTCCTAGGCTGGGCACCCGATGTATGATGTCGCGGAGCTTTTATTGAGCACACGCTGAATGTCGCATGAGCTTCCTTTTTGCGTTTTGGATTTTGGCCGTGCTTGCCTTCGTTGTCCTCTCGGCTCGCCGGGCGCTCAAGCCGCCGCCGTTGAGAGGAGGTCCATTGAGTGCGCATGGTTATTGCGGACCCAACGGTACCATGGATGTCGCCGAGTGCAGGTCTCAGATCGCCGCCGATGACCACATTTTGAGCTCGGATCTTGTCGGACAAGAACTACGGCGCTATTGCGTTTTCGGACCAAGATCCACTGGGTTTAATGCGCCATCATTTGCTCAAATCATTATAATCATTAGCGTGTCTTAAACTGCATTTAATCTGCCCTCTGTTGCGCATTTAAGACCTCCCGCGCGCGGACCTCCTCTTTGTCCCGCGCGCATTAATCTCTTGTCCAAACACGTGCGTGCGCGCAAGCACGTGGTCGTGAGCTCTGGGACGTCCATGACCTCCTCCGAGGAGATCTGGAGCGTCCAAGACCTTCCCTTGTGCGATCATGGCCGTCCAGACCTCCCCTAGAGGTCTGCGACGTTAGGACCTCCCCTTAGGACCTCCCCGAGGTCATCTCAGCCGTTCATGACCTCCCCGGGTAAATCTTGACCGTCAAGGTCCTCCCTCGGACGATCTGGACCATCAAAGTCCTCCCTTGGAACATGTGGACCGTCCAGGACCTCCCCTGTGAGGTCTTGACGATGTAGATCTTCCTTGGGGAGATCTTGGTAGTTTAGATCTTCCTTTGGAAGATCTCACTGCTCAGACCTCCCTCGTTTGATCTGGACCGTCCCGGTCCTCCCTCATGTGTTGTGGTTCGTTGGATGCGGTATCAACGACCACGACCTCCCCTCTGTTGCGCGCAGCGTGGCAGGGAGGACATGGACCGTTGGATCCAAGATCAACGGCCCATGTTCTCTGGACCTGCACAGGCGCGTGCGCGTTCCCTCTGGAGGTCTTGAGCCGTTAGATCTGAGATCTGTGGCTCACGTCCTCCCATGTCCTTGTGGGTTTTAGAAATTCCAGTGAACTCTTATTTATAAACTGAAATAAGGTATAAACTTTAGAATTCCATATCTTTTTCATTTTAAATCCAATTGAGGTCATTCAAATTGTGTTAGCTCTGTCTTGAACTTGACTTTAATCCAAAAATGATTGTAAGTTGAGTTCAGCTCCAGAGCACAGTTTTGCCATTAGATTTTAAAACTCACTTTAAATATACACTCAAATTAATGCTTAACTTGTAAAATACATAACTAATGCTCTGTAGATTATTTTTGAGTGAATCCAACTTTGTTGGCTTCCTCTATTAGTGAACTCACTGTGAAAATTAGTTTTGAGCATGTTGCTGTTATAAAAATGAGGACTTGTGCATTATAATTTTGTTCAAGTTCTTGTTTTTGAAAAAATGGTAGAAAGTGCAATCTAGCTCCAAATGAGATGAACTCAATTGTGTTATTCATCTCATGAGGTGCTGGTTTTGCTGTAAAAATTTCAGTGTCACCACTTTTCTAGAAAATGTTGCCTCATAATTAAATTAGTGAATAGTGCAGTTTGGTATTTTTAGGGCTAAGCAGGTTTGTTTTGCTCATAACTTTTGCATTAAGAATCCAAATCAATTGGTTCTTGTTGCTAAATTCCCTAAAAATCACCCTCTTGCTTCTGTAGAAAATTTAGAGTGTTTGGAGTTCGTTTGCTGTGCTGTCTTTGTCGTTTTCGTCATTCTTATCGATTGTTTTCGTCTTTCCGATTAGGTGTCGACGAGTACTTTGAACCCGTGAGCGATCCTCAGCAACAATTTGTCCAGCAACAGTGAAGGCAAGCAGTTTGATCATTTCCATCATTGTCCCATTACTTTAAAGCTTAATATATTGTTTTACTTGTATGTATGCATGCTACTTTGTGTTAAAATATCGCTAGCAAGCCTATAGTTGCATAATCTGTAGGAATTGTTTATCCTCTACTACCATGAGCCTAGGTTATTTGCTGTGGTGGGAGCTCGTTGGATGAGCTCTTATCACTTAGTAGTTTTGATTTAAATGGCTTAGACATGCTTAGTTTTCGGTAGTTATGGGCGATCATCGACTTAGTCGATGGTCTTGATCACTCAAAACTGATTATTGCTCCTATATGTCCAGCACTTGTGCTTTGATTAATTGTAAAATCAAAACTGAAAATAAAAGACTGATTTAGACTTGGGCATATTGGATGGATGGTGCGGTTTTGGAATGTGGTAGTATGCCCGAGTCATTAAGGACCGAGTTACTTGCGCCACCGCTCGAGCAATTTTTGCGTGCTAACCACACGAGGGGATATGGGACCCTCTTGACTAAGTACTTTGGGAGGTGTTAATTATGAGCTGGTCGGTGGGTATGTTTTAATAATGTGTGTGTGTGGTGTTGGGAGGAGTATTACTGCACCGGTTAGGTTGTCTAATGTGTCCTTGTCCCCGTGGGAAGCGGCTCGTAATTAGCATCGCCCATTGGAAATGTCTCGTAGGACTTAGCCGTGAAGCATACCAAAGGTAGTGTACTTAAAGGAAAGAGCGGTCGACGTGTGGGTACATTGGTACACCCCGCAGGTTAAAACTATTCAATAGCCTCGTCCTAGGTTATGGACACGCTCGGATACGCCCCGTGAGAACTAGACTACAACCTTTAATTAAAACTTGACATGGTTGGTATGAACGGGGAGTTCATGCTATTGTTGTGGTGACTATTGGGTTAGTCACTTCCAGGTTGATCTTGTTGTTGTTACTATGTTATTATCTCGTTGTTATTTCAACAATTAAAATGCTTTGCCAAATTGCCTTCAATCTATTATGTTATTGCAAATGAAACTTGCTTTATGATAAAATGAGTCCAAAGCCTCATCCACTTAAATAAAGCTTGCATGTAGCTATTTATAGTTCTGTTATCTCACACGTAAGTCTTGCGGAGTACTTTATGTACTCATCTGCCCGTGGTTGTGGCATTTTTGTGGCTTTTGTTGCAGAGGATGGAGGTGAGCCCCAAGGGCTTCACTCTTGCGAGATGTGCTTCGGGTTTGACGACTAGCTTGGCGGTCCGGTCAGATGCCTAAGGGTTAAGGCACACTGATTGGCTTTGTGTTATAGCCATCTTTATGGCACTTCGCTTCATTGTTATCTTAGTAGTACTTGTTGTTATTTGGCCGTAAGGCCCTCTCTTTGTAATAACCTATCCTTATTAATATTAACTTCGGTTTGTTGCTTATGTACTATGTGTTGTATGGAATTGATACACTCTTTTGTTGTGAGGTATGTATCTTGCGATTCGGGAGTATACATCTCTCGAGACTGGTTTATTTGGTTGATAATACTAGGTCAATTGGATGACTAAGTATTATGAGCTTAATAAATCCGGGTGCTCACACATAGAGGGTCCAGAATTGCATATTTTGGGTCCCGACAGAGGTGGTATCTGAGCCATATCGACTGTAGGTCACAACCTTAGTTAGAATGGTCGTTTTAAGGAAAACTTCAAAACCTATTTTACAAATGAAAAATCTTAATGATGTGCTATTCTCATCTTGTCTAGCTTTTATACTCTTCCACTCTATTCATTTCTCATCTATATTCTTCCTCACTGTTTTGAGTATCAAATTTGACTCCCTCTTCCCATAACTTCTGTAGTTTGTCACGATTTGTGCCAAATATCTTGGTGGATGCCCAAAAGTTGTTTCAACAACTCTTTGAAGACCATGCACCCAACAACAACGTATCAATATCTCCCCAAGTGTTCAAGACAAGTTCATCGCAAGAATTGAAGACCAAGAAGAAGTTGTACGTCGCCCCTGCCTTCTCAAATCTTCGCCTGCAAGGATCGCAAGCAGTCAACGTTTGATGAAGACCATGACCAGTCCGAGTTTTCTTCAGACTAGCCATATAGGATAAATCAGTGTTGGCTCCTCCCGTGTGTTGAGCCAAGTCACCCAGTTAAGTTAGAGCTTATTCGACTAGATGATTAGATTTTTGTTTTCCTTGGTCTGTGTTGTTTGCTTGTGAGTTTTGTGCTTCTTAATAGCTCTCCGACTATTTGTGTGTTCCTTGGGTTAAACCTACTCCCCTAAGTAGATTGTCTTCCCTTACCTTATGCTTTTCCCTCTCATCTATTAGCCCCGGTCAGCCAGCAGATGAAGGACCCTAGTAAGGCCAACCTTGTCAGTAATCTTGAGACAGTCTGTGCCCGCTCAGATCTTGTTAATCCCGCTAGACAGTTACCAGGAGTAGCAGATCCAGTCATGGAACAATCTTTGGTAGCTCAGACTCAATTCATGAACGCGATGGTGCAGAACATGAACAACATGATGACCCAGCAAAATCAAACTGTCGCTACTTTAATCAATTTGATGAGTCGGAATAATCAAGCAAGCCGTCGTACCGTCACTAGTGTTGGTACCAGAATAGGTGATAACTAACAACTATCTCCAGTACCAGTAGTGATACATCAGGACCCGAGCCAGTTCCCTGCCACCCAGAATCATCTTATGCCAGCGACGATTTGACCATTGGACAGTAGTAATGTTTGCAAGGATGCACAACCCGTTGCCATCCAAACGGCATGCCATCAGTTCAAGTTTGTGAAGTTCATGATGACCAAGCCGCCTGTCTTTGAAAGATCAACCACACTCAGGGATGCAGAATCTTGGATTCGTACCATAGAAGAAAAGCTAACTATTGTGCAATGCAATGATAATGAGAAAGTTCTCTATGTTGCTTATCAATTAGGAGTTGCATTAGATTGGTGGGAAAACTTTTGCACCGCCCATCAGGACAAGCAGACCATCACCTAGTCAGAGTTCACCACTGCTTTTCATCAACAACATACGACATCAAGCAAGGGTGATCAAGATAAACCTGCTATTCCGATATCCTACACCAAATATAGCAGTTTTCATTTGAAGTGCTGTCAACCAGATAAGTCAGAAGATTGTGCATGTATCCGTTGTGGACAAATAGGCCATAGTGCCGATGAGCACAATATCAATTGTTCCAGTTGTGAAGGAAACCATTCCGATGGAGAATGCCCAATGAGCAAAATCACATGTTTCTTATTTGAAGACGATGATCATTGTCCGAGTCAGTGCCCCATGTATTCAGTGTTGACTTCTACAACACAACGTCAGCGAGAAAGCTTCCGAGCCGCTGTTAGTGCATTAGCAAAAGGAGGCAATCCATTGCCAGTGCAAGATATGTCAGCCGAAGAATCACAAGAGCAGAATGTTGACTTTGACAACCCACCTCAAAAGGAAAACAAGCCAGTCTCACCAACAGTGTGTTTCGAGTGTGGCAAGCAAGGCCACTATGCCAAGAAATGCCCTGCAAAGCGACAAGCTTCAACCTTCAAGAAGGATAGTCGTTCTGCCATAGCCTCGTCAGAAAAGTCGCAAGGCTCGACACGTGTATGCTACCATTGTCGTAGGAAAGGTCACTACATCAGCCAGGGTCCGCAACAGAAACCAGTCACTCACTCCAGATGCAAGAATGCCAGAAGTCATGTTAGTCAAGATGGTGACTCCTAGAGCAGGTGGTAACGCAGTAGGATCCGTGTGTCCAACAAAGCAGTCAAAGAAGAGACGTTTGTGCGGTGATGTTACCAAGAAAACCTAGATTGGTGATACTAGGTTATGCAGCGTCATGCCTTTGTTAGTAGAAATAAAGTCAGAGAATCGTTGTTACATTTCCTTTGTTGGAGAGCCAAAAATGTGGACATCTTTGCATGCCAGTTATGAAGAAAAAGGATTGTTGAATATTAAAGTATTGGATATCTCTCCAAGTATGTACCATTGCAAGTCGAGTAATCAAGTTTTGAGTCATGTTGTTTGAAGGCCATAGAGCCATAACCATGGAATGTGGTGTTGAATTCCAATTCATCACTTTGCATAGTAGTGAGATAACCGTAAATGGTTGAAGAATCTAACCATGGGATAATGTCCATATCCGCAAGAAAGTATGCAATTGTCATTGCAAGTGATCAATGCAGCATGCAACCATACTAGAAGTCAAGTTTGTCTATGACTTGGTACCCCAGATTAGCCAATGTCAGGAGGAATTACGTCAGAGTTGAATTGTGATAAAAGTTGTTAAAAGAGTTTGCAGAAATGATAGAGCAGACCAGAGGATTTCCTTAGATAAAGGCAGTGTCAAATCAAGTCCATCAGCTTAGCAAGTGTTAGTGTTGATTGTAAAGTAAAATGGTAGCACAAAGATGTGCGAGAATTTCAGTCTATCCAAGACTTAATTTCTAGGGCCTCAGAATCAGCTGTTTGAGTTTCGAGTCAATTTGATTTTCCCAGATCGTCCATGAGGCGGGGCGATGTCGATTGAAGATCGATTGAGGCACTCATTTCAAGATAGCCAAGACCCTCATCATTGTAAAGGGACCGGTTCGTCGGATCGCTAGAAGTGAACCTGAGTCGGTGAGAATTCAAAAGAGATCGATCCTTTTCCGGTGTTAAATCTTGCTAGATACCAAGAAGAAGCAAAGATGGTTATTGGATTGAGAACCATGAGGTCAAAGTCCATTTCCGCAGGACAGATCAGTATAGTGGCAGATGCTTTGAATCAGAAGAGCTATCTCAAGAATCTATTTATCAGTCAGCTAAAGTTACCTGTGAAGGTCAGAAGTTGAGTCTTCAGTCAGTGCAAGAGGATATTTGTTGAACCCTAGAGTTCAAACCGATACTAGAAAATCAAGGTTTCATTCCTATTAATATCAATGAGTTTGGAGACCATCTAGCAGAGTGGTATACAACAAAGGTTGTATACGACAGAGATGGTACTCACCGAAATGGGTATAGTGCCAGATCGACAGAGATGATCAATTTGCACGATGTGTCAGAAAAGCTAGTGTCGGACCGAGGATCCCAGTTTACCTCGTGTCAGCGATAGAGTGTCTATGAAACCTTGGATGCTCATTCCAGTTCAGTACTGTGTATCACCCTGAACCAGCGGACAGATTGAAAGAAATATGAGTTGTATCTTAACTTATGGTACCAGGTCGAGCAAGTAAGTGTTCTGTGCAGAGTTTCCCTACAGCACCAGGTGCCAACCAGTCCGTAGTTGTCACCATCTAAAATTCGCAGTGGTTGATCATAAGTCATTGCTTAGCTAAGGGCAGATCAGATCACAAAGTATGTGGAATTTTCTATTAATCATGAAGCAGAAGGCCAAGTGCCTTTAATCCTAAAGGGATTGTAAGTAGCTTAGTTCAAGCAGAAAAGCTACGCGGATTATGCATATTATCACCCTCGCAGCCAGGTTCATCCTCAGGATCCCTGTTGAAGGTCTGTGTTAAGGATTGTACGACAAAGGTGACAGAGATGTGTTAGTCTGTTCAGATTCCGAAGCTCAGAAGAAGAGTTAGTTGTCAACTTGAGTTGCTAGTCAGCAGCAGGATCCCCTCAACTCCAGAAGTGCCTTCGAGCACCGATCAAGCAGCATGTTAGAAGCAATCGAGTTTCAAAATGCCTTGCCTGCCAAGAGCCAGTTCGTCAAGTTTTCATCGAAGCAAGAAGTTCAGCAAGAAGCAAGGCGTTATTTCGCAAGTGTTCAGAAGAGCAGTTCTGTCAAAGTCAAATCAGTTTGAAAGCCAGAAGTGAACCCGAAGGCTGAGTTCTTTAACCTATTCTATAGCTAGCCTGAATCTCGGGGTTCAACAAATATCCTCTTGCACTGACTGAAGACTCAACTTCTGACCTTCACAGGTAACTTTAGCTGACTGATAAATAGATTCTTGAGGTAGCTCTTCTGATTTAAAGCATCTGCCACTATACTGATCTCCTGCGGAAATGGACAGCTTAACCGTCCAGACCTCCTCCTTTGTAGATCTGGCCGTTAAGACCTCCCCTTTGGAGATCTTAACTGTCCAGACCTTCTCCTTTGTAGATCTGGCTGTTAAGACCTCCCCTTTGGAGATCTTAACTGTCCAGACCTCCCTCTTTGCAGATCTGACCGTTAGGACCTCTCCCTTGGAGATCCTAACCGTCCAGATCTCCCCCTTTGATTATATCCGACCGCCAGGACCTCTGGTCTTGTGCGCCTAGACCTCCCCGTGGGTGAGGACCCCCCCCTTCGGGTCTTGGCTGTTCCCACTTGGCAGTCACACCCATTTTTCTTTATCCTTTGTTGTGTCCTTGTGCAAGGAAGTCTTCGCAGATTTAATGCATGTTGTATCACATTAAATGCTACCACTTTTGCAAAGACTGTGCCATGCTTTGTCACGTCCCTTGCCTGCTTTCTTGGTCCTTTTTACCAACTCCTGAACACCCGCACCTTGGGAAGTCTCTTTGGCTCCAGCTATATATAGTTGGGGCAGCCCTTCCTCTCTCACTTTCTTCCTCACTTCCCCTCTCTGGCTCAACCGAGCAGCTCTTGGACCTCCTCTCTAGAGCTTTGGACCTCCCTCCAAGCTCTTGGGGCCTCCTCCAGCAAGCTCCCTGGACCTCCTCCCGATTGCCTAACCTCTCAGTTGGTTTTATATTGGAGTTTATTTGGAGTTTCTTTGGATCTTGTTGGAGCTCTATTTGAGTTATTTGGTTTTTCACCGTGTAGATTGCGAAGGCCATGAGGAGCAAGAGTTCCTTGAAGAAGAAGAAGCTCAAGACTTTGAGCAAGGCAAGTTGCACCCTTGACCATATTGCACCCATTATTTCAAGCTACTTATGTTCAGTTTCAAAGATGTATGAATGCTTACTTTCACTAAGATATTTCAATGCCTATCTTTCTGTTCATAACTATGCCTAACTCCATTGTATGGACAATGTCTATGTTGAACCCACTCCATTGTCACCTTAGATAAAATCTAGTTTTTGCAATAGTAAGGGCCAGAGGCTTTTGAAAAATGAAGGCTTAGTCTTGCTTAGACCAAAATCTTGATTTGAGAAATGTTTCTTCCAACAGACCAAAATGTTCAATGTTTTAAAGCCATGACATTGGGTTGTCATATGGAGGCTTTGATAAATGGTTTGGAAAAACAAAAATGGAAAAATGGATTTGGTCTTGGGCGGATTGGATGTTTGGCTGGTGCAGGGTATGCACGGGCTCAACCCGGGTAGGGTTGAGACCCAGGGGTTTGTGTTAGCCGCCCAAGCCATATGAGGACTGGTCTTTGAGCCGTATCTTGCTATGCCTATAATGGGCTATGCCACCATCGTGCAACCACATGTCCTGAGAAATGGGCAAAGGGACCTGGCCAACTAATTTGCAAAGCTCCTTCGCGGTTGATCCTATGGATGCGGTGGGTAGTCATGTTACGACCTTTGTAGTCCCACCTGGCGCAAGAGGGGGCCTGAACACTGCGGATGGGTAGTCCAAAGGGGGTGAAACCTTAGCGAGGGTGGACTGTGTTGGAGTAATGCTTTGTAAAGGCCTTGTCATGTGCTCTAGACCTCTCACCAAAGGAAGTGTGAGGTGGCGTCGACGGACGTCAAGCAAACTAGAGAATTCATGTCATGTGGGTAAAGTGTGCAACCTCTGCAGAGTGTAAATCTATTCGAATAGCCGTGCCCACGGTCATGGACATGCTAGCAAAGCCACTCAAAGTTAGCTCTTGGTTTTGGTTTTCAAAGGACTTATGAAATTGGTTTTGGATTTCTATCCAAATGGTTATTGGGCGGGGAGCCATGTGACAGGAGGATATCCTTCACCATCTTGATGATGAATGTTATCCAACTAAAAACTGAGATTTGGAAAATGAATTTTAACTATTATAATCTGCCTTGGAACTTAATACTTGTAATTGAAACAAACTTGGCTTTACGCAAATCAACCCTAATAAGCATCCCTTTGATATATCCATTATGCATGTCATTCTGTTATTTGACGGGTGTAACTTGCGAGCACGGTTGTTGTGCTCATACTTGCTTGATTGATGAATTGAGCAGGAGAAGACTTCTTTGATGATGAGGAGGACCAAATCAATTAGGCCGCGCCCTCCAGCCAATCACCTGTGGTGTAATGGATGGAGTCTATCTGTAACATCCCCAAATTAATAAATGATAATTAGTATGCATCTCATTAACATGCACAGTGTTTTTAAATCTTTTGCATCATTTATTGCACTTGGGTTGTGTTTCAAATGTATAAAAATGAAGAGAAATTAAAACTTTTGAACATGCATTGGTTTTTCTGGAGCATTTGCATAATTTGTTGCTTTTGAGAATTTTGAAAACAAAGAAAACATCCACTTCAAATTTAAATTCCAAAAGAAAGCAAGAATAAAAACTTATGAGCAACATCTGGAGATAATTTATTCAAATAATATAGTAATTATCATGGATAAATATAATTTTTCCAAATTTTTGGGAATAGTTTTAACCCTTAGAAAATTCAAACTCAAATCAAAGACCTATTCTAAGTTTGAATTTAAATTACACAAATTAAATCTTTAACAGTAGGTTTTAAATTTTTATTTGGAAACTAGGATGTCCCAAGAACCCCTCTGATTAATTTCAGAATTTTTAGAATTTTTTTTATATTTTTAGAGCCCTAGTCAAATTGGAAACATTTGAATTCAATTCTGGTCAAACCGTTTTGCTGTTCGGACCGGTTACTGTTCCTCAAGCCCACGCCGACCGGACCCAACCCCATCTCGGTGCGGCTTGACCCAACTAGCTCGCCTGGGACTTCCCTCTCTCTGCCTTTGACCTGCGGGTCCCATCCACAGGTTTTCTTCTCCACCGCAGCAGCCATGCACTGGCTTTCCTCTGCCGTGCGCACTCGCATGGGCGCCACGACGCTTAGCTCGCCGCCAGTTTGGCTTGCCCCGCCCCTGGTCTCGGACCGTTCTGTAACATCCCGTTTTTCCAGAATTTTGAAAAGCTGGTAAAAATAATAACCATTCGCTTTTGTTGAGAGTTCAAAGCTTAATTTGAAGATTTCAGAAATTTGGAGGTTTAACTTGAACTAACCAAACTTCAAATTAATCCCTTTCTCGGTTGAAATTTGGAGTTATTCTTTGTTCTTTGGCTTTTAGCCTCTTTTCTCTCATGGCCTTGTTTGTCCTCCGTGCTAGTCTCTCCTCCTTTTGGAGACATCCTCTCTTGGGTCCTTCCTTTCGCCTGCACCTCCTCCAGTAGGACCTCTTTATAGGTTCAACCCCTTCATTCTCTAGACCTCTCTTTGTAATCTTCTGCTTGGACTTTCCCTTTGTTGGCTTGAATCTCTTTGTGCTTAGACCTCCCTTGGGTCTAAGCTTTCATCTTTGATTGGATCTTCCTTGGTCTAAACCTCTTTCTTTGTTTGGACCTCCTGTGGACCTCTCTTAGCGTTCTCTTGTAACCTCTCGAGGTCATTTGGGCCCCGAGTTCCTTTGGGACCTCCCTTGCCTCTTTGGATCTCCCCTGTGTTCATCTGAGACCTCCCCTTGTTGAGATCTCGCCGTTAGGACCTCCTCTCTGGAGATCTTAGCCGCACTGCACCTCCCCTTGTTGAGATGTGGCCGTTAGGACCTCCTTTCGGAGATCTTAGCCACTCAGACCTCCCGTGTTGAGATCTCGCCGTTAGGACCTCCTCTCTGGAGATCTTAGCCGCACAGACCTCCCCTTGTTGAGATGTGGCCATTAGGACCTCCTTTCGAGATCTTAGCCGCTCAGACCTCCCCTTGTTGAGATCTGGCCGTTAGGACCTCCTTTCTAGAGATCTTAGCCGCTCAGACCTCCCCTTGTTGAGATCTGGCCGTTAGGACCTCCTCTCTGGAGATCTTAGCCGCAGACCTCCCCTTATTGAGATCTGGCCGTTAGGACCTCCTTTCTGGAGATCTTAGCCGCTCAGACCTCCCCTTGTTGAGATCTCGCCGTTAGGACCTCCTCTCGAGATCTTAGCGCATGCAGACCTCCCCTTGTTGAGATCTGGCCGTTAGGACCTCCTTTTGGAGATCTTAGCCGCTCAGACCTCCCCTTGTTGAGATCTCGCCGTTAGGACCTCCTCTCTGGAGATCTTAGCCGCTCAGACCTCCCCTTGTTGAGATCTCGCCGTTAGGACCTCCTCTCTGGAGATCTTAGCCGCTGAGACTCTCCCCTTATTGAGATCTGGCCGTTAGGACCTCCTCTCTAGAGATCTTAGCCGCTCGAGACCTCCCCTTGTTGAGATCTAGCCGTTAGGACCTCCTCTCTCGAGATCTTAGCCGTCCGTGTCCTCCCTTCGTTGGATCCAAAGGTCCAGACCTCCTCGAGCCCAAGTCCTCCTTAGCGCTTGGACCCTCTTTGACTCTTGTGGTCAGACGCTTAAGGCTTTACCTTTTCACCTAAGGGCGCCCGATCTAAATCGAGCAGCCTAGCCTTGCTGGTCTGTTCGCTCGGTCCGAACGGCCCCTCGTTTCGCGCCATCCGATCTGGATCTGACGGCTCAACTGCGAAGTGACGTTTGGATGGTCCAAACGTTCCTTTCCTTTCTGGACCGCCCGATTTCGATCGAGCAGCTCTGCTTTGTCTTAGCGTTTTCCTTGATCCCATGACCTCCCCCCTGGCTGTTTTGCAAGGACCACCTCCTCGATCCTTGCTGGTCTTTTGTAAAGACCACCCTTTTAATCTTGAATATCCTTGACCGTCAGGACCTCCCCGCACCCTTTGATCTAGACCCCGAGGTCCTCCTGCTTTGAGATCTTGGCCGCTCGGGCTCTTCTTTTGAGATCTTGGCGCGGGACCTCCCTTTGCCTTTTGATCTTGACCATTCAGGTTCTCTCCTTTTGATATCTTGGCCGTCGGATTTTCCCTTTTGGGAGATTTTGACCGTCAGGACCTCCCTGCTCTCAGGGCCTCCTTGAGCGCCTTACCCCCTTGCGCTTGGGACCTCTTTTGAGGTCTGGTTCTCTCGTGATTTAAACCTCCTTGGGGTTTAGATCTGTTTGAGGGTTGGATCTCCCCTTGAAGTCCAGCTATCTTTTGTCTTTTGGACCTCATATCCTTAGGACCTTTTTGTGTTTTGACCTTTGTGGTCTAGACCTCCCTGTTGTGTTTGGACCTCCTTCAGGTTCAGACCTCCTTGTTGTGTTTGGACCTCCTCTAGGTTCAGACCTCCTTGTTGTGTTTGGACCTCCTTTAGGTTCAGACCTCCTTGTTGTGTTTGGACCTCCTTTAGGTTCAGACCTCCTTGTTGTGTTTGGACCTCCTCTAGGTTCAGACCTCCCTGTTGTGTTTGGACCTCCTTTAGGTTCAGACCTCCTTGTTGTGTTTGGACCTCCTCTAGGTTCAGACCTCCCTGTTGTGTTTGGACCTCCTTTAGGTTCAGACCTCCTTGTTGTGTTTGGACCTCCTTTAGGTTCAGACCTCCCTGTTGTGTTTGGACCTCCTTTAGGTTCAGACCTCCTTGTTGTGTTTGAACCTCCTTTAGGTTCAAACCTCCCTGTTGTGTTTGGACCTCCTCTAGGTTCAGACCTCCTTGTTGTGTTTAGACCTCCTTGTTGTGTTTGGACCTCCTTTAGGTTTAGACCTCCCCTTTTGTGTTTAGACCTTTGCGGTCTAGACCTCCCTTTTGGTCCTAGGACCTCCTCGCAGGACCTCCTTCTTGGACCTCCTCCTTGGACCTCCTATTTGGACCGTGGACCATGTCCTTTGACTGGTCTGCGCACCTTTTTGACTGGCCCCTTTGGCAGTCTTAGTGCATTTAATGTGGGTCGAGTCACATTAAATGCTGCCACCTACCTTTGTACTCTTTTTCTACTTTGTGTCACATCCCTTGCTTTCTTTATTTCTTTTCGTACCTTGTGGCAGTGTGCCCTTGTCCTAAAACCTTGAACCTGGTCGCTTCTTTGGGTTGGTGCTCTGTTCCCCTTGCTCTTTAAATAGAGCACCAGAGGGCACCGCTGCCTCCCTGCTCCTCATTTCAACTCCTCGGTTCCTTCCTGACCTGGTGGATCTCCTCCTCCTCCCTGTGGATCTCCTCTTCTCTCTTGGTTTTGAGTAAGTTCTTTTGGTTTTCTTGGAAGTTATTTGCTTATTTGGTTTCTTTTGCGAACGTGTAGATCTCGGGTGATCGTTGAGAACTCGTGAATCAAGCTCCTTCAGCCGAAGCTTTTCTTTCTCCAACAGAGGCAAGTCGTGGCCCTTGATCATCTTGATCCCACTTTGCAAAGCTATTTTGATTCATTAAACTTGCATGGCTATCTTTATAAAGTATGTTTTGGGCAGTAGCTATCCTCCTACTTGACATTATGCCTCCTTGATATACTTGAACTGAACATGTTGACATGAACTCTTTGGACACCTTAGGATGGGTATTTTAGTTGGTATCTTCTGTTATTACCAACTTGGGACCGATAGCTTAATGCTTAGTATTGTCGTAGAACCGTGGGTCTTGGGGATCATGCTTCATCAATCAATAAACTTGACTAATGATCTATGGAATCTGTGGTCGGTGCCGCTGTTAACAGCTATGGCAGGATGCCTAAGTTGTGTTGATCGTGGTGCGAGATCACATTAATAATTATTGTGCCAAGACTGGGTGGTCTTTTGGCAGGGTTAATTACAAAATGTTTTGCTTGGGCAAGAAGGTCGGGAGTGAGTAGTGGATGCTTCATTTTGGGGTTGTGGATGTCTTGCTCGAGCACAATTAAGGACTTAACTTTGTGTGCATTGATCTGGGCCAATCGGTGCAACCACAAGATAACTTTATGGGGTGGTCAGGCTGAATAATTAGCAATGAGATGGCTTGGTCTTTGTTGTGGTTGATCGTGTGAGACCTTGGCAAGCAAGAGGGGCACCCCATAACCTGCGGACTTCTAGACCAAAGGGGGAATTGCGAAACCTTAGCGGCAGCTCCGAGTCATTTCAAAGCTTTGTAAAGGCCTTGCGCTCTCTAGGCTGCTCACCTTCTAAGTGAGCAAGGGTGACCGGAACCCGTCCGCTAGAGAGACCGTGGATTGTGGGTAAAGTTGTACACCTCTGCAGAGTGTAAAATCTATTCAATAGCCAAGTCCTTGGTTATGGACATGCCCGTGAATATGGTGCAAGGGTAGCTTTGTGAAATTGTGTCCTGGGCGCCTGAGATCGTGGCTTTGCCTCAAGAGACCTTGGCCGGCTTTAGAGGGTCATGGTTGGCTCGAGATGAGGTCCAGGCGGGTTGGGAACTCTGAGCGGGTGCTCGGGGTGGTGGCCGAGGTCCTAGTCATGGGTGTGACCAGACCTCCCACGGTTGGTCTTTGGAACTTTGGAGTGGGTGCTCCAGAGTGGGTTTTGGGAGTGGCGGGTGCTCACGACCTCCTCGAAAACAAATGTACTTATGTATTATTGTTTTAACTCGAGCATTTCAATCTACTTATATTATTTGTTGTCAACATCGCTTTACATAACTAACCTACTGACTCTCTTTTGGCAAGCCTTGCATGATTACTTATTGCATGCACCCCCACGGCTTCTCGAGTACATTCAATGTACTCATGGCTTTTGCCCTCTGCTTTAATCGGCGAGCGATTCTGAGGAGCTCAAAGCTCGGTGAAGAAGAGGTCTTTGGAGACCTTGCGACCTAGGGGACGCCCTCCACTCGACAGCGATGGGGCGTCGGTTGGACCTATCGTTGAAGCTTTGCTTTCCATTGTTCTTGTTATTCATTTGTAGCCCTTGAGGCATCTCTGAAGAAGCTTGGCCGGTTTGGTCCTTAATATATTTATATTTATTATTTTGTCTCTTGCTCCTCTTAGCTTGTGTATGGATTTGATTACACTTGTCTTTGGATCTGTGCGAGCTAGCCAACATTCTGGGACTAGCTCGGTGCCTGGCGAGGACCTCGAGGAGGTCCCACGGGACTTAGCCTCGAGAGGTCTGTCTGACCTCTCTGTGATATACTAAGAGGTGCTACCAACTGGTGGTTGGCCAAGACCTCCAGGAGGTCCTGAAGACCTCCTGGGAGGTCCTGGTGGACCTCGCTGGTGGTTGGCCACGACCTCCAGGAGGTCTTGCAGACCTCCTGGGAGGTCTGGTAGACCTCCTGAAGTACCAAAAAAAAGGGTCCTCCGGACCTTTGTCAGATATCACGGGGTGGTTAAATCACAGTGGTATCAGAGCTCCATATCGACTGTTGGACGTAACCTTAGTTAGCATGGTCGTTTTAGTTTGTTTCAAAACTATTTTCTAAATCAAACCAACTTAAAAGCTGGCTTAGTGGTTCTCCTCTTGTCTTGTTCTACTCTAGTCTCATCTTGTTTCAGTCTTTTCTCGTCTTACTCTATTCTTTCTTATCTCTGCTTTCGATTCTCGAATCTTATCCTTTCTCGAACTCTAATTTGAATTTAATTTGACCTCCTTACCTCGAGAACCGCTATAGGACCGAACCCTCGTGTCCTAGTCTTTGCCAAATGAGAAGCGGTTGGTGTAGCCGGTGGCTCTGGTTTCTCAAGAGTTGCGTTGCGAGAATAACCTAGGTGTTGGATGCCAAGCTTGGTAGCTTGAAAGAAGCCTTTTGAATTGATCTTGAGAATTGGAGATTTTGGGGATTCTTTGCTAAGATGAAGGTTTTAAATGGATCCTAGGAGATGTAGGATTGTGAGTTCTTGATGGGATTATTGAAAGATTTTAGACTTTCATCGATTCTAGAGTGAATTGTAACGTTTGGTTGGAAGCTTGATCCGAGTATGGACTTTGTGTCCGAGGTTTACCCTTGATGGCGAGATAATTATAACTTTTCTTTGGATAATTGGTGAAAATGATTGGTGGATCCAATCAAAGATTGTGTATTAAAGGAAGACTTTCGGGAAAACCTACCTAATTGTTGGATTTTGGTGAATCGAGGAGGTGATTCTAGGTCTCTTAATCTGAAAGTGATGGTTGGATTGAGAATCCTTTTGATATGGAACAAAGGAGCATGCAATTAAAGTGCGCAATTGTGGATTTGCTTAAGCCGACCTAGGTAGAAATCAAGAATCTTGTTGATTTACCAATGTTCGGGGAGATTAATCGTTTGGCTGGTTGTTCTAAATGGATGTCTTTAAGATAAGTCATTTGGTGGACCTCCTTAATCATAGGTTTAGGACCCAGCCTGTTAGGAAGGCCGTTTCCTGGCTCTTGGCTAGCACCCAACCCTTGGTGGTGGCAAGTAACTCCTGAGAAAAGAGCTGTTTGGGGGAAGTGGCAGCGTTGTCCTTGCTCTCCAAGGACATCCCGTTGGACCTCTTGTTGTTAGGAGTTTGTTCCGTCAGCCCAAACCCCTTTAGTCGTTGTTCTTTGGTTTTCTTACATTTAGTGGTCCCCTCGGTTTTGTTTAGTTAGTTCAAGCAATAAGAGCTCCAGAGGAGATCCTATTGTGCCTTTCTGCCTCTTTTGGACCCTTGGCCTCCTGTTTCCTCGGGTTTAACCTACCTTTCCCCGACTAGGATGCTCCATCTGGCTCCCTCGTTCTTTCTCACCTAAGTGTTTTTCCCTCTCTTCCTTGGTGCTTCTCCTTCTTATCCCTTAAACCTGGCAGGTTTGTTCCAAGATGGACCCGACTAGATCCTCAGCAAGCCTTAGTGAATCAGAAGGCCCCAATGCCGGTATCGACCCTACTGCACCTCCTCCTCCGGCAGCCCCTGCAGATCCAAACTTGAATCAGTTTTTGGCAGCTCAGACTCAGTTGATGAGCATAGTGATGCAGAATATGAATCAAATGATGGCTCAACAGAATCAAGCTGCAGCAGCCCTAGTTAGCTTGGTGGATCAGCAGAACCAAACCATTGTCGCCCTCACGACAATGGTGAACCAGAACTTGCAGTATGCAGCTCTACCACCACCACCCCCAGCCATTTCAGCTCTGGAAGCCAGGACCGAAGGGCCAAGTTCCAAAGAAGTTCACCCAGAAGCGTTCAACTCAGAAGCTCCTTGTGGTCAGCAGGACCTCAGGCTCAAGAGAAAGAGGATAAATCAAGATCAAGAAGCTGCAAGTAGCCACAAGACTTGTGAGAAGCAGCCTCAGCTCAAGAAAACTCCAACAGTTTCGGTGTCAAAGCCCTCAAAATCAGCTTTTTACCCAGCGATGCCGAAGCCTCGAGACAATCTTGATGATCAGACTTTGCAGAATAAGACCTTAGGGGCAGAAGTTCAGTGTTTTCGTTGTCAAGAAGTGGGCCATTTTGCCAGCCAGTGCACCAAAAGTGGTTCAACGCCTATGCCGACGACCTTCCGAAGCCACTCTAATTGCTACAATAACCCCAAAGAAGCGGTAGAAGAAGCAATGAAGGTTTTGTCTCGATTGTGTGCCCTCAGAGCTTGGATTTGCAGGGCGCAAGAAATCGATGCTGAGATTCTACCTGGGTTTATCACTCCCCAGCTCATCCTTGAGAAGCCAATCACAAAAGAAGTCCCCTTGTGCCTCGGATGTTACCTGTTTTTGCTGCCGGGAGAAAGGACACTTCGCCAGCAAATGCCCTCAAGAAAGCTTCATCAACAGAACCTCCGCAGATCTTTAGGACAAGTGTGTCACAACCTACTATTCATCAAGGACTTCCTCAGCGAGCTAGGATTTCTACGAGACGTCAGCACCTAAGACCTCCTATCACCCTCGGAACCTCGGTGGCAGCACCTCCTTCCACTATTCCTCAGGGCGATCATACCATGGACAACAAAGACCGGTGACAAAGAACCCAAAAGCGCCAAGTCCGCCCAAGGAATCCGGTGTTTCGAATGCCAGCAGTGGGGTCATTTCGCCAAGCGTTGCCCTCAGCGTATCCAATGACAAAGAAGTTCCTTCCCGAGCTTCAAGCCAAGCCACCAACCTCCAGGTGAACCTTGCAGTCGGTTCTTTTTGAGTTTGCTTGGAGCTTCTCCCTTTCCTTGTTTTGCTTTGTGTTATCCTGTGGCCCGGTGCTTGTCCTCTGGACCACCTCCTCTTTGTTTGACTCTAGGGCTCAAACCTCCTTTGTTGGTTTGAATCTCTTTGGTCCATTTGAATCCTTCCCCGTCCATCTAAACCTTTTCGTGTTTGTTTGGACCTCTTGTCGTTATCTGAGCCTCCTTGTGTTCAATTGGTTTCCCTTGTGATCAATTGAACCTCCCTCTCTGTTTGAACTTATCCTTGGTTCTGACCTCTTATCTTTTGGGTCACAACCACCCTGTGGCTCTCAGCTCGGGTTTGTGTTTCAAACCCTTTTTGTTTTCCGAGAGCCCGGTTTGGCTCAATTTGTCCCTTCCTTGGACCTCCCCGTGTTCTCATGGACCTCCTTCTGTCCTTGTGAACCTTGTTTTGAATCCCCTCACTTCTGTCCGGATTCCCCGTAGGATTCGGACCTTCTCTGGTGTGGGCGTTTTTGCTCGACCTAGCTCCTGGTGAGTCCCTAGTCAGCGCAGTAATAGTTTGGTTTGCCCCACTCAAAAGAGAAAGTTTCTGGAAGAGTGGGTGAAACCCGGTTCCCTAACCCATTCTCTAGTCAGCCCGAATCTCGGGGTCGAGATTCCCTTTAAGGGGAGTAGGTTTGTAACGTCCCGTTTTTCCAGAATTTTGAAAAGCTGGTAAAAATAATAACCATTCGCTTTTGTTGAGAGTTCAAAGCTTAATTTGAAGATTTCAGAAATTTGGAGGTTTAACTTGAACTAACCAAACTTCAAATTAATCCCTTTCTGGTTGAGCTGGAGTTATTGCTGTTCTTTGGCTTTTAGCCTCTTTTTCTCTACTGGCCTTGTTTGTCCTCCAGGCTAGTCTTTCCTCCCTTTTGGAGACATCCTCTCTTGGGTCCTTCCTTTCGCCTGACCTCCTCCCGGTAGAACCTCTTTATAGGTTCAACCCCTTCGTTCTCTGGACCTCTCTTTGTAATCTTCTGTTTGGACTTTCCCTTTGTTGGCTTGAATCTCTTTGTGCTTAGACCTCCCTTGGGTCTAAGCTTTCATCTTTGATTTGGATCTTCCTTGGTCTAAACCTCTTTCTTTGTTTGGACCTCCCGTGGACCTCTCTTAGCGTTCTCTTGTAATCTCTGAGGTCATTTGGGCGTCCCGAGTTCCTTTGGGACCTCCCTTGCCTCTTTGGATCTCCCCTGTGTTCATCTGAGACCTCCCCTTGTTGAGATCTCGCCGTTAGGACCTCCTCTCTGGAGATCTTAGCTGCACAGACCTCCCCCTTGTAGAGATGTGGCCGTTAGGACCTCCTCTCTGGAGATCTTAGCCGCACTGACCTCCCCCTTGTTGAGATGTGGCCGTTAGGACCTCCTTTCGAGATCTTAGCCGCCGATCTCCCCTTGTTGAGATTTGGCCGTTAGGACCTCCTCTCTGGAGATCTTAGCCGCAGACCTCCCCTTGTTGAGATCTCGCCGTTAGGACCTCCTTTCGAGATCTTAGCCGCTCAGACCTCCCTTGTTGAGATCTCGACCGTTAGGCCCTCCTTCTCGAGATCTTAGCCGCTCAGACCTCCCCCTTGTTGAGATCTCGCCGTTAGGACCTCCTCTCTCGAGATCTTAGCCGCATGAGACCTCCCCTTGTTGAGATCTCGCCGTTAGGACCTCCTTTCGAGATCTTAGCCGCTCAGACCTCCCCTTGTTGAGATCGGCCGTTAGGACCTCCTCTCTGGAGATCTTAGCCGCTCAGACCTCCCCTTGTTGAGATCTCGCCGTTAGGACCTCCTCTCTGGAGATCTTAGCCGCCTGAGACCTCCCCTTGTTGAGATCTGGCCGTTAGGACCTCCTCTCTAGAGATCTTAGCCGCCAGACCTCCCCTTGTTGAGATCTCGCCGTTAGGACCTCCTCTCGAGATCTTAGCCGTCCGTGTCCTCCTTCGTTGGATCCAAAGGTCCAGACCTCCTCGAGCCCAAGACCTCCTTAGCGCTTGGACCCTCTTTGACTCTTGTGGTCAGACGCTAAGGCTTTACCTTTTCACCTAAGGGCCGCCCGATCTAAATCAAACGGCCTAGCCTTTGCTGGTCTGTTCGCTCATCCAACGGCCCCTCGTTTAGCGCCATCCGATCTGGATCTCGACGGCTCAATCAGCAGTGACGTTTGGATGGTCCAAACGTTCCTTTCCTTCTCGACCGCCTGATTTCGATCGAACGGCTCGCTTTCTTCAAGCGTTTTCCTTGATCCCGTGACCTCCCCGGCTGTTTTGCAAGGACCACCTCCTCGATCCTTGCTTTGGTCTTTTGTAAAGACCACCCTTTTAATCTTGAATATCCTTGACCGTCAGGACCTCCCGCACCCTTTGATCTAGACCGCCGAGGTCCTCCGTTTGAGATCTTGGCCGTTCGGGCTCTTCTTTTGAGATCTTGGCGCCGGGACCTCCCTTTGCCTTTTGATCTTGACCATTCAGTCCTCTCCTTTTGATATCTTGGCCGTCGGATTTTCCCTTTTGGGAGATTTTGACCGTCAGACCACCCCACTCTCGGGGCCTCCTTGGCGCCTTACCCCTTGCGCTTGGGACCTCTTTTGAGGTCTGGTTCTCTCGTGATTTAAACCTCCTTGGGGTCTAGATCTGTTTGAGGTTGGATCTCCCTTGAAGTCCGGCTATCTTTTGTCTTTTGGACCTCATATCCTTAGGACCTTTTTGTGTTTTGACCTTTGTGGTCTAGACCTCCTGTTGTGTTTGGACCTCCTTGAGTTCGAGACCTCCTTGTTGTGTTTGGACCTCCTCTAGGTTCAGACCTCCTGTTGTGTTTGGACCTCCTTGAGTTCGAGACCTCCTTGTTGTGTTTGGACCTCCTCTAGGTTCGAGACCTCCTGTTGTGTTTGGACCTCCTTTAGGTTCAGACCTCCTTGATTGTGTTTGGACCTCCTCTAGGTTCGAGACCTCCTGTTGTGTTTGGACCTCCTTTATGTTCAGACCTCCTTGTTGTGTTTGGACCTCCTCTAGGTTCAGACCTCCTTGTTGTGTTTGGACCTCCTTTAGGTTCAGACCTCCTTGTTGTGTTTGGACCTCCTTTAGGTTCAAACCTCCTTGTTGTGTTTGGACCTCCTCTAGGTTCAGACCTCCCTGTTGTGTTTGGACCTCCTTTAGGTTCAGACCTCCTTGTTGTGTTTGGACCTCCTCTAGGTTCAGACCTCCTGTTGTGTTTGGACCTCCTTTAGGTTCGAGACCTCCGTGTTGTGTTTGGACCTCCTTTAGGTTCGAGACCTCCTGTTGTGTTTGGACCTCCTTTAGGTTCGAGACCTCCTTGTTGTGTTTGAACCTCCTTTAGGTTTAGACCTCCTGTTGTGTTTGGACCTCCTCTAGGTTCGAGACCTCCTTGTTGTGTTTAGACCTCCTTGTTGTGTTTGGACCTCCTTTAGGTTTAGACCTCCCTTTGGTGTTTAGACCTTTGCGGTCTAGACCTCCCTTTGGTCCTAGGACCTCCTCATGAGACCTCCTTCTTGGACCTCCTCCTTGGACCTCCTATTTGGACCGTGGACCATGTCCTTTGGTAGTCTCATGACCTTTTGATCGCCCTTTGGCGGTCTTAGTTCATTTAATGTGGGTCGAGTCACATTAAATCTTCGCCACCTACCTTTGTACTCTTTTTTCTACTTTGTGTCACATCCCTTGCTTTCTTTATTTCTTTTCGTACCTTGTGGCGGTGTGCCCTTGTCCTAAAACCTTGAACACAGGTCGCTTCTTTGGGTTGGTGCTCTGTTCCCTTGCTCTTTAAATAGAGCACCAGAGGGCACCCGCCTCCTCGCTCCTCATTTCAACTCCTCGGTTCCTTTCGACTGGTGGATCTCCTCCTCCTCCTGTGGATCTCCTCTTCTCTCTTGGTTTTGAGTAAGTTCTTTTGGTTTTCTTGGAAGTTATTTGCTTATTTGGTTTCTTTTTGACGTGTAGATCTCGGGTGATCGTTGAGAACTCGTGAATCAAGCTCCTTCAACCAAGCTTTTCTTTCTCCAACAGAGGCAAGTCGTGGCCCTTGATCATCTTGATCCCACTTTGCAAAGCTATTTTGATTCATTAAACTTGCATGGCTATCTTTATAAAGTATGTTTTGGGCGTTAGCTATCCTCCTACTTGACATTATGCCTCCTTGATATACTTGAACTGAACATGTTGACATGAACTCTTTGGACACCTTAGGATGGGTATTTTAGTTGGTATCTTCTGTTATTACCAACTTGGGACCGATAGCTTAATGCTTAGTATTGTCGTAGAACCGTGGGTCTTGGGGATCATGCTTCATCAATCAATAAACTTGACTAATGATCTATGGAATCGTGGTGGTGCCATTGTTAATGACTATGGCGGGATGCCTAAGTTGTGTTGATCGTGGTGCGAGATCACATTAATAATTATTGTGCCAAGACTGGGTGGTCTTTTGGCAGGGTTAATTACAAAATGTTTTGCTTGGGCAAGAAGGTCGGGAGTGAGTAGTGGATGCTTCATTTTGGGGTTGTGGATGTCTTGCCTGAGCACAATTAAGGACTTAACTTTGTGTCTGTTGATCTGGGCCAATCAGTGCAACCACAAGATAACTTTATGGGGGTGGTCTGGGCTGAATAATTAGCAATGAGATGGCTTGGTCTTTGTTGTGGTTGATCGTGTGAGACGCCGGCGCAAGAGGGGCACCCCATAACCTCATGGACTTCTAGACCAAAGGGGGAATTATGTAAACCTTTGCGGGCAGCTCCGAGTCATTTCAAAGCTTTGTAAAGGCCTTGTCGCGCTCTCTAGACCGCTCACCTTGAAGTGAGCAAGGGTGACGGAACCCGCCCCGCTAGAGAGACCGTGGATTGTGGGTAAAGTTGTACACCTCTGCAGAGTGTAAAATCTATTGAATAGCCAAGTCCTTGGTTATGGACATGCCCGTGAATATGGTGCAAGGGTAGCTTTGTGAAATTGTGTCCCCAGGTGCTTCTGAGAGATCGTGGCTTTGCCTCAAGAGACCTTGGCGGCTTTAGAGGGTCATGGTTGGCTCGAGATGAGGTCCAGGCGGGTTGGGAACTCGGGCGGGTGCTCCGGGGTGGTCGTGGTGAGGTCCTAGTCATGGGTGTGACCAGACCTCCCACGGTTGGTCTTTGGAACTTTGGAGTGGGTGCTCAGTGGGTTTTGGGAGTGGCGGTGCTCACGACCTCCTCAAAACAAATGTACTTATGTATTATTGTTTTAACTCGAGCATTTCAATCTACTTATATTATTTGTTGTCAAATCTTGCTTACATAACTAACCTTACTGACTCTCTTTTGGCAAGCCTTGCATGATTACTTATTGCATGCACCCCACGGCTTCTTGAGTACATTCAATGTACTCATGGCTTTTGCCCTCTGTTTTAATCAGCGATTGTAGTTCGAGGAGCTCAAAGCTCGGTGAAGAAGAGGTCTTTGGAGACCTTGCGACCTAGGGGCGTCCTCCACTCGATAGCCGATGGGCTGATCGGTTGGACCTATCGTTGAAGCTTTGCTTTCATTGTTCTTGTTATTCTTTGTAGCCCTTGAGGCATCTCTGTAGAAGCTTGGCGGTTTGGTCCTTAATATATTTATATTTATTATTTTGTCTCTTGCTCCTCTTAGCTTGTGTATGGATTTGATTACACTTGTCTTTGGATCTCAGGCGAGCTAGCCAACTGTTCTGGGACTAGCTCGGTGCTGAGGCGGGACCTCCAGGAGGTCCCACGGGACTTAGCTCAGGAGGTCTGTCGGACCTCTGTGATATACTAAGAGGTGCTACTAAGCGGTGGTTGGCCAAGACCTCCGGGAGGTCTGAAGACCTCTGGGAGGTCTGGTGGACCTCGGCGGTGGTTGGCCACGACCTCCGTGGAGGTCTTGCAGACCTCTGGGAGGTCTGGTAGACCTCCTGAAGTACCAGTAAAAAGGGGTCCTCCGGACCTTTGTCAGTATATCACAGGGTGGTTCGTCACACGTTCCGCCCATGGTTTTCCACCCTCGCCTATACAGAGGTTCCCTCGCCCCTGCTGGCCGTTCCTCCCCCCCCCCAACCTCTGTTTCTCTCACCGAATGCAGAGCCGCCGGCCTCGGCGTCAAGACCGAGAGGATCCGCCACCGCCAATAGCGTCACGGCACGTCCTAGCTCCCCAGAAAGCTTTCCCCTCCATCAATTTGGGGAATGCTCAACCAAGGAGCTGCGCGCATCCTTCTTCTCCAATTCCGGCCAACGTCGCCTCCACCGCCGCCATTTCTTCTCCGACGAACCCCTCTTCAATTCCTCCCTCCATGAGCATCCCCTAGACTCCCTCTCCCTCACCTGATCACTCACTTGCTCTCCCGTTCTCCCCAGGTCACCGCCATCGTTGGAGCTCCCGCGCCGCGCAGGGTCACTGTCGCCGGCTCACCTCGGCAACTCTCCGACCTCGGCGACCACCCCGGTGAGACCCACTGACCTCCCTAGTGCTCATGCTCTCCCTATTTTGGTCGCTACTGCATCCCACACCGTCGCCCCCTTTTCTCCTCCAAGACCAACCGCCGCAAGGTTTCGCCGCGCCGCTCCAGTGCGTCTCCGGCCTGGCCAAGAACTCCCCTAGCTCCCTTGGGCCTGTGTGAATCCATTTTGGCCGCTTCAAGCCGTCGCCATCATCTCCAACCACCGGCGATAGCTGCAGCCCCATTTTAGCCCGAGAGCCCTTGACCTGTTCTGTTCCTTCGCACCCTGAGCACAATTTCACCTCTTTTCACCTCTGTGAGTGTCGAACCCGGGAGCAAAGGATCCCGAATTCTCTGTGTTCATACACTAGTCCAGGATTTCTAGTGTACACAGTCAACAAAAGTGATAATCAAAACATATCACACACTTTATTAATAAATATTCAGAGTTTATTACAAAAGAGCCTTACAAGCCAACAGTAAATAACACAGCGGAAGACGAAGAACTAGTGGAGTCCAGCTGATCTGCCACAGGCAATCGACTGGGGTAGTGGCCTAGTCGTCGAGATCCACACCGATGGTGAAGTCCTTCTCCTCTGAAATTTGTTTGCATAAAGTAAGTATGAGCACAACTACCGTGCTCGCAAGTTACACCCAATATGGAATTGTAATGCATGCATAAGGTAAACAAAGGACATTGGCAGGGTTATTTTGCGTAAAGCAGCAGTTTTAGTTTAAATAATCATATTAGATTTCAAGGCCATTTTCATACAGTATTTAAAATCATAATTTAAATGACAAATGTATAATGTGGATAACCTCCAAGAAAGGTGATGGATATCCTCCAATCACAATGGCTAACCGCCCAATTTTCCCACGGGACTAACCATTCTGAAAACATCTGTTGAAATCATTTCAAAACCAAAAACAAGTCTAACTCAAAGTGGCTTTGCTAGCATGTCCATGATCATGACGCCATTATTGAATAGTTTCTACTCGCAGAGTTTGTGCAATTTTACCCACACGAGATAATTTGCTCTTTGAGTCGGCCAATCCACGCTTCCTAAGGCGTGTGACAAAGCACTTATCACAAGACCGTTACAATGATCTACCTCAAAGTACTCATGCCCGCTAAGGTTTCGCCCCCTTTGGACTAACCATCCACGTGTTCGGGGCCCCTCTTGCGCCAGTGGGACTATAGTCTAACCGACACCCACTCATACAAAATGGCACGAATATCTACGAGGTATCCCAAATTAATAAGCCGAGTCCCGCCCATACGGGGCGTGTGGTGGTCTGATAAGGCATAGCAAAGGAACGCTCAAAGGCGGTCCTTAATTGACTTGGGCGTCTTTCAAATCAAACCACAGGCTTTAATCCTAACCAGATTAAACCCGTGCATAAACCTGCACCCACCTTTCATCCGTTACGCCCAAGTCCAAACCATTTTAATTTTGTTTTAGTGAAACCATCTTTACAAACTCTCTATGGTAAAACAATACCATAGATTTAATTTTAAACAATTTGTAATGGTTTGGCTAAATCCTCCCAAAAATCAAAAGCATGGTCTAAGCATTTGCTAGGCATTTCCAAACAATTTATCTATGGTGACAAGGGACGACATTTCAATATTCAAAGTTGGCCATACAATAACAAATGGAATAAGTAAGCTTTTAAACAGGGTATTAAAATAATTGACTAAAAATATGCATGCAATAATAATTTTAAAAACTGAATTAAATAGCTTTAAAATACTGGGGGCAATATGGTCAAAGTGTAACTTGCCTTGCTAAATTATCCAATGTTCTCAAATGGTGTTGAAATCCGGTCGTCCGAAGTCATCGAAATCTATACGCGTAACGATCCGAATTCAAATAATATTCAAATAAAATCCAAATAAAAATCCAAAAATTATAAAATAAATACTGGAAGTATATAATGAATTTAGATGAGTTTAGGAGAAAGAATCGATGGATTTGGAGTTCGTATGGCAACGAACAAAATTGTAGAAGTTTAAATCTCAAAAATGGGATGTATGTGTAGCTTGCATGGCACTGTTCATGCCATGCACGTGAACAGTAACTAGCTTGTTTAACCAAGCACAGTGTGCAGAGAAATGGCGGCGCTGGTAAAAGGGAAAGGAGAGGCGGTCGTGAAGCACAAAAATGGAATCCCGGAGCGAGACGGACCTAATGGTGGTGGTCACGTCACCGGCGAAGGTTGATCTTTGCGGCGGCGCGCAAAATAGTGTCGGAGGAATAGTAGCGCCGATGAGCCAGGGGTGTTTTAGGGAAAAGGAATGGAGCACTGCGTAAAACGTTGCGAGGCAAAGCCAATGGCGTGGACGATGTCGTTGGGAAATCAAAAACGGCACCGAAAATAGTGACAGAAGGTAGTTGGACCGCTTGCGGAAAATTTTTGCTTGTGGCGAGATTGAGGGCCAAATTCTAGAGATATGAAGAGGAAGCCGAGGGGCACACGGCGACATAGTTGGCTCGGCGAGATGACCTTCGATGGTGACGCAGTCCGACGGAGAAGACCTTCGGCGGGCGAACATCGGCGTTCCGGGCAAACGGAGAGGATTTAGCGAGTGAGGTTAGCGGCGATTTGAAGATGGAACCGCGGGAACACAACGCCACCCGGTTGTCGTGAAATCGCAAGGTCGGTCGTCGTGCGCATAAAATGAACCGAATAATTAATGAAATTAAATAAAATCTAAAAATTATGAAATAAATACTAAAAATAGTAGATGAATTTAGGTGAAGGAATCAACGGATTTGGACTTTGTATGTGCGAGAACTAATTTTAGAAGGATTAAAATGTTTATGTACAAAGGATGTATAGACTACATAATTGAGCTATAGTGCATCGTCTTCAACACGAACAGGAAGCAAACTGGAGCTTCGGCCATGGAGAGAAAATGGGTGGCCGACGGTGAGAGAAAGGGAGGGATGGCCGGCGAATGGCATAAATGGACTGCTCACCTTGAGACGATGCCGTAGGTGGTGGCGGGCGGTAGGCGGTCGGTGCTTAGCGGCGGAAATGATGATGGCAAAGCACCATGGTGGGAGGTGGTGCTCCGGTGGCGTTCCGGTGAGGGCGAGGAAAGCACCGGGTCGGCGAGGAGGCGGCGGTGCCGAATATGCGATCACCGGCGTCGATGAGTCCCTGTGGCCGCCGGATTTGAGAAAGAAAGGGCGTCTGCCAAGGTACTTCAAACGCAAATCTGACAAATCGAGAGGGGAGAGGAGGAGTGGGTGGTGGGAATGAGATGAGCGAGAAAGAGGGCTCCCGAGGCTCCCTTTTATAGGGGCCGAGGAGATGGAGAGGAGGAGATCGTGTGACGCGGGATCGTGGCGGTGATGGTGCGGTTTTGGCATTTATATATATATATATATATATATATATATATATATATATATATATATATATATATATATATATATATATATATATATATATATATATATATATATATATTGGAATTACTATTCATTAGTACTGTGCTTGAGTTACTGTTCACGAGGTTCGATGGTCTCGAACAAATTTTTGGATTTAAAAACAAACCAATAAATCCAATAGATTTTTAGAAAATAGCAAATAGAGTTCAAAAATCCTAGAAAAATTCTCAAAAATTCCTAGAATTATTTTGGACTTAATAAAATTATTTCCAACTTAAAGTTGGCTTTTAAATTTTGCAAATAAATTAATTTGGTTTTAAAATATTTAGAAAAAGCTTTTAAAATTCTAGAAAAATAATTAATTTTTTTTCTTTTAAAATTTAACTCAAATAAAACTTCAAAAACTTTAATAAATTTTTTGCCTTTTCCAATTTCGAAATTCAAATAAAGCAGTCAACCTCTTCCAAATTTTAGAAAGTCCAACAAAATAATAACTTTAATTAATTTAAATTGGTAAGAGAACTTTGGGCTGTTACAGTGAGACACTGGTAGTGGGGCCTGTTTGCAAAGCATTTTGACTACTACTAACTAAAGTTGTGAATGCCATTTAGGTCACCTAAATGATTTAGCAAGTTTAGAGTTTAAGATTTGTATGCAGATTTTCACTTCAGTTCAAAGGATCTTGTGGTCTGTTGTTTGAACAGAGAAGATGAAACCTTATGTTGTCAGTTGGATGAATAGGAAAATAAATAAATATGTATAGAGGAACATTTGAAATTATTGCTATGAATGCTATTTAGATTCCTCAAAGGCATGTTTAACACTGTAGTTAGAATCTTGAGAGAAGTGCTAAAATGGAAATTTGAAAAGATAATAGACCCATGACCTTTGCTGATACAAGGGGTTAAGGATTTTGAGGTTTTAATTAGCCCTTAAGGATTTATCTCAACGGAACACTGTAATCTAAAAAACAGCCCATAAAACTGTTTAATAACTAACCCTAATCCGTTAGTAAGCTAAATAGTTAAGTGATTAGTAAATAATACAAGATGATTAATCCAGGCAATTAGAGGTTAACTACAAACAAACCATCTTCTACCAACAAATGGTGTAGCTGTTGCTTAGGCCACTCAAGTGAAATAACAAATGAGAAGTATGAAGATTGGAGGAGGTTTAGTTAGCAACAACTCAGCTAGGAAACATTTCCATGTGAAAGATGTATGAACCGAGAAAATAAAATGAGAAAACTTGAAATGGTAGTAAGCTACTTCCATATCAAATATAAGCAACTAGAAGGTATTAGTTGGCCAATAGCAATTAATCTAAAAGAGAGCAAACTATTTAAGAGTCAAGACTTGGTGTATGGCTGTCTAAATGACAGTAAGCCATATACCCTAGTTTTGATAATAGCAATAGTAACAATAGGATATGAGATGGTAAGGCAATTAGAGATTACAAATCATTAGTTGGAAGTTAACCCAGTAATAGTTGCACCTTAGCATAAAGCTTAGTCATGTAATGACTATAAAAAGGACACACTTAAAACATGGAATTTCCTTGATAAATAGGAAATAATAACAAAAATAATCATTAACATGAGCTGGACCTTCCATGCAAGTCATGTTAAGAAACTCTCATTAAACCGGTATCAATTTAGTTAATGATTAACTAAAATAATCATGAGAACATATAAGAGGATTGATTTTGACTGTATGATCATCGTAGATGTATACATAGATTGCCTAGTAAGAGTGTTTGCGAGTACTAGGTCAGCCCCAATAAGAAAAGGAGGGCATGGTTTATAAAATTCCGAAACGAATTATTGTCGCACTAAAAATTGTTTTGACTTCAAAAATGCATAAGTATTTCTCTATAACTCCAAATTGAGTAAACTCAATTTTGTTGGAACCCTCTGTTAGTATAGTTTATTGTAGAATAGGTTTTGAGTATGTTGCTATTACTAAAAATCTTATTTTACAAATATCTTGTGTACTACTTTCATAACTTTGAAAAATCATAGAAAATTCATCTTAGCTCCAAAGAAGGTGAATCAAATTCCATTGTTCATATTTAGTAGTGCTCTGTCTACCATAAAAATTTGAAGAGCACCACTGCTCTGGAAATTTTCACTAAAATATTTAATTCGGATGAGCAGTAACAGATTTCAATTTAATTGAATTTTCGGGAAAGCTGACTTTCAAATTGCCATAACCTTTGCATAGAGCATCCAAATCAATTGATTCTTGTTGCTAAATTCACCTAAAATCATGATCTTTCTCTTGTGAATTTTTCATGATTTTTGGATGACTTTGAATTTTTGAGTATTCTCGGTGTTATTCGTTCTTATTTGTGCTTCTCGATTCTTTCGATAGGTTCCGACAAAATTATTGAATGCGTGAGTGATCCTCTGTAGCAAGAAAGTGATCTCCAGCAAGGCAAGCAGTTTGATCATAAATGTCCTATTACTTTCAAGTCTAATACTTTGTTTACAAATTGTATGTATGCATGCTTTTGTGTCAAAGTAATTTTCCCGATTAGAGGTGGCTATTCCTATTGCATGGTTGCCCTTAAATTGTTATCCCCTGCCACAAAACATAAGTTATTAATATCGCTGGTGAATTAGATCCCGGTGATTTAATTATACTCTTTTATTGTCTTTGCGGTGTCATGCTTAGATATGCTTAGCTACCGGTAGAATTGGGCGGTTATCGACTTAGTCGATAACTTTGATCACACAAAATTATTATTATCATTATGCTCAGCACCTTGTGCTTTGTTACTTTATAAAGTCAAAAACTAAAAATAAAAATGAAAAGTTTGAGACTTGGGCGCAATGGCTGATGGTGTGATCTTATGGTGTGATGGAATGGTGCCCAAGTCAATCAAGGACCGAGTTACTTGCACCACCGTACTGAGCAATTTGTGTACTAACCACATGAGAGGGACATGGGACCTCTCTTGACTTAGTACTTTGGCGTGTGTTAGCTCTGGGTCGCATGGTGGATGTGTGCGTTGTGTTGAAAAAGAAACTGGTGTGTGTTTGGGTGAGTAGTGGTGGAGGTTATCCATTGCAAGGAGCATCATCCTTTATAAGGAGATGAGCATCTTTGATGACTCCGCATCAACATATGGGGCTTCCTCCCATATGGGCGACTCGTAGTTAATACACAATATTGGAAACGTCTCGTAGGACTTAGCCGTGCCGGCATACCAAAGGAAATGTGCTAATAGCTTGGCGAAAAGGCGGTCTCGACATGTGGGTACATTGGTACACCTGCGCAGGTATAATCTATTCAATAGCCTCGCCCTAGGTTATGGACACGCTTGGATACGCCCGTGAGAACTAGACTATAACATTTAATTAAAACTTGATGTGGGTGGTATGAATGGGGAATTCATGCTATTGTTGTGGTGGCTATTGGGTTAGCCACTTCGGGATGTCTCTTATTATTGTTACTTGTATCTCATTGTTTTTGTCAAATAAAATCAGATTGTAAAACTGCTTTCAATCTATTACATTATTGCAAATGAAAACTTGCTTTATCTTTGAAAATGAGTCTAGAGCCTCCTCCACTTAAATAAGCTTGCATGTAGCTATATATATAGGTCTCACATTTACACATCGTCGGCCTTATGAGTACATTTTGTACTCATTTGCTTTGCTTAATAAATTGTTGCAGAGGAAGAAGCTGATCCCCATGGGATCCACTTTTGTGAGCTTTGCGGTGGGTTCGACGACTAGCTTGGCCATTTCCGGTTGGTTGCCTTGTGGGTTTAAGGCACACTAATTGGCTTTTGTTTATCGCCATCTTATGGCTTGTGTTTCCGCTGCTACTTTGGTTATTTACCTTGTTATTTGGCCGGTTGGCCCTATCTTTGTATTATGTTCTTGTATGTCCTTTAAGTTGTACGCTTGTAATAACTTGTGTATGGGATGGATGCTTAATTTTTGTATGGGGTATATGTACTGCAATTCTGGGAAGTACATATGCGCCGAGAATAGGGATATTTGATTGGTAATGCTAGGGCCAATTGGATGGTTAAGTATTACGAGTTAAATACCCCGGGTTCTCACACTATCCTTTGGTTTTCCGCTGTGTATTTTGCTCTTGGTTGCTGGAGCTTGTAAGCAACCCCTTGTAATCAACTCTCTTTTTGTTGTTAATAAAGCTTTTGTGGATGTATATGTTATCACTTGTTTTTGCTGTGAGAACTAGCCATTGATCCTTGGGACTGGTTCGGATCACAGAGGATAGGAGGCAATTCCAAGCCCTCAACCTCTTGGAGTTTGGTTCTGCAAGGACCTCCTCTCAGGATGTCCCAAGCGGTACTACCGGGTCCCCTTGTGGTAGTACCGGAGGGGCATGTGGGGCTGGGAATGGTCTCAGGTCCAAAGATCTCCTCGGGTCGGGGTCCCAGACCTTCGAGCGGTCCTACCGGACCTCTTGAGAGGTCTGGGCGGTACTACCGGGATGCTCTACGGGATGTCCTGGGAGTTCCTAGTGGACTTTCGAGGAGGTCCCGAAGGCCCTCTCGGGTAGCCCCTGGCCGGGTCGTCACAGTTTCGACCACTGAGTTTTGACCACTCGGTTTCGACCACTGAGTTTCAACCACTCACTTTCGACCACTGAGTTTCGACCACTCGGTTTCAACCACTAAGTTTTGACCACTTGGTTTCAACCACTAAGTTTTGACCACTCGGTTTCGACCACGGAGTTTCAACCACTTGATTTCAACCACTGAGTTTCGACCACTCGGTTTCGACCACTGAGTTTCAACCACTCGGTTTTGAACACTGAGTTTCGACCACTCGGTTTCGACCACTCGGTTTTGACCACTCAATTTCAACCAATCGGTTTCGACCACTTAGTTTCAACCAATCGGTTTCGACCACTCAGTTTCGGACACTCAGTTTTGACCACTAAGTTTCGACCACTCAGTTTTGACCACTCAGTTTCGACAACTGATTTTGACCACTCAGTTTCGACCATACTAGTTTATGCCTTCGACCACACTAGTCTAAGACTTCTGGTCTAAGGCTTTGCATGCTTTGGAATTTTAGGAATGAATGGGCCTTTACATATATGTGCCCAATTCCAGCATGTCCAACACCGGTAGGTATGTTTAGTTCTGTTTGAAGCGTTGTCATTTGCTTTGAATGCCTTTGGAGTTTATTGGATTTCATTTGATTTGCATTCAGGAGTTCTTGGGTTTGATCATATTCTGTGTAGATAGAATCTGAAGCCATGATGGAACGACAGACTGAAACAGAACAAAAGCAAGACCAGGATTATCATAATATTGGGCTTTATTAGAATGTTGAGCAAGGATATTATCAACATATTGAGCCTTATCAGAATATTGAGCAAGGCGAGTCAATACTTTGATCATATTGCACCTAATTTTTGCAATTATATTGCTTTAAATTATGAAATTGCATTGCTATGTTTTATACAACTATATTGGTCTAGCTCATAGTTAGTGCCTTAATAATAATTGTATATAGACTTCCAATCCTTGAACTTGGACATTATCAGCTGTCACCCTAGAATTAATGGCTGGCTTAGATACACTGTCATGTGGGCAATGATTTGCCCGAAACATCATTAAAAATATTTGAAAATGACATTGGGTAGTCGAGGCTAGGAGCCTGGCTGGTATGTTGGACTAAAGGTTATGTTTAAAAACAAATAAAAACCTGAAAAATAGATTTCGACTTGGGCGGCTGGAAAGAGTGGCTGGTGCCGAGTGCACAAGAAGATGTTGGTATGTGGATGTACCGCCCAAGTCAATTAAGGACCAAATCTTGTAATGATCTCTCATGTAAAAATGCTACAACCACAAGTCTGTAACACCTAAGACCTGGCTAACTAATTTGTTCGCCTCGGCGTGGCTTCGCCTTTGGTGGATACATGTGAATACTCGGGGGAGAACGAAGCCGTGTGAACTGCATGGCATAAATGGGAGACCTGCCGTGGGCGATTAGAGGCCCTAAGGAGGTGATAACTAGCAGTGCGAAGTTGCAAGGAGGTGGGACATTGTAAAGGCCTTGTGATAATCAACTTAGCCGCACACCTATGGAAGTGTGTTGGGGGCATTATAAGTTGAATTATCTCTTGTGGGTAAAGTGTACAAACTCTATAGTGTAAGAAAACTATCTAGATAGCCATTCTCACAGTCAAGAGCGGTGCTGAGAACTTGCTTGATATAGCTTTCCTTTTTATAAAACCATTTGTGTGTGTATGTGTGGAATGAAAAGTGTGGGTTGGATCCTAGCACATGGAAATGTTGGGTTGGAGCCCTGAGAGTTGAGAAAGCCTGGTCGGGGACCAGTGGTAAATACGGGATAGCCTGAGCATTGAGTGGACGAACTCACTCAATGATACAGGAGATGAAATCTACACTATTACTTTACAACAAAAACTCAGTTTATAAAACTTATGTTAGTAAAATGCTAAGTCTCAGGATTTGCTATTACTTAATCTATTTCAATAAATGGCTTTGTGCAAAATAAAAAAAACCATGAACCTCCCCTTTGATTAGCCTTGCATCTATAACATGCCAATGAATTGTGTTTTTTCGCTTATAGCACCTTTAGCATAGTGAATAACAAAACTAGCCCCCTCTCCACCGTATTTGCAAAAATGACACCAAAAACCATTTCCCAGGGGGCGGACTCACCCCGTGCAACCACACGTCTATTACCACGCCCTAGTGGGCCTGAATCGCCTCTATCACGCCCCTAGGGGATGGTAATACTCTCTGTCGCTCCCTTGGGGGACGGGAATACACTGTGGCGTGCCCCTGGGAAACGGGAATACTCTCGTGGCATCTGGGTTCGGGGGATCTAGTATTGTCGTGGCCTAGAGGCACAAGAATACTCCCTCCTACTGGATTTTGTTTGTTTAGAGGGTATCTGGTAACTCCTTTTACCTATAGGGATTGTTAGAAGGAGTCAGTGATTCTTCCAGTGCCCTGGAGGTCGGATTCGCCTCTATCGTGGCCCTGAGGCACGGTTTTGCCATGTATATATTTTCTCCTTGTTTTTGCTGAAAGTATACATTAGATTTTCAATGATGTGATGGAAATATGAGTTATTAAAACTTTCGAGAATAATTACAATGACCAAGAGTGGTTTTATGATTTCATGTGAATCTCAGGTGTTTTAGGGTTTCATGTGAATCTTCGGCATTGCAGTCGTCTCCAGAACAGATGTACTTCGACAATACGCACATAATGTATACAAATATATTATGCAAAAAATCCATACAAATATAGTACAACACAAGGGAACAACATCTATGCAATGTACACACGAGATACAATATGACTCACTTATATGAACCACCCTCTGCTCGCTGTAAATGCGTGTGTGTTCTAGTTTTGTGTTGAGCATGCGCCGTGGGATGCATGAACCGGTCCGGAGAGAGCGTATTGGTTCGGAGGCCGTAGAGATCGTTGAGTAGGCGGAGGTACTTCAGCAAGCTGACTATGGCCCAACTGAGTCTGTCCAACATCAGTATCATCCAGCTAAGTCATGCTAAACTGGCTACCACCTGCCATCATATCCATAATGAACGAATCAAGAAATCCGCCCCCAGAGCAACGGCCCCCTAGGTACGATGTCTGAACAGCCCTCGGTGCGGAGGAGCTCTGGCCTTGACCATACAATGTACCATCGACCTCGGAGGAGCTCTGGCCTTGGTACGGTACTTCGTCCTCGTCAAGGTTCTGCTGAGTGTAGAACAGGGGTGGGCGCCGTAGGTGGTATGCTCCAAATTCTGGCGTCGTGTACTCCTCCCTGGTAGTAGTTGAGATGGATGCCTCCTCATCGGTTGATTCGTCATCACCCCCACACTCAACTGAAGGCTACAAGATGGAATGACGTTAGGCAAAATAAATATTCTAGGCCTAAGCTGAACATCACGTACCTCCCCGATGTGCAGTGAGGATGACTGAAGGGGAGCACTTGGATGGCTGCCAATCTGAGTAGGTCATGTGGATGTCGATCGCAGAAGTGATGCTGGGATGGCTGCCTCGTCATCGGTTGATTTGTTGCCACCCCCACGCTCAACAGAAGGCTACAAGATGGAATGACATTAGGAAAAATAAATATTCCGAACCTAAGCTGAACATCACGTACCTCCCCGATGTGCAATGAGGATGACCGATGAGGAGCACTTGGATGGCTACCAGTCTGAGTAGGCCGTGCAGACATCAATCGCAGAAGTGATGCATCCCGACGGACATGCAACTGGAAGACAACATGATGTTAGCCCAACATAAGGCATAATAAATAATCAAGACTTAAATTGTACCTAACTTACCTTCCCGATCTGCAGTGCCTCTGATTGACATGAAGCGCTAGGATGCCCACCAGTATCACCAGGCCATGCCGACCTAGCAGGTGAGCACGCTTGGGCCACTCGATGTGCAGCCTGATGGACGTCGTCTCTCGGCCAACCGCAACTCATGTTCTTGACAATTTGCTTTGACTCCGCTAAGATGGACTTGAGAGTGCTGAGAAGCCTTAGAACGGTGTGATATGGGCCACGGATGGCGAAATCCAATGCGCGTGAGATCCGCTGGATCTGGTCAAACTAAAGGGACAAACAATAGCTTTAAATTCCAAATAGTACAAAATTACAAGAATGCAACGAGCATAGGTTTGAGTGTTTGACAGCATCATCACGCCGCGAAGTGTTGTGTCGATCGAATGGGTGACGAAACCTCTCCTCATGCGTGACCTGCTCCGGACGCTCTGGTGGAGAACGGGTGAGTCTAGTGCGCGACCGTGATACGTACCACTCGAGGTACTCACGGTATGTCCGAACGTCGTACGATCACTGCTCCAGTAGAACCTTAGTGTACGTCATCTCCATCCAAGCTGTAATCCACTCATGCTGGATTGCCTGCTAGTCCTTAGAATGTCGGCCTGCCCTCGATTGTCTGCATTTGAGAAAGATATATGTGAGAAGAGCGGATATAGGTATGAACTGTAAATATTACTTGGATGGACTTGGACTCACAAGTGGACAGCTCATTGCAACATCCTCTCGTCGGGAGAGGGCACAACCTGGTAGAGATCGAACTGTCGCATTACGTGTTGCGATGTGTAAGGCTCCACCATATGGGAAAACACAAGGTGGCAGGTCGTCGCCCATAATCTGGCGTCCTACATGCATTACACGAACAGTCTGTGTAGCGCTACCGTGTTCACGAAATGTGGGTTCCATGGAGCCCACATGATGTTGTCATCATGTAACGATTCAGACTCGTTGTGGAACACGAGGCAGGACCTTGTCGGTCTATATCTAGCCCAGCGTAACTTGGTAGCAGTCCACTAGGTGCCAATAGTGGGCCCGTCTATAGGGTCATTCAACTCAGGATACGGGTGCACTACATTCCGGATGTTGGACTACCCAATGGGGAAGTGCTCCCAACTCTACAGCTGTAGGAGCACATAGCAGACGGCAAGGCTTGGTTTCCCAATGGTGCCCTGTAAGCTTCACACAACCCCCTGTATGTGGCTCAATGGACTGCTAATCTGAAGCTATAATGGGATGTGAGAAGGTGTGTCCTAACAATCTCGTCAGGTTCATTCGCTAGACATTGACTGAAATTCATCAGCCATGTTCGAGGGACAGCGCGGGCTTTGTCTGGAATAGCTATGCTGAACCGAAGCGCCAACCGGGCCTTCTAATCCATCGGCGGATGGGCTGGAACAAGTGGCCCTCCCATGATCGGAAGTCCAGTCAAGGAGACAACCTGGAGAGTGACCGTCATCTCTCCCCACCGAAAGTGGAAGGTGTGCATCTCGAGTCTCCATCTATCGACAAGTGTCGACATGAGACTACCGTCTAGAGTGAAGTAGTGTCCAATCTAGAGCATCCTTGCAAAGGGCAACAAGCCCGTGTCCCGAAGGATTGGGACATAGCGAGCGTCGATGTCCCAATAATGCTTCTCCGACCGAAGCGCAAGGGTTTGAGGACCATCCTCATCCCCGGTGCTCCACAACTTGCTCCGGTGATGCTCATCGTAGAACGGTTCGAGTAGCTCCGGTAGATGCATATCTTGCAAGAGATGAAAGACACAAATTAATAGTGAATAAATTAATAATGACTATATTATTTAGGAGGATGATAGGATGAGGACGTCCGAGCGAACGATTAGCGTCGGATGCTACTATTTGCCATCCACGTGTAACGCATCCCAATAGTGCTTTGTTGACCAAGCCTCTAACGGACTGAGTGTTTCTGGTGAGTTCCCCATCAATTCGGACCAAGTCCCCTATTCATTCGGTCAAGCGTCTTTCTAGAGAGTTCCCCTACCCATTCAACACAATGAGAAGGAGACAGGGAAGCGTCTCGCCCTCGCCATCGGCGACGAGCCTCATCTACTTCGGCGGCGACGGTGATCTGCGACGTCGCAGGTGAGTTATTTTCTACCTTCTTGTTGTTAATTGATGCGAAATGTGATTTTTATCGTGTTAGGGTTTTGGGAGAGGGGCTTTTCAGTTGATGTCGTGGTATTGGCCGATGAGCGAGATTGTTGTGTTGGATGGGTGGGGAGAGGGGAGAGGGGTAGAGATAGGGGTGAGGAGAGGGGATTTTGTTGATGTAGGAGGTTTGGGCGACGAGCGGGGTAGGAGGAGAGCAGTGACTAGCGGGGGTGGGTGTGTGGGTCTAGGAGGAGATGCAGCGGAGTCAAGAATATTAATAGTGCTGGCTCGGGTTAGGAATGTGGGATTTGGGAGTGGAGATGCGTGACGGTGTGAGTGGCATGATTGGGATGGGGGATTTTGGGTTGGGAATTTGGGATTTAGGATTTGGGATTTTTTTTTGCTGTTGACTGGGGTGTGCTTTGATGTTGCATGTTTGTGTCGGGAGGACTTTTGTTCAAGCGCAAGATGGACGGCTGAACAGAGAGGAGCTTATGAGGGTTCTAGAGTCAGATGAGGTGTGGGTTTTATGGGGGTTTTGTTGATGTTAGAGGCCTAGGTGACGAGCGCGATTGGACAAAGTTATGGGGAATTTTTGCTACTGTCTAGGGTGCGCGTGATGTTACATGTTTTTGTTTCAACATTGTGTTTGATTCTATTTTGTGGTGTTGCGTTTTCATAGGCTAGTTCTTCACCATGGATGAGGAAGGCAGCAAATCATTTTTCAAGCACTATTTTGGTGCCAAGAGGTTACAAAGAGTTGTGAGTGAGCTAACTCCTAGACAGCGGGGTTTTGTTGTGAAGCACGGGTTCGGTGATCTTCTGTCAATCGCTAATTTCAATATACCAAGCAACCTACTTGAGTGGATAATGGGAAATATTGGCCCACTCCTTTGCGAGTTCCGATACCGTGGCAAGGCTATCTGTTTCACTAAGGGGATGGTGCAGAAGGTACTTGGGATCCCTTCCGGAGAAAAACCTTTGAAAACAGGGGGCAAGCTAAAAGATATCCATGAGCTTCGAGATATGTATAGAGCTGGGATAAGAGCACTGATATCAAAGGCTATTGACGTGTTGATTGGAAGCGATGATGTGGATATTTTCATAAGATCCTCCATGCTTGTTGCATTGGCAATTATCCTAACTCCTGGCACTAAAAACATGGTCTCCTTGGATTACATGTTCAGCCTAGTTGGCATATCAGAGCTTGGGGAATATGACTGGACCGTGACATCCTTTATGTGTTGATGAAGGAGGTTGATAGGTATTAGAAGTTGACACCGAAGCAGCGTTCCAACCCTTTCCTCATTGGGGGATGTCTGCCTCTCCTTGTTGTACGTATTCCAACCTTTTTTGTTTAATTCATTTTTTTTTTGCAGATTGTATTTTTTTGTGTTGAATGTTGTGAATTAGTTTCTTTTATACCTTTTATGTGAAAATTATATATATGGATCATTTCGACTTCCCTACAGGACCCCTACAGGAGCATGCAATCAACTATTTATGCCCTAGGATCTATCACATATGTGATGAAGTGTAACAGCCCAAAAATTCATAAAGGCAAAAATATGGGATTTTAAAAACTTTTTGTATAATGTCTATTGTCGTTCCGTTCACCTGCATTTTTGAGAGTTGCTTGAGTGCCTTTCTCTTTTCTGCTATCCTGATTTTGTCTATTTTCACGTAAGAGTTCCTTAAAGCTAAAATCAGAATTTTAGCAAGTCTAAAATTCTGTTGTTCTATCTATTCCCATTTCTTTCTAGCCCTCCTTCCTTCCCCTTCTTCTTTGGCTAAATCGATCGGCCTAGTGTGGCTCACCAAGACCCATGCTTTTTCCTCTCTCTGTTCCTCGACCGGTGCGGTCCGAACCCTTTGTACCAGCCTCCCTAATGGGAGACACAGGCAGACGTGCCCTCACTCGTCTGTTGCATGCACCAAGAGGGAGCTCCAGCACGGTGTGGTCCGACAAGACAGTAATGGCAGTCATCCAGGATGTCATTCCACTGCCCTATGCTGCCCATACCGTCAACTACACCAACCACTCCTCCTCGTCGGTTGTGCCAAGGTGCATGTACATATTCACTTCAAGTCCCATATTGCCTTTCTTTGCCATTCCAGTGCCAGCCTCACTTTCTTCCTCCTCCAACAGAGCTTGAGCTCCATTCAGGCTCAAGCGCTTGCTTTGGCCGAGCGCCGCCGCACCATCCCCGCCTTTGCCGCAGGCACCCATCGGTAAGGCCACTGCCACGTCGTGCGCATTTGCTCACACCCATGCCCCAAGTGGTGCTTTCCTCAATTAAGTCTACTCCTTGATTCGTAGGAATAGCTTTGGAGACCACTCTCCTTTCACCTCCGACCAGGACATTTCAAGACATCCGAGTAGGACCATTCATCTGCTTTCAGGGAGCAATCTTGAAGACCGAAGACCACCCACCTTCCTCAAGCTATTGTAGCACAGAGCTTCTCCCGTAGTCGTGACCCACGTCACCAGCCGGCTTCGACTAGCTCATTTCCCAGCCCGTACCGGTAAGTTCCTAGTGGCCGGATGCTCTTCCAAGTTCGAGCCGCCTTTTCTCTCTTGGATTTTCCTTTGGCTCTTCCTTTGGCTTTTCTGCAAAGACCTCCCCAGGTCATGGCGCCTCCACGACCTCCCCTGGTCGCAACACTCTCATGACCTTCCCCTGGTCCTGGTATCTCCAGGACCTCCTTTGCGTTCATCTTGACCGTCGGGACCTCCTTTGCGTTCATCTTGACCGTCGAGACCTCCTTTGCGTTCATCCTGACCGTCGAGACCTTCTTTCGTTTAGATCTGAAGGTCCAGACCTCTCTTCATTTAGATCTAACGGTCCGGACCTCTCTTCATTTAGATCTAAGGGTCCAGACCTCCCTTCTCTTGGATCTGAGGGTTCAGACCTCTCTTTGATTAGATCTAACGGTCTAGACCCCTCTTCGTTTAGATCTAAGGGTCCAGACCTCCTTTCTCTTGGATCTGAGGGTTCAGACCTCTCTTTGATTAGATCTAACAGTCTAGACCTCTCTCCGTTTAGATCTAAGGTTCCAGACCTCCCTTCATTTGGATCTGAGGGTCCAAACCTCCTTTCGTTTGGATCTGAGGGTCCAGACCTCTTTTCGTTCAGATCTAACGGTCCAGATCTCTCTTCGTTTAGATCTAAGGGTCCAGACCTCCCTTCTCTTGGATCTGAGGGTTTAGACCTCTCTTCGATTAGATCTAACGGTCCAGACCTCTCTTCATTTAGATCTAAGGTTCCAGACCTCCCTTCGCTTGGATCTGAGGGTCTAGACCTCTTTTCGTTTAGATCTAATGGTCCAGATCTCTCTTTGTTTAAATCTAAGGTTCCAGATCTCCCCTCGCTTGGATCTAACAGTCCAGACCTCTCTTCATTTGGATCTGAGGGTCTAGACCTCCCCCTCGTTAGACCACCCTCATGATCAAGGCCATCCATCTAGCCGCGCCCTCACCTCTTGTGGACCATCCGATCAGATTGGACGGCCCCACTTCGCTGCACCTTACCTCCTTAACCTCAGGACCTCTTTCTCAAGACCGCTCTCGTGGTCTTTTGCAAAGACTGCGCTCTTGGCCTTTTTCAAAGACCACCTCCATGGTCGTGACCTCCCTTTTTACAAAGACCACCCTATATCGCACGACCTCCCATTTTGCATAGACCACCTTTTTGGTCTTTTGCAAAGACCACCCTCTTGGTTTTTTGCAAAGACCACCCTTTAGGTCATGATCTCCCGTTTCGCAAAGACCACCCTCTTGGTCATAACGATTCTACAACCTCCCCAGGTCATAGCGTTTCCCACGACCTTCTAGGTCTTAGCATCTCCACGACCTCCTCGGGTCGTAACGCTATCACGACCTCCTTTGGTCGTGGCACTCTCAGGATCTCCCCGACACAAGATTTCCAGACCCCCTATTACAAGATTTTCCTGACCTCTCACTGGTACAGAATTTAGGACCTCCCCCGTTACAAGTGATTCCAGGACCTCCCCTAGCTGCAGTGATTTCGGACCTCCCTCGATACAAGATACTGCGGACCTCCTTAGGTCGTAGCGTTCCCACGACCTCCCAGTTTTATCCTTCTGCGACCCCTATAGCCTATACGACTTCCATAGCTTCGACCACTGTAGCTACTATGACCCATCCCTAGATGTAAGGTTTTCCACGGCTATCTCCTAAATCATAAGACCTCTCATGATCCGTTTGTGGCCATAAGCTCTGCTACCACCACCACCTGGTCGTAAGATTCCTCACGACCAGTACGTCGTCTTAAACCTTTCTACTGACATCTTCTGGTCATAAGCTCTTCTACAATCAGTCTCTAGTCGATGGGGCTTATAGACGTGTAGGCCTAGACGATTAGAGAGTCTCCCACGCCATATTTAAAGATATGGTCTGGTCATCCCGTTGAGCTGTCGTTAAATATGTTTGCACTCATTCGAAGTGTTTTCGTTCATTTGAATGCATTTGGATTTATTGGAGTCCCTTTGGTTATTTTCAGTCGCTCGAGAGTTCAATCATATTATGCGTAATTAGCATCTAGAGATATCATGGAACTGCAACCCCAACAAGGACAAGATTGCCAGAGCATTGCATAGGATGATTATCAACATATTGAGCAAAATTATTACCAGGATATCGAGAAGGTCGAATATCAGGATATATAGCTTTATCAGAACATTGGCTAAGGCGAGTCAACACTTTGATCATATTGCACCTACTTTTTGCAAATTATGTTGTTTCAAATTAAGAAATTGCATTGCTATGTTCTATCAAACTAAATTGGTCTAGATCATAGTTAATGCCTTGACAAGTAATTGTGTATAAACTTCCAACCCTTGAACTTGGACACTATCTGTGGATATCATGGGGATATGCTCATGATCTTAGGATGATGAAACAATTAGCAATGTTGCTTTTGGTTTGAAGTTTCACGTGTTTTCGACAAAGTTTCGCTTCACAGTCGTGGCGGTCTCGACCGGCTTTTTCTGTGAATGTTGATATAAGTGGTGAATTAATTTTGGGATAGGTCATTTCCATATTTGTTAATGCATATGTGTTGCATATTGCATGTTTTGGCTAACGTGGGTCAACTTGTGAAGAACTTGTTCCCAGATTCGTGTTTGCTTGTCTATTTTTGGTGTGGCTTGAAGGTCAATGACGGTCAACGGCGAGTAGGATCGGGACTAAGCTTGGAGAGCTGAGGTCCAGAACGATCATGGATGCCGGGTGAGGTCAGGTGACTCAAGCGTGGCGCAGAATAGACAAGGATGACCGAACGGGCGGTTCGGTGCAGCTGGTTGGATCAAGCGGCGCGGGAGTCGTTGCAAGTGCTCAGTGGTGCCGGTGGGATCCGGACGGGAGAGACTTGACGACATGGAGCTGTTGATCAACCTACACGTGGCGAAGCAGGCGATTGCTTCAACAGGATTGGACTCGGTCTTTGGAAAAGATCGAGAAGGGGTATTTTGGTAATTTTACCAAATACCATCTTGGTGACCTTTTGGCTAAACCACGACGCGGGACGGCGCAAAGGAAGTGGTTTAAGTCAAGAGATTTGAAGACGGCGCTTTAATTTGCGTGCGTGTGTGTTCTGTTGTTGTTGGGCCCTAATGGAAGCCTATTAGGGTAAATCATCTAGAAGGTTTTTAGGGTTTGTTGTTGCCCTATAAAAGGAACTATAGATGGGTCATTTAGGGCTGCTGCTAAGAAAAAACAGCCGGGGCGTTTTTGGAGTCTTGGTGGCGGCGCCCCCTCCAGAAAAAATAGCAGAGCTTGTGGCGGCCTGCTCCCCATCGCAAAAATCGGAGCCCCTGGGCGGCGTCTGTAGTGATCGCCGTTTTTGCCATCTTGATTCGTCTAGAGGTTTCTTTGCCTGCCGTTTGTATTGATTATATACTAGTTCATTGTTTGCTGCAGTTTTTTCTTCGCCTGTAGTTCCGACTTTGAGCATCCCTGTATCGGTAGAAATTAGGCGCCGGTTGAGACTCCCACAAAAATGGGCGGCGGCCTGGAGCGTCCTTGGTAGATAGGGAAATCAGAGTCGCGCAGCGCCCGTAGAAAAGTGTGCCGGCAAAAACCGAATGTGTTTATTAGTTGGGTTGCCATCTTTGATGTGACTGAGCTTTCTTTATTTGCCTTGGCACTTGTTCCATGTGGCGGTTTGTAGCGCTGGTAGGAAAGCAGCGCTTGTAGCTCCTCCTGAAAAACCCGAAGTCCTGACGGCGCCCGTGGAGAAGTTCCGCAAAAACCGGATTTTCCTGGCGATGCCCTGTGACCGAATTGAATATTGGCTTTGAGTTGATCCAAGTTTTCGGCTATAGCTGTCGATTTGCTGGTTTTGCTTTTGCCTGTGCGCCCGTAGAAACCGAAGATGCAGCGGCACTGTTGTTGGAGTTTTTTATTTGATTTGTTTACTGCTGCTGCTTATTGATGCGACGCAAGTTCTGACTCCCAGAAAAATCAGAGCTTGGGTGGAGGCCGGTTCCTGTAAGAAACCCAAGTCCTTGGTTTTTACTCCCTGTGGTTTTGCTGTTTGAAGAATTGTTTATTCGGCTTGTATGCGCCCAGGAAAAATGAGGAGCCTCGGGCTGGCAGCTTGTGGCTTGATGAGCAGACAAGAAAAATCAGAGTTTGCAGTGGCTACAGTGGATAGCCGATTTTTTTTTCTTGCGTGTGATGTTTTGATTTGTTTATCGCTCGCTCGCTTGTTGGTGCGCCAGACTCTCTCGATTTATGTCTCGTATGCGTTCTGCTGTTTGGATTTGATGTTTATTGCTTGGCTCCCTTCAACTAAAGCTTGCAGCAGCTTGTAGTATCATCGGCAGCAGCTTGCTCTGTTCTGTAGTCAGAGAAATCAAGATCCAGCAGTTTGCTGTTTACATTTATTTATTAGCTTGGGCGGCCTTTATGATTCGACTGAATCTCTGTTTGTTGTGCGTGTGCGTGCGGTCTTGAGGTGTTTTTAGTCTTGTGCTTAGGGGTTGATCAGATTCAACACAGGACATCCGCTGTGCCTGTATACAGATCTCCATAGCTTTTATAGCTATTGGAGTGAAAGTAGTGTTGAGTTTGATCGAGGTGAAAAATAGAGAAAGCGTCTATTCACCCCCCCTCTAGTCGCCTTTCCGGTCCCACAATTGGTATCAGAGCCAAGTTTGCTCTTTTGAGATCTTAACCGATCTTTGAGCATGGCGATAAATATGAGGACTTGTGAGCGCTTCCTTGCATCTTGTCGTGGTTCTTTTACCAATGGTGTTGGTCGTAACAAGATATTTGAATGTATGATAAGTCTAATGGAGATGGAGGAGGAAGTCTCCTGTGATATCTGTGGCAAATCTTTTTGTTTTGATTGTCCTAGTTTCAGGGATGAGTCACTTTTAGAGCCCGAGGAGAAGAAGCCCAGTGGCGTATGTGCAGCAGCGATTGAGGATGAGAATGACGAAGAGCATTTTGAGGATGAACATGATGGAGAGGATTTTGATGATGAGCATTTCGAGGATAATCATGATGACTCTTCTGAGGACGATCCCCTACTCAAGCTAAGTAAGGTGAGCAAAGAAAAACTCATTGATGACTTGATTTCATATGAATACAAATTACATGCTCTTAGGAAGAAAACGAAATTGCTAAAAAGAGAAAAGGATGATTTGTCTCATGAGCTTGCCGAATTGAAAACCTCCATGAATCCTTATGATTCATTGCTTGTAGACATGGAGAACCTGAATAACTCTCTTGCATGCCTAAAATCTGAAAATAAAATATTGAGATTAAATGCTTCTATGCCATGTGATTCTTGTATTGTCTTACATCATGAACTTGACAATGCTAAGTTAGAAATAGGCAATCTTAGATCTATGGCTAGAAATAATTGTGATTCTGGTGTAGGCATGCTTGCTGAAATTGAGAAGCTTAAATTGACTAATTCCATGCATCTTGAGCAATTAGAAAATGCTAGGGCTGATATTATTGAAATTGAAGCTAAGCCTTGTAGCATGTGCTTAGAACATGAAAAATTGCTTAAGAATGGTTTAGTCTCTTGCAAGAATTGTACTTGTTTAGAAACTAAAATTGATGCTTTGAACTGCATGCTTAATTCGAAAGCATCATTAATTTCTTGCACATCTTGCATTTCATTGAAGAGCGAGGTTGAGTCTTTGCGCGATGATATGAGCGCCAAATCTTGTGACTCTTGTATTTGCCTTCACTCCGAAATTGATGTTCTTAAGATTTCTCTTGTTTCTTTGCATTCGGAGTTGAAGTCTTCTTATACTAAATGTGAGTCACTTGATGTTGGTTTTTGTGGCATCGCTTTGGATAGCTCTTCTTTGGTGAGTTCGACTCTTTCGGACTCTTCTTGTGTTGTCCAACGGATTTCAAAAGACAAATGTGCTTCTTTCTCAAATGGTACTAAATCTTCAAAAAGGAAGTACCATTGCACATTTTGTAAGAAGAATGGACACACTCTTGGGTTTTGCTTTTCGCTGCTTGAAACATGAGCGCCGAAAGCGTCGTCAGATTTTCTAGGAACACACATAGCCTTTCTCATGGCATGTGTGGGTCTAGTGTCGATACGAGGACGAGTCATGATGCTAGTTCTTCCAGGACTTCTTCTTTGAGTCATAATGGTGCTTCGTCCTCTAAGACCGTGTCTACTAGTAGACCTTTACACCATTGCTCATTTTGTGGGAAGAATGGACATCTTGTTGACTTTTGTTTCCGGCATGCAAAACAGATGCGTCGAGCTTATGCTTCTAAGTCTCCTAGTGGGCATAGTCTTTCTCATGACATGCACACTAAAGAGCCGAGCATGAGGATTCGATTTGTTGATGGCTTCTTTGACACCTTTTCTAGTGGTGTCGGACAGCATCGTGGACATGGTTTGCATGGTTTTGATTTTGGTCCACGAGCTGCCCCGAGGCTGGATTTCCGCCGTCTTCCAAGTGGTGGACCTTGTTTTGTTCATCGAGGTATACACCCACGGCAAGGTTGTGTGAGTTCTTTTGATGCTTCTATTGGTTCTCTTCATGGTGCTTTCAAGCAAGGACATCGCCGCTTTTCTGGAGATGGACCTCGTTTTCCTCATCGAGCTGTCCACTCGCGACGTGCCTCCAAGGATGAGATTGGATCTTCTTGCATGGACCATCATTTGTATCATGCTAACTCACATAATGGTTCGACTGCCTCTAGTGGTGGTGTGTCCAAGGTTTGGGTTCCCAAGCATTCGCTCTCTAACCCTTCGGGACCCAAGACTCGGACACCTTGCCTTTCTCATGTGTAGGTATCAAGAACGCGGGTTGGAGAACATGGACTTAAAGGATTCTGATCTTTTGCTTCATTACATGATCGAGACACTTGATGGTTCTCCACCCCAATGATGGCCTCCAAGAGGCATGTGCTTTCATGATCGGCGTCTACACCTGTTTTGTGAGCAATCTTATACCTTCATGCATGTATTTTCATGATTATTCATACTTGGCATGTTGTGCTTGTCTTTGTGCTCACTTGTATCATATTGGCATGTATTACTCTTATGATATCTTTTATCATGCCTTTGCTTGTATCTTGCTTATGTATCCATGGGCTAGATTGTTATTCATTATTTCCATGGGTGTATAAGCTTGGTTTGTCAACATGGGCTTGTGCTATCTTGTACCCTTATTATCTTGCTCATGATTGATTCTTGCTTATATATCCATGTATCATTTTGTAGTTCTTAATTTCCATGGATGTATAAGCTTGGTTTTGTCTTCAAGAGCTTGTACTGATTTCATACATTTATCATATTTCTCTTGTTGATTTTTGTCTTATGTATCCACATGTTCACTTGATATCCATGTTAGCTTACATCATTCATGATTTGTTCTTAAAATGCTTTATGCTTACATGGTTTTTGTGCCTTGTGGTTAATTGTGGATGCATGAGTCTTGACATAGCTTTCATTAGCATGCTTTACTTTCGATTGTGTATATGATGGGTGATATGCTATGTGCTTGTTTACTTGCTCCTATGCCTTATTGTGGACTAAGGATAGGTTGAGCTTTGTCATATCTTGGATAGCATGTACTACAATTGATTTGTCTATCTCCATGCTCATGTCTTAAATTGTTGATTATATGCTTTCATGAGCTTTGGATCATTTGCTGCTATCCTTGCTAGTCATGTGTCTTGGTAATGTTTCCCTAGATATTGTTTCACTAACCCAGTACCAAGGCATAGACTTTTTCTGTCTCTTTGGTGTAGTCTTTTCAGTTGAGAAGAAGAACATGTGATTCATGATTTCAAACTGTTGGTTCTTCTTCATTTGTACATTCATGCTGGCTATCACTTCTTGGAGACGAAGGAATTTGAGATGAGGATGATGGGTGAGCGCAACTACCTTCTGAAGCTTCAAGGAATGGATCTTCATCTATCATGACTACATCTCACTGCCAAGCAGTGGGACTCAGGTTCGAGCTTCTATACCCTACATTTGTGTATGGTATCCCTAGTCTACCTTGCATTGCATCTGGTTCGTGTCAGGTGTTGGGTTTGTTGGGTTCATGGTAGATAGGAGACTCTGTTCTAGCACGTGTCCCTTCTAGGCACTCTTCTTATCCCATGATTTGCTATGATGCATTCTTCTCACAGCTTAGGTCGAGTTTGTCTCCCAATCACTAGTGTTAGCAGGTTTTGAGTTGCCTGTAAGCTTTTTAGTGTTGGTGTTTCGCTCCCTAGCTTTTCGAGTTGCTTTTCCTAGAGATCGTGTGGCGTTTGAGGTCTTCGTGCTAGTTTTTGTGGAGTCCAAGGCCTGTTGGCAGATCTCCCCTCAAAGCTTTTTGACCCAACAAGGTTTGCCACCTTGAGATGCGAGTAAGGGATAATTTATCCCTATGGGTTGGTTTGAGGGGAAGTTGCTTCTTTTCTGAACCTTCCTTGTTCATCTGAACTTTCCATGTTCATGTGAACTTTTGTGTGGATCTTTTCTGATACCTTCTTCAAGTGGTATCCTCTTTGGATCTTTTTGATCCTTGTGATCTTTTTAGGCTTTTAAGTCTTTTGTGCATCTCATTGTATCATATTGCATACATATGAAAAATCCAAAAAGATGCATTGTAATATAAGCTTTACCGCTTCTTTCTTTTAATTGATGAAGCTTTGCTTATTACCCTATTGAGCTTTAGTATTTCAATTCTTGCTCAAGATTGTGTCTAGTTCTTTGACTTGCTAGAATTATCATGCTTTCACATGTGCAGCATTGTCTTTGCTATATGAGCTAGAACTATTAGATAATCTGAACTGAAAATAGCAATTTGTGGATCTTTTAGCTAGTTACACAATTAGTGATCCTTTTGTGACATTGGCCCTGTCAAAATTGCTTTGTTAGCTCTGGAATCTAGTATTGAACATCTTTGAGCCTTTAGTTCTTTAAAGTATAAAAAACAGCCCTTGGGCAAAATGAAAAATGATCTCTTTTGTGCGAAAAAACTGATCTCACCAATCCTTTCTCATGAGACGGCTTGCCATTGCACTAGGCATGAACTCAGGGGGAGCCTTGGATGACCTAGACCACTCTCTTAAGCTTTTGTTGCTTGGGATGGTTGTAGTGAGGCTTGAGATCTAGCACAATGCTAAAAATGCAAATTGTCAAAATTGGTTGAAGCTTAGGAAGAGGTTGTGGATGGCTCCTAGTCCAGGACCTTCTTTACTAAGATAGACCTTTAATCAACTTGAATATTCATTGCAAATGAAAAACAGTTGAGAATTGGGCTTTTGACAAAAATTTGAGCAAAATGATTCAATTCAGGACTTTTTGTCTCTAAGATGGTCTTTGCTAGCTTCTGGATCTCACAATGACATTCTGACATGGCCATTATCACTTTAGGATAACTGTTGTTGAACTTGCTAATTTTGATGCATTGCTTAATTTAATCCAACAACATGTGATATATTGAGCTCATTAGCCTAGCTTTGCTATATATGTCTTATCATGATCTTGCTAGCTTTGTCAGGCTTGTTGTATCTTGAGCAATGGTAGAAATGCTAGCCTGTTCAATTGAGTAATCTCCAAAGCTTCTTTTACCTAAAAATTGAAAAATCAAAACAAAAATGAAGCTACCCCATTGCATTTCATGCATGCTCTTTCTTTTGCTTCTTCCTTGCTTGTGCATTTGTCATCTCTGGATGAGAGGAAGGGATGATTCCTTGATGAATCCATTGTCAAAGGGGGTGAAGATATAGAGAAAATATAATGTTAATAAAGAGCTTTTTGGTTATGGGGGAGAACTTTTGTAAGGGGAGAAATGGAGAAATTGAAAAAGATGATCATAGTGAGGGGCAGCATTCATATTGCATTCTTTTGGTCTTACTGCCTTTTCTGAACTTGAATTGCAAATCTTGAAGCCTCACAATGATCTAAGGTCAAATAGAACAATTGTTCTTTCATATGGACCTTAAGTGAGATTTTTGTCGATTCTCCGAATTGGAAGCTTTTTGCTTTCTTTTGTTGTATCTCACTTACTTATGCTATTCTCGAGCCACTTGGTCATTTCTTCGCTTTTTCTTGCTTTTGGACCAAGTTGTGCCTTTGTGCTAAAAATCATGAGTATTTTACTTTTCAAACCACAAACTTACATTTTTCGAGAGATTGCCAATGTGTTCATCAAGGGGAGATTGTGGATATCATGGGGATATGCTCATGATCTTAGGATGATGAAACAATTGGCAATGTTGCTTTTGGTTTGAAGTTTCACGTGTTTTCGGCAAAGTTTCAGCTTTTGTCGTCAACAAGGGTCGACCGACTTTTGTGCTGAATGTTGATATAAGTGGTGAATTAATTTTGGGATAGGTCATATCCATATTTGTTAATGCATATATGTTGCATATTGCATGTTTTGGCTAACGTGGGTCAAGTTGTGAAGAACTTGTTCCCGGATTCGTGTTTGCTTGTCTATTGCTGTGCAGGTGGCTTGAAGGTCAATGACGGTCAACGGCGAGGAGGATCGGGACTAAGCTTGGAGAGCTGAGGTCTAGAACGATCATGGATGTCGGGTGAGGTCAGGTGACTCAAGCGTGGCGCAGAATAGACAAGGATGACCGAACGGGCAGTTCGGTGCAGCTGGTTGGATCAAGCGGCGCGGGAGTCGTTACAAGTGCTCAGTGGTGCCGGTGGGATCCGGACGGGAGAGACTTGATGACATGGAGCTGTTGATCAACCTACACGTGGCGAAGCAGGCGATTGCTTCAACAGGATTGGACTCGGTCTTTGGAAAAGATCGAGAAGGGGTATTTTGGTAATTTTACCAAATACCATCTTGGTGACCTTTTGGCTAAACCACGGCGCGGGACGGCGCAAAGGAAGTGGTTTAAGTCAAGAGATTTGAAGACGGTGCTTTAATTTGCGTGCGTGTGTGTTCCGTTGTTGTTGGGCCCTAACGGAAGCCCATTAGGGTAAATCATCTAGAAGGTTTTTAGGGTTTGTTGTTGCCCTATAAAAGGACCTGTAGATGGGTCATTTAGGGCTGCTGCTGAGAAAAAACAGCCAGGGCGTTTTTGGAGTCTTAGTGGCGACGCCCCCTCCAGGAAAAATAGCAGAGCTTGTGGCGGCCTGCTCCCCATCGCAAAAATCGGAGCCTCGGGCTGGCCTCAGAGTGATCGCTGCTTTTGCCATCTTAATTGCCTAGAGGTTTCTTTTGCTCGCCGCTTGTATTGATTATATACTAGTTCATTGTTTGCTGCAGCTTTTTTCTTCGCTTTGTAGTTCCGCTTTGAGCATCCTCAGACGGTAGAAATTAGGCGCCGGTTGAGACTCCCGCAAAAACGGGCGGCGGCCTGGAGCGTCCTTGGTAGACAGGGAAATCGAGTCGCGCGGCCAGAGAAAAGTGTGCCAAGCAAAACCGGATGTGTTTATTAGTTGGGCTGCCATCTTTGATGTGACTGAGCTTTCTTTATTTGCCTTGGCACTTGTTCCATGTGGCGGTTTGTAGCGCCGGTAGGAAAGCAGCGCTTGTAGCTCCTCCCGAAAAACCCGGAGTCCTGACAGCGCCCGTGGAGAAGTTCCGCAAAAACCGGATTTTCCTGGCGGTGCCCTGTGACCGAATTGAATATTGGCTTTGAGTTGATCCAAGTTTTCGGCTGTAGTTGTCGATTATGTTGGTTTTGCTTTTTTGTCTCAGGCCTCAGAGAAACCAAGATGCAGCGGCACTGTTGTTGGAGTTTTTTATTTGATTTGTTTACTGCTGCTGCTTATTGATGCGACGCAAGTTCTGACTCCCAGAAAAATCAGAGCTTGGGTGGAGGCCGGTTCCTGTAAGAAACCCGAGTCCTTGGTTTTTACTCCCTGTGGTTTTGCTGTTTGAAGAATTGTTTATTCGGCTTGTATGCGCCCAGGAAAAATGAGGAGCCTCGGGCTGGCAGCTTGTGGCTTGATGAGCAGAGTTTGAAGCGGCTACAGTGGATAGCCAATTTTTTTTCTTGCGTGTGATGTTTTGATTTGTTTATCGCTCGCCTCGCTTATTGGTGCGTCGAGTCTCGATTTATGTCTTTGGCGCTCATTGTTTGATTTGATGTTTATTGCTTGGCTCCTTCAACTAAAGCTTGCGCAGCTTGTAGTATCATCGGCAGCAGCCTTGCTCGCTCAGTAGTCAAAGAAATCAAGATCCCAGCAGCTTTGTTGCTTACATTTATTTATTAGCTTGGGAGGCCTTTATGATTCGATCAATCTCTGTTTCTTTGTATGCGTGTGCGTGCGGTCTTGAGGTGTTTTAGTCTTGTGCTTAGGGGTTGATCGATTCAACACAGACATCCGCCGTGCTCAGACACGATCTTCATAGCTTTTATAGCTATTGGAGTGAAAGTAGTGTTGAGTTTGATCGAGGTGAAAATAGAGAAAGCGCCTATTCACCCCCCTCTAGTCGCCTTTCGGTCCCACACTATCCTTTGTCACCCTAGATTTAATAGATTACATACTAGTTGATAGGTCTGTACCTAAGTGTCATGCTTAGCCTTGCGTAGATACAGTGTCATATGGGCATTAAGTTGCCTGGCCACAATCCTTAAAAACTTTGGAAAATGATTTGGGCAGTAAGGCTAGGAGCCTAGCTGGTATGTTGAAGTAAATGATATTTCCAAAACAATAAAACCTGAAAAACAATTTTCGACTGGGCGGCTGAAAAGAGTGGCTGGTGCCGGAGGCACGAGAAACTGTTGGTATGTGGATGTACCGCCCTGGTCAATTAAGGACCGAATCTTGGAATGACCTCTCATGCAAAAACAGTGCAACCACAAGTCTATAATGGGTACGACCTGGCCAACTAATTTGCTCGCCTCAGCGTGGCTTCACCATCGGAGGAATGTGGCGTGGGCAAAGGGGAAAGAAGCCACAGCGAAACCACATGGCGCAAGAGGGGGCCTCCTGGAAGTGCTTGGCACCAGGCGGTGGAAACCTTAGAGGGTGGGGTCGCGTCAAGGAATGAGCATTGTAAAGGCCTTGTGGTAATCTCCCCTTGATTCGTATGTCCAAGGAAACGTGTGAATATATCAAGGCGATTACCTCTTGTGGGTAGAGTGTGCGAACTCTGCAGAGTAAGAAAACTATCATGATAGCCGTGCTCATGGTTAAGAGCTGTGCTGAGAACTTGCTTGATATAGTTTTTATTTTTACAAAAACCATTTGTGCTGAAAAGGGAAGGCGGGGGTGGGACCCCAGGGATTTGAGAAAGGCCTGGTCGGGGACCAGTGGTAATTAGGGAGTACCCGAGCATTGAGTGGATAGAGCCACTCAATGGTATAGGAGGTGGGACCTCCATTTTACAAATGAAAACTAATTTATGAAAACAAATTTGTTAAAAATGCTAAGTCTCAGGATTTTCTACTACTCCTTTATTTCAAATTTGGCTTTGTGCAAATAAAAGGAACCTTAAGCTTCCCTTGACTAGCCCTGCATCTATACAACTACATTTTGTGTTGGCTCGCGAGTACGGTTGTGTACTCAGGCTCTGCCATTATAATCTTTTCAGACCCATATGATCAAGACCCCTGCGACCACTACTACCCAGAGGTTGAATCGGATGGCGTGGAAGAAGATGAAACTTAGGCCGAGACCTCCAATCGCTTGCCTGTGTGCAAAGTGAATGGATCCACTACGACTTGTTCTGTTTCTGCCCTGGTCTTTGTTTTTGTATCCTGACTTTTGTAAGATTTCTCCTTTATGGCTCTTTTGTAAAACAATTGGCCGTATGGCTGATATATATATATATATACACACACACATACATATATATATAGATACATACGTATGTATGTATATATATATAAATACATACATATATATAGATACATATGTATGTATGTATATATATATATACATACATACATATATATATACATACGTATGTATACATATATATATATATATATATATATATACATACATACATACATACATACATACATACATACATACATACATACATACATATATATATATATATATATATATATATATATATATATATATATATATATATATATATATATATATATATATATATATATATATATATATATATATATATATATATATATATATATATATATATATATATATATATATATATATATATATATATATATATATATATATATATATATATATATATATATATATATATATATATATGAATGTCTATATTATGTTGCGGGCTTGCACTATTCTTACTAGCACTATCCCTACGAGCACTACTCGCACCAAGCACGGTCTACACTATGCGTGGTCATATCTCCCACGACCGGGTGTGGTCTCCAGGACCTCCTCTTGGACCCCCCCCTCCCCGAGACCTCCCCAAGACCTCCGCTTGGACCTCCTATGAGATATCTCCAGGACCTCCCCTTGGACCTCCTCGGAGACATCTCAAGACCTCCTCTCGGACCTTCTCCAAGATATCTCCAAGACCTCCCCTTGGACCTCCTTGGAGACATCCCAAGACTTCCTCTTGGACCCCTCTAAGACATCTCGAGACCTCCTCTTGGACCTTCTCTGAGACCTCTCCAGAGCTTCCCATTGGACCTCCTAAAATCACCCAGACCTCCTCATGAACTACAGGACCTTTTAGGAACTCCGCAGGACCTCCCCCTCTGGACCTCCTAGGAACTCCCTTAACCTCATCAGTATCTCCCTAGACCTCCAAGACCTCCTTAGGAACTTCCAAGATCTCCTCAAGACCTCCACAAGACTTCCTAAACCCTTTTGTTGAATCCTTAGGACCTCCTTAACCCCTTTTGTCGTATCCTCACGACCTCCTCAACCCCTTTTGTCGTATCCTCATGACCTCCCCAGCCTGTCTCTACAATGTTCCTCAGGACCTCCCCAGCCCATCTCTACAGTGTTCCTCAGGACCTCCCCAGCCCGTCTCTACAGTGTTCCTTAGGACCTCCCCAGCATGTCTTTATAGTGTTCCTCAGGACCTCCCCAGGACGTCTCTACAGCATCTCTTAAGACCTCCCCAAGACCACTATAGGACTCCCTTAGGACCTCTCCCAAACCTCCCGAGGATCTCCTCGGGACAACTCCAGGTTTCCCTTCGGACTTCTTCAGAACTTCTTTAGGATCTTCGGGACCACCCTGAGACCTCCCTAGAACCTCTCCGGGACCACCCCAGGACCTTCTCTACAACCAGGTCTGGTCGTACCACATCCATCAGCCATTACCTGGTCGTAGGCCTACCTTGGGCTAGCTTTGGGGACTGACCAAGACTGAAGAACTAGACGGCTACATGGTCAGTTATGGGTGTTGTGCTAGACTGAAGATCAAGAAGGCCAATAGCTAGGTCGCGGGCCCACAGTCGATTGCCGGTGGGTACATCGTGAGGGATTCCACACGTTGTGCTTTGGCACTTCTTCCGCTGCTGGCTCCCTGAGTGTATTTGTCCTGTTCGGCCATTCCGCACGGCAAAAGGTGTAAGGTATGTTTGTACTTTGTTTAGTATTATGTATTAATTGAACAATTTCGAGATATGCATTTTGAGCCAACAATGTAACTGTGTATGTCAACTACTGATTCAGGGAATGACAAAACTATGCACAGTGGATCCCAAGCTCCAAATTTGGGGTCCGACATGAAGACTTAGTTTGTTGAGAAGGCTGACAAGAACCGTTTGAATTTGAACGGCACAACTTATAGATCCCGTCCTGTATATCACCTTGCCATTTATTTTTTTTTTGTCCCTTTCTTTTTTTTTGTTTTGATATAATGATGAAGTCTACTATTTGCTTTTTTTGTGTGTTTCTATGTACACAGTTCTGTGAGCTAGCTTGCAATCCATATCACAACAGTCCAAGCAAGGGAAATGTTGCATCAGTTGACTCGACATCTTTGGAGGAGTAGTTGCGAATGTCTTAGTCTAGTAGCCAATGCTCACAAATTTTTGTCGCATACTGTGTCTCTTAGCATGCAGTATGTTTTAACATTTAACACGACTTGTTTGATTTGTTTCGGTTTTTATTTTGTCTACTATCCGTTTGCCCCCAATCAAATCTATGTGGCTGACATGTTGTATTAAGTACATTTTTATGTTGCAATAACATTGTAAATATTTTGTCTCGTCACCACCATACAAATTTGTTTTATGATTTTATTTTTCACCAATATCTGTCAGTGCTTAAGTATTGTTATTTTTTACTGATGCTTATGTAAATGTTGCATTACTTTCATTTTTTTTGCTCCAATAGTAATGTAAATATGTTTCAACATTTTACACACCTTGTGAACATTTTTTACACGCCTTGTTACATGCCAAATATCAATTTGTATGATCACCATCATACAAATTTGTTTTAAGATTTTATTTTTCACCAATATGTGTCAGTACTACATGTTAAAGTGTAGTTAATTATTACTTGTTGCATCATACTTATGTAAATATTGCATTACTTTCATTTTTTTGTTGCAATAGTAATGTGAATATGTTTCAATATTTAACACGACTTGTTTCATGAAAACTATCATTTTTTGTCGCATCACCAAATGTTGCATCTTTTATATGCAACCCAACATTCTACATTTTTTCCCACTTCATGTTACACAAGCGTATACTGTGTCTCTTAGCGTGCAATTCCCTCTCTACAGTTCCCGAAAAACATTCAAGAAATTATTGGAAAGCATGACAAGTTGTGGGCAAAAGACCTTGAAGTTGCTATTGCAACATTGAGAGCAATGCATACCAACCGAACAAATGTCCAAAGTGATATATGCTTTCAAGCAGGCGGGGTTTCCACAGTTGGAGGTACTGCTGGCGTTGCTGCAACAAATGTCCAAAGCAGCCAAGCAATTGAATCCAAGGTAGATATTGTTGATGCTAATAGAGTGGATGGTACACCCCCTAGGAGCCCCACGATTATTCATGTGACACCACAAGATAACATCAGCAACCCCAACAGCCTAGATGATGCAAAGATTGTTGAGCAGGTAGCGGTGGGAAGCCCCACCATGTCTGATAGGCGTTGCGCCAGCCCAACCATGTCTGATATACGCTACGCCAGTCCAAACATCAATTGTCTTGTGGCAAAGTTGTGCTTGAACCAACCTGGCAGCCCAAGGCAAGACGCCAAGAGCTATGTGCAAGATGTTGGCAGTCCAGTTGGGAGGGTTGAGGAGCGAATGAGTCCTAATAGAAGTGATACAAGCTATTGGCCTTCTTACTGCAAGGAGGATCCATATTTTAACCTATTCAAAGTTGGTGAACCAGGTTTCATTGATATCTTCGAGAGTAACGATGGCTCAGATAGCAGCCCAGCAAGCACACAATTGATTTTTCTGAGGATGTCGTTGTTGCTGTTAGCGTTCCAGTTCACAGCCAAACCAATGTTAGCCCCACCACCAGCAAGTTGTCTGAAAATGCAGGTAAGTCACATTATTATCACACACATTTTGTTTATGTTTTTTTACTGCATACATAGTTGTAACGTCCCGTTTTTCCGGAGTTTTGAAAAGGCTTTTAAAAATAACCATTTGGTTTTGTTGAGAGTTCAAAGCTTAACTTGAGTTTTCAAAAGAGCTTTAATTGACTAAACTAAACTTGAACTAAATCTGTTTGGTGCCTTCTGTTGTTTGTTGGAGTGTTCCCTTCCTCCCTCTTTTGCTCTGTGTGCCTTTGTGTTTGGCTTCTCCTTCCTGCACCTCTTACGTGTCAGGTGCCTCTTCTCTCTCTCTCTCCTTGTCGGCCTGCACCTCCTTTGAGCTAGACCTTTCCTTGCTCGGATCCCCTTTGTTGGTCTAAGTCCTCTCTTTTTGAGTTTAGACCACTCAGTTTGTGTTTCAACCTCTTTGATCTTTGGACCTTTTCCTTGTATCTTTCTGTTTGGACTTCCCTTAGTCCAGACCTCCCCTTTTGTTGGCTTGAATCTCTGTGTTTAGACCTCCCTTTTGGCCTAAACCTTTCTCTGTTTAGATCTCCTTCTATCTAGACCTCTTTCCCTATTTTGGCCTCCCCCGTGGATCTCTTACCTTTCTCTTGAAACCCCCGTGTTCTTTTGGGCGTCCCGGAGTTCCTCTGGACCTCCCAGTGCCCTTTTGGAACCCTCTCTGAACTCCCCTCATGCCAATCGGACCTCCCTAAGTCCTTTCGGGCCTCCCTTTGTCCTTCGGACCTCCTCTGCGTCCTTTAGGACCTCCCCTGGCCTATTTGGATCTCCCCTAGGTTCAAATAGACCTCCCCCTTGTTGAGATCTGGCCGTTAGGACCTCCTCTCGAGATCTTAACCGCCGAGACCTCCCCTTGTTGAGATCTCGCCGTTAGGACCTCCTCTCGAGATCTTAACCGCCAGACCTCCCCTTGTTGAGATCTCGCCGTTAGGACCTCCTCTGGAGATCTTAGCCTGCACCTCCCCTTGTTGAGATCTCGCCGTTAGGACCTCCCTTTGAGATCTTAGCCGCCTGCACCTCCCTTGTTCAGATCTCGCCATTATGACCTTCTCTCGAGATCTTAACCGCCGCCTCCCCTTGTTGAGATCTCGCCGTTAGGACCTCCCTTTGGAGATCTTAGCCTGCACCTTCCCTTATTGAGATCTGGCCATTAGGACCTCCTCTCTAGAGATCTTAACCTCTCAGACCTCCCCCTTGTTGAGATCTGGCCGTTAGGACCTCCCCTTTGGAGATCTTAGCCGCCCAGACCTCCCCCATGTTCAGATCTGGCCGTTAGAACCTCCCCTTTGGAGATCTTAGCCGCCCAGACCTCCCCCCTTGTTCAGATCTGGCCGTTAGGACCTCCTCTCTGGAGATCTTAGCCGCTCATACCTCCCCCTTGTTCAGATCTGGCCGTTTAGGTCCTCCTCTTTGAGATCTTGGCCGTTCAGGTCCTCCTTTTGAGATCTGAGCGCCAGGACCTCCTTCTGCCTTTTGATCTTGACCGTTTAGCTCCTCCTCTTTGAGATCTTGACCATTGGACCTCGCTTTTGGAGATCTAACCGTCAGGACCTCCTCCCTGTGTTGCGTGTTAACCTCCCTTAGGTTCAGACGTCCTCTTTGGTGTTTAGACCTTTGTGGTCTAGACCTCCTCTTTTGTGTTTAGACCTTTGTGGTCTAGACCTCCCTGTTGTGTTTGGACCTCCTTTAGGTTCAGACCTCCCTGTTGCGTTTGGACCTCCTTTAGGTTCAGACCTCCCTGTGTTGTGTTGGGACCTCCTTTAGGTTCAGACCTCCCTGTTGCGTTTGGACCTCCTCTTTGGATCTCCTTGCAGGACCTCCTCGCAGGATCTCCTCCTTAGACCTCCTCCTTGGATCTCCTCTTTGGACCATGGACCATGCCCTTTGATTGGTCTGTGCACCCTTTTGACTGGCTTCTTTGGCAGTCTTAAGTGCATTTGATGTGGGTTGAGTCACATTAAATGCTGCCACCTACCTTTGTACTCTTTTCTACTTTTTGTCACATCCTTTGCTTTCTTTATCCCTTTTTCGTACCTTTGGCAGTGTACCTTTTGTACTAAAGCCTTCAACCTGGGCGTCCCTTTTGATGGTGCTCCTATTCTCGCTTTGTCTTCAAATAGGGCACCAGGGGGCACCATTTCCTCCCTGTTCGTCATTTCCTCTCCTCCTCTCTTTCTTTCGGTTCTGGAGAAGTTTCCCTTGCTCCTCTGGGACCCTTTCGGTTTTGGACCTCTTTTCCCTTGTTGGACCTCCCCTTCTGTGATCTTTTCTTTCTGTTCTTGCTAGTTCTTTTCGGTTTCCTTTTGGAGCTGCTTTATTTAGTTGTTTCTCTTTGCATCGTGTAGATTCCGTTGGCGCAGAGGAGCTCGGTGATCCAGCAGCCCCGGTTGAAGCTCAGCAGCTCGCCACTGAAGGCAAGTCGTGGGACCCTTGACCATCTTGATCCCATTTTGCAAAAGTATTTTGATTTGTTAAACATGCATTGGCTATTTGTATAAAATGGTTTGGGCTCTAGTTAAATACCTTCCTATTTTTATGTCTCCTTGTCTATTTGGTAATCCACATGTTGACATGTTACTTTTGATAGCCTTAGGATGGTACTGTTAGTTGGCCTCTTATTGCTATTGCCAACATGGGTATCGTTCTTACTTAGTCTTGCTCTAGTAGACGTTGGTCTCCTCATGAATCATCAATATTGCTTAATCTTGACTAATGAATTATGGAACTTTGGTTGGTGCCACTGATAAGCAACTGTGGTTAGAGCCGCAGGTTGTGTTGTTTGTGGTGCGAGACCACTTTGTTAAAAATTTGTTGTGCCAGGACTGGGTGGTCTTTGGCCAGGTGAACCTAAAAGTCGCTTTTGTTTCGGGCGAGTTGGCTGTGAGGCGAGTAGTGGGTGCTCCAAGGGTTGTTGCCATGGAGTCACCGGTGATCCAAGGGTTGCAGCCATGGAGTCACTGGTGCCCCAAGTTGTTGCCGGGTCACATTTGGGTTGTGGAATGCCTCACCGAAAGCGACCATTTAAGGACCGAACCTTGGGAGCCATTGATCTGGGCCAAACCGTGCAACCACATGTCCATTATGGGGTGGACTGGGAGCAATAACTAGAGAAGTCCTGATTTGGTTCTGTGGTAGATGAGTCGTTGAAGCGCTGGCGTAAGAGGGGGCCACCAGGTGCTATACGCACAACTGAGTTGGCGAAACCTTAACGTGCAGAGCTAAGTTGGGACTGATCTTTGTAAAAGCCCGGTGGTGGTCTCCACTTGATTCGCATGTCTAAGGTAACGTGTGAAATATCAAGCGACTACCTCTTGTGGGTAAAGTTGCACACCTCTGCAGAGTGTTAATCTATTCGAATAGCCGCGTCCTCGGTTATGGACATGCCCGGAGATTTCGAATGAGGGGTAGAATTCTGTTTGTGAAATGGTGTTCCTCCTGGGCGCTTTGGTGAGAGGTCATGGCTTTTACCTCGAAGAGACCTTGGCCGGCTCCAGAGGGGTCATGGCTGGCTCACAAAGTGGTCCAGGGGCTGGTCTTGTGGTGCTCTGGAGTGGGAGCTCCAGAGAGGTTTGGGTTGGTGCCTTGGGTGCAAGGTAGTCAGAGTCGAGATCCCGAGTCGGATCGATTTGCCTCCGGTAGGATCGAATCGTAGTATCGAATCGTAGAATCGGCGATTCTACGGATTTGTAAAAATACACATATTTAACATCTATACTATAAGTTTGTATGATTGTTATATGGTTTACCACTTGCATGTTCCTTAAAAGTAGATAGACATACTCCAGGAATAAAAAGAGCTTATCATTATCAAGCTCAAGATTGCTCATGCCATAATATAGATATTTGTACTAGCATTACCACACTGATACAATATTTTGCATGCTCCTTGTTTATTTATAGTTTCATTCTCAGAAATTAATATCAACAAATTTTGCTCTAAAAAAAAATATCACCCAAGCCTGGCCTCTAAAAAAAATTGCCCTAAGTCTCTACGAGTAGGATCGACAGTGAGATTTGGATCGACAGGCTGTCGTGGGTTCGTAGAACCGTAAGACTCTAAGAGTAGGATCGCGATCCTACCGACCTTGAGTAGGATCGGATCGGCAGTAAGACTTGGATCGACAGGCTGTCGTGGGTTCGTAGAGTCGTAAGACTTTAAGACTTGGATCGCGATCCTAACTACCTTGCTTGGGTGTGAGTGGGTGCTCACTGTCCCCTTTGAAAATCAAATGTACTTATGTATTATGTTTTCTAAAACTTGAGCTTTGCAATCTATTATGTTATTTACTGTCAAACTTGGCTTTCTGCAAACTAACCATACAGCTCTTATTGCCAAGCCGTGCATAATACTACTTGCATACCTAACCCATGGCTTGCTGAGTACATTCAAAGTACTCATTGGCTTGTGCCCTGCTGTTTTGATCAGCAGAGGTTGGAGTTCCAGGTGGTCCAGTGCTCTCAAGAGGGGAGCACCTTTGAAGACCTTGCGTAGTAGGTGGCGTCCTCCACTTGGTAGCCTGTGGGCTGGCCGAATGGATCTTGTGTTTTTGGTCTTTGCCTCCGCTGTGTTGTTGTTCACTTTTGTTGTTAGCCTTTAGTGGCACCCCTGTACGAACCTTGGCCATAAGGCCACTTGTTAATATATGTGTTATTTTGGTCTGTTGTCTCTTTGAGCTTGTTGTATGGATTTGATTACACTTGTGTTAGACCTGTGCGAGCTAGCCATTCTGTTCCTGGGACTAGTTCGATGCATAGGGGCAGGACCTCCAGGAGGTCCTACGGGACTCAGCCTGGGAGATCCTGTCGGGCCTCCCTGATGATATACCTTGAGGTGCCTCCTGCGGGATGTTGGCCAAGACCTCCCTCGGGAAGTACCGAGCGGTACTACCGCTCCTCCACGCGGTAGTACCGCAGCAGCAAAAAAAAAAGGTCCTCCCGGACCTCTGCTGTGTATCACAGGGTGGGTCGTCACAATAGTAACAAGTACTTATATAGTTTTTTGGGTCCTATTGAGTTGCAGCTGGCAGTGAGAAACATGTTAATGTAAGTAGCGGCCCAAGCACACATGAGAAGAAGGATAGGAAGAAAAGGGCAACGAAGACATTAGAGGACAACACCAAGTTGAAGAAGTTCAAGGTGGACCCAATGGCCGAGGATATATATGCAAAATATATATCCAAGCGATGTGTGAAGAAGGCTAAGAAGGGAGTCGTGCCGTGAGTATTTATTTGTCTGTTTGTTTTTTTAATATAAACGTTGCAGTATCATTTTTGTTCATTATTTTTTTGTCGCAGTATGTGCAGTCTGTTTGTCCCCAATCAATTCAATGTTTACATTTGTTTCAAGAGCTTGAATTGATTATTTCATTTGTTTCAGTTTTTTTTGTTTACTATTTGTTTGTCCCCAATCAAATAAATGTGTGCCCTGCTTGTTTTTATAGTTCTCCTTTTGTTGATTTGGTGGATTCAAATTTAACAATTTATTTGTACATATTTCATGAGAATCTGGCTTGATTGTTGTTACTACAACAATTTTTTTTGTATGAGTGCAACATATATTGATACTGTTCGCAACATTATAAAGCCATATTGATGTTGGAAAATCAATTTGTTTGTTTCAAATATTGGATTTTGGATGTAACTGAACATGAGAATCTGGCTTACTTGTTGTTGTGTCCTTTTGTTGAATTGGTGTATTCAAATTTGACAATTCATGATAATATGATTTCTGCAAAAATTTATTTGTATGAGTACAACATATATTGATACTGTTTGCAACACAATTGATGGGAAATCAATTTGGAGAAAGAGGCATCCAATTTTTTCTTTGTCTACTATCTGTTTTGTCCCCCAATCCAATCAATGACCTGCTTATTTTTGCTCCTTTTAGTGGATTCAAAATTGACAATTTATTTGTACATGTTTCATGAGAATCTGGCTTGCTTGTTATTACTACAACATTTTTTTATATGAGTGCAAAATATAATGATACTGTGTGCAACATAAACCATTAATGTTGGGAAATCAATTTTGGTAGATAACTTTTTTAACATGTTTTTTTTGTTGCAATAGGTTTATTTTTCACCAATTTGTGAGTACTACATGTTTACTTCTTGTTATTTTTTACTTGTTGCATCATACTTATATAAATGTTGCATTACTTTCATTTTTGAGCTGCAATAGTAATGTAAATTTGTTTCAACATTTAACACGACATGTTTCATGAAAAATATCATTTTTTGGTCGCATCACCAAATGTTGCATAGCACATTTACAATTGATTGATTCATTTGTTTCAGTTTTTTTTTGTCTACTATCTATTTATCCCCAATCAAATCAACGTGTGCCCTGCTTTGTTTTGTAGTCCTCCTTTCATTGAAATTGGTGGATTCAACATATGTTATGATCATTTTTACAATTCACTTAAGCCTAGAGGGGACGTTGACAATGAGTTGATGACTGTGTTCGTTGAGCAATTTAATGAAGACGCAATTAAATTGCTATTAAACAAGACCTTTCCAAATAAATTGGCATTCACACCTGTTATCATAGTAAAGTAGTTAATATAATTTATTTTTTATGCAACATTTTTTTGTTACATCTTTGTTGTAATTAAATGGCAGTTGTTGCAAATTCACTTTTTTGTCCACTCATGTTGGTATCATTTTTGTTGGTTGTTCCTTTTTTGTCCGAAACTGTCGCAATTGCTCGTGGACCCGGAAAACTTCATGCCATAGTCTTGCATGAAAGCTCTGGAAAGGATCGATGCAAAGTACAAATTAGCGAAAAAAATATCCGGTACTATTTTTTTGCTTTTTCTTGTTTGACCTGTACGCAGCATACAATTTTTACTCCATGTTTTTCTTTGCAGCTGTTCTTCCCCATTGTGCGTAACAAGCATTGGGTCCTTATGTGTGTTAACATTTTGCATAGTCAAGTTAATTTCTTTGACTCAATCAAAAACTCAAGGAATTTCACAGATACTCCGCAAAGAAACAACCCGTTAGCGAGATCCACTCATTTTCATGTATTGCCAGGTTTTATCTTTTTTTTGTCATTTTTTGTGGTAATATTTTTTGTTTTTGTCAGATTACAAACTTCAGCAAACTTGTGAATGTCTCAAAAGTTATAAAGAAATATGTCTCAAAGTTTCAGCAATGCTCTCCAACAGAGTACCCACAACAATCTACCTTGTATGTTTTTAATGTTTTCCAGCAACTATCCTATTTTTTAGTTTGTTATGAGTGCCTTTTTATGTTATGCAATCAAAATAACTAATGCACATATTGACTTCCTTGTGACTTTACTGCAATAATTTATTACTATGAGTGCAACATATATTGATACTGTGTGCAACAACGTTATGTTTCATGAGAATCTGTCAAGTCTAGATGTTTCATGAGAATCTGGCTTTATATACATATTGTATAATATAAAACCAATATATGTTATTTGGAGTCTTTCTTGCCTGCTTAGTTATTTTTTATATTTATGCAATCAAAATAACTAATATATATTTGCTTTCTTACTGCAACATATTTTGATACTGTATGCAACATTATGTTTCAAAGACTGAATGTTTCGTGAGAATCTAGTTGCCTTGTGTAAATATTGCAGTACTTTCTTTTTTTTTTTGCTGCAATAGTAATGTAAATATTTTTCACTACTTTGTTCCCTTTTTTTGTAAGTTTTGACTGCGGGGTGTACACGATGATATTTATGGAGAATTGGGATGGAAAGACACTGAAGCCATTTCTACCGATAATACCATGTTTTTCATTTTGCACTTTTGTTACTCTCATCATGTCACTTTTCACTATCAGCGACTCACATGTAGGCATTGCTTCATTTTTAAATGCAGGAAAACATCCCCGATTTCCGTAAGGTTGTTGCATCAAGGCTGATAAAGTCTCCACTCAATGTAATTGACTCAAGTTTTGTGCTTAGTGGGACGGAAGCATAGATTGAGAGTAAATGAGATGATGCAGACCTACAAGTTAGATTTAGTGCAGGCATAGATGTAGAAACTTACACTCAGGATGAGAGTAAATGAGATGATGCTGAACTACAAGTCAGATTTAGTGCAGGCGTAGATGTAGGAACTTACACTTTGGGGGGGGGGAACAAGTTTGATATTCTCTTTGTTTTTTGCAACTACAACATCATACATATTGTAAACAATAGTAGTTGGGAGCAAACTATTGTGAGCCAGTGGTCACAAGTGTGAATGTGTTTTTAAACACAGATGTTACTTTTTCATTGTAAGTGGTAACTAGTTGGTTATCTGGAAGTATGTGAACTTTGACTATTGCAACAAAGAATTCTGGTTGCACCAGCTATGATTCTCAGCCCATGTGGCAAGCAATTACTATAAATGTTGCAATTATGTTTAATATTTGTTGCAACTCCTACCAACATATGTTGCATGTTGCATACATTATCATAATATGTTTGCAGCCACACAAACAAACTATCGCGGTCTGCCAAATGTTCACTCTTTTTTTTGCAATCCATATAAACATCTTTTTTTATACAAATTGTATGAAATGATTTAAAAAATGTTCATATAAAATGACGATGTGAATATGGAAGTTTTTTCCTGGCTACTAATCCAAACTGATGTTTTTGTAATGTTGCAACTCCTATCATCATACCAATGCAAGCAACAAGAATTATTCATCAAACAGACTGTTGCAGTCTTTCCAGATGTTCAGTCTTTTTTAATACAAACAAAGCAATCCATTCAAACATTTTTTTTGACACAAATCGTATCAAACATCACAAAATTGTTCAAAAAAACGACGATGTATTCTTGAATATGGCTAAAGGATTTTTTTTATCCGGCTACTAATCAAACTGATGTTTTTTGTGTGCTGTGAAAACTCCTATGTTGCATGTAATATCATATTATGTTGCAGTTCATATCAGATTATGTTTCATACATAGGTTCACATTGTTGCAATATTTTTCCCACTGCAATGTTGCAAATTAATATCACAACATGTTGCACACATCACCATAATATGTTGCATCCACAATAATAAACTGTTGTAGTCAATTATTCCAGATTATCATGAAACATATTTTTCAAAACATCTCAGGTGAGTTCCAAAAGGGTCCAAATGTCCCATGACATCTATGGATCCACATTCTCCTACTAAACCCCAACAAAAATCACAAAGAGTCAAGAATAGTTAAAAATCAAATGGTTCAGTAGAAAAAGTCACCAGCATGAGTACATGTTTTAAGCCAAGGTTTTTATCGTAGGTGAATGCATTAGTAAACCTACAATGTTAACTCCGTATCGTGGTATGTTTTATCTGCCAAAAAGGAATCACGAATATTGGCGAGCTCCAGGTAACGGCACTTCTGCACATTGTGGGTATCCTCATTGCAGTATGAACAATGGATCTTTGCCTTTTTGTTTTTTTCTTCTTATCAGTTGCCTTCTCGATGGGCGGTTTCTTCCGCTGCGATTGCTCTATTGGCCACCCTTTGCACACAGACCTTGGTGGGTTTCACAACAACTCGAAAGCAGAGTTTTCTGCATCAGCTTGTTGAGGATTAGCTAGATCGCTTATTGAACCGTAATCGACAAAGCTCATCGATAGCATCTGATACGATTTTGTATGTTTCTTCATTCAAACATGCATCAGATGCTAGATCTGTCATTTTTCTTCATAGCGAGTTATACCTTAACTTGTATGTTGCGGGTACTCCAAAGGATGGTGCTTGACCTGAAAGATGCTCCGGTATCTTTTGAGTTGCTTGCTCAGACCATCTTTTCAGCGAGTACTGTTGAGGTATGTGTTGCAAATTGAGATGCAACATCACTTTCAGGATGTGTGCACATAGAAGCATGTCCATCTCAAACATGTTGCAACTACATAAATATGCACAAGTATCTTTACGAACTAAAACTCGAAGGTTTTGGTTGGGGGGGGGGGGTTCAAACCCGGCACAGTGAGTACAAATACTTGAATGTGCCCTTCAAACATTGCACAACTATAAGATGTTGTCTGCATCAATTGCTCCTGGAACTTGTAGAATACACTTCTTGTGTAGAATTTGGATGCCTCTTTCTCCAAATTATACCTGCCGTATTGATTACCGCAACATAAATGGTAATATTGCACACAGTATGAATATATGTTGCAATAATACAAATAAATTGTTGCAGTAAAGTTACACAACAAGCGAGCCAGATTCTCATGAAACATTCAGTTTGAACCAATCAAATATTATATGAGTAGCTCACACATTCAGTTTGAACCAATCAAATTGATTTATCAATGTCATTATGACTTTTTAATGTTGCACAAAGTCGCACTCATACAAATAAATTGTTGCAGTAAAGCACAACAAGCAATCCAGATTCTCAGGAAACATGATCAAGTAAATTGTCAAGCTAGATCCACAAGGAAGCCAGATTCTCATGAAACATGTACAAATAAATTGTCACAATGCACTCATACAAATAAATTGAACGAAATCACAAGGAAGCCAGATTATGATGAAACATTCATTTTCATGTATCAATTGTCAAGCAAGATCATACAAACAAATTATCAAAGTCACAAGGAATCCAGATTCCCATGAAACATTTTGACAGATTCTCATGAAACATAATGTTGCACATAATATCAATATATGTTGCATTTATACAAATATAATGTTGCAATCATACAAACAAATTATATAAAGTCCCAAGTAAGCCAGATTATCATTCTCATGAAACATACACAGTGTAAATTGCTAAAGTCACAAGGAAGACAGATTCTCATGAAACATTCAGTATTTGATAGATTCTCATGAAATATAATGTTACACATAGTATCAATATATGTTGCAATCATACAAATATAATGTTGCACACAGTACCAATGTATGTTGCAATCATACAGATAAATTGTTGCAAAGTCACAAGGAAGACAGATTCTCATGAAACATTCAGTTGCTAACCAATCAAATATTGTGCACAAGAGATATGCGCACAACACAAGAGATATGATTGCAGCTGAAAGCATTGGTTCAGCAGAAATTTTTTTTTTTTTTGAAAAAGAAAAATATGTTACGTGCTTCTCCTCTTATTATAATGCATGCAAGGATATATCAAAGGAAGGCTTAATAGTTGAATTTGCATAAAGTAATGTTTTCTTTAAATATTTGTACTAAGTTTTAAAACAGTTATTCTATAACTAAAATTCATTTTATAAATTTTTCAAGTTTTATAGTAGGATAACTTCCATATGAAATATGGTGATGGGTACCCTCCTATCACATGGCTAACCGCCCAATTTTCCAATTGGATAAACTATCCAAAATCATTTGTCAAAATCTTTTGAAATCAAAAACCAAAGTCTAACTTTGAGTGGCTTTGCTCAGCATGTCCATGACCATGGACACGGCTATTTGAATAGTTTTACACTCTGCAAATGTTGTACTTTACCCATAAGAGATAATCAACTTTTAATATCCGTCTGACACACTTCCGAAGGTGTGCGACTAAGTAATTATCACAAGGCCTTTATAATGCACCATCTCAAAGTAGTCATACTCGCTAAGATTTCACTTCCTTTGGACTAACCATCCACCAGAAACCCCCTCTTGCGCCTCTAAGGTTTCACTTCCATTGAGCTAACCACCTGCCAGAAGCCCCCTCCTGCGCCAAGTGGGAATACTGTCTAACCGACACTCACACATCAAAATGGTACAACTAACATTGGAATGTTGCAAAATATTTAATCTAGTCTTTCCCATTCCAAACTTGTGGTAGTACGAATGAGCTTTGTAAAATACGGCTCGAAGACCGGTCCTTAATTAACTTGGGCGACTTACAATGAAACCCTGGTCTCGATCATAGAAATGAATCAATCCCGTGCATCAACTTGCACCATCCAAACATCCATTTTGCCTAAGTCTAAACCAGTTTTTATTTTGTTTTGCTTTTCAAAAACATTCGCAAATCTTTCCATGTCAAACCAATGCCATAAACTTATTTTCAAACTGAGTTGAATATTTGGCTAAATTCCCAAATTAAATATTTTTGGTCTAAGCATGTATTTGCATAATATTTTCCAAATGGTCCTAGTCCATACTATCGTATTAACCAGGTTTTATCTAAGTTGACAATATGTTTGATTCAATATCAACATTGGCCATACAAAGGATTTAGGCATAAGTATGTATTTAAAACATGAATTTAAATAACTAAATATAAATAAGCATGCAGTAATAATTTAATATAGAACTTAAATAACTTGAAATAATGGGATCAAATATGATCAAAGGATGTAACTTGTCTTGCTCATAGGACTCTTCTTCTCCTAATTCAAATTCCTCGAAGTCATCGAATTCTATACGCGAAAATACAACAAATTCAAATAAAAATAAATAAATTCAAATAAACCCCAAATTAAATAATTTTAGTTCTGGGAGGTAGATATTGGATTTATATGGATTTCGGAACAAGAATCGACGGATTTGGAGTTCGTGAGAGGGAGAACGAACATTTGAAAGTTTTGATGTCACAAGAATAGATAGAATTCCGAGTATTGTTCACCTTCCGAGTACTGTTCACCTTCCGAGTACTGTTCACCTCTTCGAGTACTGTTCACCGCTTTGACTTTACGTGGTCGGAAGGAGATTTTGACTACATGGTGGTCGAAGGAAGGTTTCGACTACCCCCTGGTCGAAAGAGTTTCGACCCCCTGGTCGAAAGGAGTTTCGACCACCTGGTCGAAAGGGATACGACCAGGGTTTTTGACTACAGGAAGGGCACAGGTCTCCATGGTCGTTGGCGCTACGCGTCACGGCGAGCTACACGAAGGTGCGCAAAAAGAAGAGAAGATGACGTTGAACCTTATATGTTACCTTGCGGCGCCGGAGCACAACAGAGTGGCTAGCGGCGAGAGGTTTTGCGGCGGCGGAGTTAGGTCGACAGCGGGGAGGGCGTTCCAGTGGTCCTCCGGTGGAGTGAGTGTGCACACGATATAGAACACGTGATGGCGAGCACGATGGTGTGGACGGTGGCGGCAGAGCGTCAATGTCGGCGACGAATTCGGTGGTGGCGCACCTCGGGTACGACGGCGAAGAAGAGCAAAATCGGACAAAATGAAAGAGAATGAAGAGATAGGGTTTAGGGGAATGGAATGAGGGGAGGGAAGCGATACTGGGCGTGCTTAAATAGTGCGCGGGCGAGGCAGGAGCGGCTTGTCGCGCACGAAGGTCTAAGCGGCATCTTCGGCGAGAAATAGGTATTTACGGCGAAGAGGGAAAAGGGTAACGGAAAATGATGCAAAATTGAATCAGTAATTTAATACTCGTCAATTCGCGTTGAATACAATAGGTTTGCCCCAGGTTGCGAAGCTCTGTGTGTGCGCTAATGGCGGAGCCGCACGGTGACTCGAGGAGAAGAAGGAAAGGACGGGGAAGAATGTGACGTGGATAGGGGTTACCGGCGAAAGTAAAGAGAGAGGGAGGGTGGGTCAGGGTGTCATGGTGGGTTGGGCCACACGGAGAGAGAAGTGGGCCGAAGAATGGGTTTCGGCCCAAAGGTGATTTCCGAATTTAAATTACCAATTTCAGATAATGAGTTAATTCAAAATGGCTTTAGAAAATAGCAAATAAAATCCAAAAATTATGAAAAAATTCACAAAAATTCCTTGAGTCATTTTGGACTTAAATAAAAATATTTCCAACTTAAAGCTGGACTTTAATTTGCACATAATTTATTTTTAATTCTAGAAAATAGGAAAAACCTTTTTAAAATCCAGAAAATTCAATAAATTTTATTTTTGACTTTTTAAATCTAGGAGATTCAATAAAACCAAGAAAATACTATTGAAAATTAGAAAATCCAATAAAATAATAAATTTATAAATTTTTCTTTTTGGTAATGTAACTTTGGGATGTTACAATTCAACCCTTCAAATTTATCGGTCATGCTAGTGAAGGGGAAGAAATTTTTCCTGAAATACACTAGGGCTCATGTGCGCTTTGAGTTCCACATGTTCTGCAAGTGTTGATTGTCATGCAAGCTGTATTTTTGCAACATCTCCTGCCATGAACTCTCAAATTCCTCAACATTTTCAGATAGATTCACACATGTATGCAGATCATCGGAGAATCCATGTTTAGTTGAGATCAACCTTGAAAGCACCTCCCTCGCTTTTTGTCAGACCCCAAATTTGGAACTTGGGACCTATTGTGTATATTTGTGTCATTCCTTATATCAGTAACTGGCACACACAATTACATTGTTGGTTCAAATACATATCACGAAAATGTAAAGTTATTGCGTATTATTAAACAAAGCGTAAATATACCTTACGGCTTTTGACTTGCAGAATGGCCGAACAAGCAAAATACTTTTCAGAGAATAGTAGCGGAGAGTATAACGCGTGGAACCCTCATGATATACCCACTGGCAATCGACTGTGGGCTCGCGACCTAGCTCTTGGCCTTCCTGATCTTCAGTCTTATCAAATGCTCAAAATTATCCCTGAAGCCTTCTTTTATGCTTACTAACTAAAAGAATATAAATAGTGAGCATGAGTACACAACCGTACTCGCGAGCCAATACACAATGCAACTATTATAGATGCAAGGCAAATCAAAGGAAAGGCTCATGGTTCTTTTATTTTGCACAAAGCCATTTCTTGAAATAGATTAAGTAATAGCAAATCCTAAGACTTAGCATTTTACTAACACAAGTTTTATAAACTGAGTTTTTGTTTGTAAAGTACTAGTGGAGATTCCGTCTCCTATACCATTGAGTGAGTACGTCCACTCAATGCTCAGGCTATCCCGTAATTACCACTGGTCTCCGACCAGGATTTCTCAACTCTCTGGATTCCAACCTCAACATTTCCAACTTCTGGGCTCAAACCCACCCTTTTCATTCCACACACACACACCAATGGTTTTTATAAAAAGGAAAGCTATATCAAGCAAGTTCTCAGTACCGCTCTTGATCGTAAGCATGACTATCTAGATAGTTTTCTTACTCTGCAGAGTTTGTACACTTTACCCACAAGAGATAAATCAACTTATACTACCCCAACACACTTCCGTAGGTGTGTGGCTAATGTTGATTATCACAAGGCCTTTACAATGTCCCGCCTTTTCGCACTTTCACGCTGCTAGATATCACCTCCTTAGGCCGTGCCCCCGGGAGGTCTCCCATTGGCGCCGTGCAGATCGCTGACTCCCTTTACCCTTTGTACACTTCACACATCCACTAGTGGTGAAATTGCGAGGAGGCGAACAAATTAGTTAGCCAGGTCTTAGGTGTTACAGACTTGTGGTTGCACTGATTTACATGAGAGGTCATTACCAGATTCGGTCATTAATTGACTTGGGCGGTACATCCACATACCAACTCTCTCTCTCTCTCTCTCTCTCTCTCTAAGACCACCACTCTTTCCAAATTACCAAGTCGAAATCTATTTTTCAGGTTTTTCCTTTGTTTTCAAAATAACATTTAATCCAACATACCAGCCAGGCTCCCAACCTCGATTGCCCAATTTCATTTTCAAAGTGTTTATTGATGTCGGGCAACTTAATGCCCGAATGACAATGTATCTAAGCAAGACTAAGCATGACACTTAGATACAAACTTATAACTAGTATATTAACCGTTAATTCTAGGGTGACAAGGATAGCGTCCAAATTCAAGGATTCGAAGTTTATATACAATTATCATTAAGGTATTAACTATGAGCTAGACCAATATAATTGTATAAAACATAGCAATGCAATTTCATAATTTAAAACAATATAATTGCAAACAGTAGGTGCAATATGATCAAAGTATTGACTCGCCTTGCTCAACGTTCTGATAAGGCTCAATATCTGATAACCTTGATCCTGTTCTGGCTCAAGGTTCTGATAATCATCCCGATCAATGTCCTGATAATCTTGATCTTGACCTGGTTCTTGTTGGGGTTGTCGATCCATTATATCTTCATATTCTAACTACGCAGATTACGATTAAATCTAAGAGCGACTGAAAACAACCAAATGAAATCCAATAAGTCCAAATACATTCAAACCAAAGAAAATACTTCTAATAAAAGCAAACATTTCTAACGATACCTTGAAAGACGTATTACTTCAGATGAGATCAAAATATACTCATCTGGAGTTGATGAAGGAAATACTTCAGACGAAGTATAACCGAGGAGGTTGATGAAGGAAATACTACTGACAAAATATATCCGTTGATAATTGGAATGAAGGAAATTCTTCAGACCAAATTAGATAATCCTAAGAGAGAGAGAGAGAGAGAGAATGTTCATAGGAACATTTCTCACTGGTTAACTGGATGGGGGAGATTACCTGGTCAGGTAATACTCACATATCTGCTCTCGGATCACGAAGGGTTTTGCTATTGAGAACAGATAGTGACGGACAACACCTAGAGTCTGGGTGATGTTGTTTTCCTTAACAGGCCACCTAGTACTCACAAGTACTCTCTTCAGGCATTCTATGCATACACACATGATGATCATACAGTCAAAATCGATCCTCTTATATGCTCTCGTGATTATTTTAGTTATTACTTTCTATTTACCGAGGAAGTTCCATGATATTCGGGTGAGACCTATGCATGATTGCGGGGTTCGCTTTGGATAGATATAAATCTCACCGACACATGGGACCTAGTTTGCTTAATAGTTTATCTTAACAATTTATATTTATCAAGGAAATTCCATGTTTTAATTGTGGCCTCTTTATAGTCATAAACATGACTAAGCTTATATTAAGGTACACCTAGTATATTGGGTTAACCTTTAACTAAAATATGTACTAAGATTATTTTAGTTGACCTCCATTTTAATCTAGACATTAATGATATTGACTAAGTATATACTAATGATTTTAAATCTCGATTGCTTTACTAATTTTCTATCAATCATCTAAAAGACTTAGTACCACTATTACTATTGTCATGTTCATGGCATGAGGTTACTATTGTTTAACTAACCATATAGTCTAATTCTTGACTCCTAGTTCATTTTACTCTTTTAGATTAATTGTTAATGGCTAATCCTACTTTCTAACTAATTAATTAATAATTCCTAATTACCATCCTAACTCATTTTAGCTAACCATACATTTAATTTACACTTAGTTAATCATCTATCACTATTTGACTTAATTAAGCAAATGAAATGCTACTAGCCAATTATCTTATTAAATGATCCATTGGTTAGATCTGTGCTTACTAATGTAAGTTTTACTCACTGATTAATAATGCTAGACAGTCCACTGGAATATGCCACACTATATACCCTAATCACTTTGTAACAACACCAACTGACATTGCAAAGTGGTAGCTTCTATAACTAACAAACCTACAGACTTACTTTCTAATGATCATCAAGTTTCAGTGGAACCCGCTGTCAATCACTTACTGATTAACTTCTAACCATATAACATGATCTAATTAACTATTAAAGGGTGGAGTCCATTGTCAGTTGAACTCATACTTTTCATACTTCCTAGCTGAAACCCTCTCCTGATGCTAAACGATGTTAGCATACTAATACATTCAATTAACCTCTAATTACTCTTACTGTTCACCAAACTATTGGTTTGCTCACTTTTGGTTTTTGGTTGCTGTTAGTTAAATCTCCAATGGTTAAGTGAATTAATAAGATTGCTAATTACTTGTGTTAACCAAGCCATAAACCTAAAGACAAAAATGAGTGTCTTCAGTTTACTGTTCATACAACCTACAAAAGCCAATTTCCCTGAACTGAACCATTGCTAACTAAACTTCCTCTGAATTTCAAAATTCAATTTTGCTAAATCATTTGAGTGGAGCAATTATCAGTCACAAGACTAGTTGTCACTTCTGAACCTCTACAGGTGGATTTTACATTCGGCTCATACACACAGAGACAAGAAGAGCAGATTGGGCATTCGGAGTACTTGAACCTGTGCAAATCAAATTTCAAGCTTTTGCCCTACATCCGGTAGATCCCCCTCATGGATCGACTGCGCAATTGAATCCCCAATCAAGCTCATCTGGAACTTTCTCCCAATGCACTGGATTTCACAGGGAGCATGCCGGAGAGGATGATGTCGAGGAGGAGGAGGCGCAGCGGCAGCCCGGTCGGCTGAGGAGGCGGGGGCGGCTGCTGATTGAGATGTGGGCGCAGCCAGCTAGGGGCGGACGGCGGTGTGCGGCGACGACGGCGTAGTCGGAGAGGTGACCGCCGGGGAAGCGCCAGGGGGGCGGGCACTGCAGGGGTAGGCCGGCAAGCGCGGCCCCCGGGACGTAGTGGCCGGCGCTGGCGACCTGCTTGGAGGGCGCGTCGCGGAGCGGCATCCGGGCAGTGGAGAGATCTCCGAGGTGGGGGATTCTCTCCGACAGGAGCAATGGTGGCCACCGGATTCCAGTGACCAGTGGTCGGGAGGCGGTGGCAGGTTGCGGTGGTTGACCTCGGTCGTGGCGGCGAGGTGGAAACCTGAGGACGCTCCGGCAGCAGGTGAAGCAGATGCGGCGGCGCAGTGGTCGGCAGTAGCAGCTCGGTGGAGGAGGATTGGAGGGAGGAAGAGAGTGGCAGCAGTGGAGGGCCGACGGCGCACGGGGCTGAAGGGCGCGGGTAGTGGGAAACGAGGAGGCGGCGGGAGAGCTTGGTGGGCCGGGAGGGGCTTGAACCCGAGTGCTTGGTTGAAGAAGGGGGGAAGGGAGAGGAATGGCCAGCTGGGGGCTAGGTGAGCGCGGTGCGGGCATAAATACGCGAGAGGGGCGGAGCTCACAAGGAGGCGGCCAGTATGGGCGGCATTGCTCGGTGCGTGAAGGAGACAGGAAAGGGAAGGCTGCGGGCTGGTGGCTGCGATGGCTTTAAGCGACGCGCGGGCCGCGTGGCGTGTGCATGGCCGAGACGTGGTAGGCGAGCTAGAGAGGCTGTTGGCATGGCGGCATGGGCGCAGAGAGAAGCATGGGAGGGGGAGATGGCGCTGCTGGCTCGGGAGCTCAACGCCAGTGAAGAAGAACGCAGCGAGAACGAGGTGGTTCGGCTGCAACAATGACCGGGTCAAGTACTCCGGCCGGTGGAACAGTAAGAGGAGATAAAGAAAGAAATAGTTTGGCAAAAATGGGAGAGAAGATTTAATGAAATCCTAGTTCTAACCTTCTGCTATTTTTACTAGGAACTACCCATACAATGATAGACATAGATGGATAGTTGTCAGATACTTCTAATTGCACTTTTTGATCATATAGGGAAATAGGTTTCGAATATGTCTTTGATTTGAGGGTTTATATTTCATGTAATATTTCACAAGGCAATATCTTAGGTAAATTTTATTACAGCAATTTAATTGCACCTGATTCTTTTGCTTTTATAATTTATGTATCTATGGTTTATGTAATTAGAGTTTCTATAATTAGGGTTTCTATTTTAGAATTTATGCTTTTAGGGTTTTCATTCCTAAGGTCCTTGTGTCAAGGGTTTTCTATAATTAGGGTTTTTCATTGTACATTACTTGTGACGACAAGAGAAAACATAGATCAGTTAACTCCCGAAAATGCAGGTGAAAATAAGATGATATAGATAATTTATACAAAGAAAGTTTTAAAAATCTCGTATTTTTGCATTTAGCCATTTTTGGGATGTTACATTTTTTGCATAACATGCCATTTGTAACATCTGTGGACGGCATCCGGGAATACCTGAGCTATTGCTGCTTTCATCGCTCTATCTTGATCTGTCATTATATAGATTGGGGGCTACCGATTCATTGCTAGTTTCCAGGTTTCAAACAACCACACAAATATTTCAGTTGTTTCATCTGGGAGAAGTGCACACCCAAGTAGGATGGTTTGCATGTGATTGTTTATCCCAACAGACGGTGCAAATGGCATATTGTAGCGGTTAGTCATGAACGTTGTGTCAAAGAAGATACAATCCCGGAAACTCTGGTACAGTGCTCTGGTTTGTCCATCTACCCAAAACAAAGATCTAACAGCCTGATTTTCATCCAGTCTGACTGCATAGAAAAATAAGGGGCTCTCAGCTTGCATCTTTTAGAAATACTCGATGATGACAGCCATATCCTGGAAAGTAAGCCATTTCCTCAGATTTGTCCTTAAGTTGCAAACATTCGTCTTCGTGAAAGTGAGGTTACGAATCCCACCGTGTACGTCACCAAGCAGCGCCATTATGTGCGATGTAGAGATGTTCCTATGGTGCAAAGTCTTCAAGAACTCAAAATCCCCACAAGAGATGCGGTGGTGTGACCTGTAGAACCTTCTCCTTGCAACACGTTTCACCACTGGGTAGGTGTTCTCCTCTTGCATGACAATAACTTGCCATTTGCCATCCCTCAGCCCTACTGCCATGTGCACCTTGCAACCAAATTTTGCCAGTCTGTTCCGTTTCCTCACACCAATAGTGTTGACTGCAGAGATGCCCACTGAATTGCTTGCAGAATTTTCGTCATCTTATACCGGCTTTCTTGCATGTGAGCACTCAAATTCTCTCCTAATGATTTGATTCATCACATTACTGATTCTTGAGCACGCTATCCTCATGCTGAAACCAAGTTTGTATGCATAATCATTGTACACTTTCTTAGCCTATTCAAGAGTGTCAAACATCATCTCAACATAAGGCACAATTGGTTGAGAGCACACAACATCTTCATCCTGATCACCATATTCTTCACCCCCAACATCCACCATAGTGTAATCATGATCTCCAATTTTCAATTATTCATATTGGTCAGTACTGAGAGCTACATCTACCTGAAACAAAAAAGTTGCAACTGAGATCTCCAATCTTGCAACATCACCGTGAACACTATGCGACATTTTTTTTTTACAGATGTAACATTTTGTTCTATAGCTGCAACATTTTTTTCAACTGGATGCAACATCTCAAAGAACAGTATGCAACATTCTTTTTAACGGGTCGCAATATTTTTTACAACGGGCCGCAACATTCGATTTGTTCAAAAAATGTTGCACCTAATCAGGAGATATCTCAACTCACTACTGCATCTCGCAAACAACACGAATCCTCCTCTTAACATCTGATCTTCCAGATGGTCATAGTGTTTCCATGAGTACAATGTCAACAACATAATGCTCCAACTACAACAATGCGCATGTTTTGTCGCAACAAATCATGATAACAAAGGTCTAGGAGGACTAGTACATACCAATAACAGGACCTCGCTGCTCGGATGTGTTCCATGGTTGCTATTGGAGGCACTCGTCGTGTTGACCGCCATCCGTTCGGCAGCAGATTGTTGGGACATGAGATTGGACGGATCTGTGGCAATGATGGGTGGCGGAGGCCTTGTGAAAGGATAATTTGGTGGTGGGAACTCAAGGTTACGGATCAAATGAGACATTGGGATGAGTTTTAGGGATGAACATTTGAAGAACTCACCCGACGATTTTGTTGATGTCGGGAAATGGGGCCGAGGCGCGTGATGTTGCAAGATTGGGATTGTTGCGGGGAGATCTTGTTGCTGTCAGAAAACACAATTCAACAAGGGTGGAGGAATTAATGGGGGGTTGTTGTGGGGGAGATCGACGGGGAGGAATTTATGGGCGGGGGAGATCAGGATTGGGCGACGTGTGAGTTTTGGGGGCGCAGTTATGTGGGATTTTTGGATGTTGTCTGTGTTGCGCCTGCGCAAGTTGTTCGGGAGGAGGCTCTCTCACACGCGGTGAAATGGACGGCTGTAGAGCATCTTCGAAGATCCAACGTCGAAACGTGACGTATGGGGCTAGCGCTCGGACCATACGTCCAAGCGCTAATCGCCTCCAATTATTTAATACCAAATTATTTGCGACTAAATAATGACAACTAAATTAATTAATTAACCTGGCGGTATTGATTTTTGGGAGCTTGTGGCCATGTAGGATGCTACAGAGCTTTACTTCATGCATGATAGCAGCCTAAAGATTAGGCATAACATGGGGATAATTTCTCCTAAGACTGCATATGATATATCATTTTGTCCACGTAACTGTTAGGAATTTAGGGCTAGTCAAGTACAAAACTATGAGTCCATGACATAATCTTTATGAAGGATGTGTGGTTGCTTGTTATGAATCTCTCTCTCTCTCTCTCTCTCTCTCTCTCTCTCTCTCTCTCTCTCTCTCTCTCTCTCGGTATCCTATTTAGCTATTCTAGGGTAGGTCAATTCGCCCTTCCCTATGGTTGGCTAGTGTTGTCAAAAACACAATAGCGCAATTTTCCCTTTCCTATGGTACATCACAAAACATCAGTGTTGCTTTTATTAAGTAATTATGAGAGAGAGAGAGAGAGAGCTATAGTACGCCACTTTAGATGTACATTTCCCTTGTATAAAACAAGTAATTCATTTTGTCTCCTACTAGAGCATCTTCATCATATAGTAGCTTTAAGTCGACGTCATGAAAGTGCGTGTGTACCACATCAACCGAAGCTACCACCTAAAACACCATAATCTAATGTATAGTAGCTTCCAAATGGGTCTAAAATAATCTAAAGCTAACCTACCCCTTCTCCAATGTATAATACCTTCAAGATGGGTATACAAACTCTGAAGTGAATCTACGACGCCGCTCTTCAATGCACTTGGGAAAGAATAGCTCCAAATTAGGATGAAATAAATTAATTGAAGTTATCGTACCTTAACTTCAGGAATCTACCGCAACCATACATACCGATGTAGCATCTATCTCCTACTCTCTATTTTTTTTTAAAATAATTATATCTCTTCTTCATGAATAGATGAAACAAATGTTCATGATGGAGCATTCTAGAAGTTTTTACAAAACATTGCTTGCCCTACCATTCACATGGAAAATTATGAAGTGACAAATTATTAATTAAGTTCAATGTATGGCGACTAATTAATTATGAAGTTTAATTGCGTCTAATTAAGTAGGACATAATTAATTGTGACTACTAATTACCTAAGACAAAATTAATTACGACTAAATGATAATGACTAAATTAATTACGTCTAATTAACTACGACTAAATTAATTATGACTAATTAACTAGGACTAATAATTAACTACACAACTAATAAAGAAAATGCATATGACCAAAACAATACCTGCTACTGTTGTCAAACTTACCGTAATAATACGACCGCTAATGACCGCTCTAAACAATCCTTAATCGTCGGGAGATTGGAATGAATGAGCGAGCTAAGAATGAATGAGTGAGCATCTGTGTCGCGTGTTTTATAACCGCACGACGCAGAAATTACGCCGACCGCGAAGCGACGAGAGGAATCGGAGTCCCTCCCATACGGCCTTTTCTTTGAAGTGCATGCATGCGGAGGGACACAGATGGGAAAGGATGGGACAGAGGATGGGAAAGATTCCTCCACGCCGGGCTGTAGCGTCACATGCAAGAGGGAGTATTCTCGTGCCTCTAGGCTATGGCAATACTAGATTCTGGCCCCCAAGGGCACGACGCAATGTATTCCCGTCCCCCAGGGGCACAGCGCAGTGTATTCCCGTCCCCTAGGGGCACGGTGGGCGATTAAGGCCCCCTGGGTCGCGGTAATAGACGCATGGTGGCATGGGGTGAGTCCGGCCCCTAGGGAACGGTTTTTGTGCCATTTTTGCAAATACGACGGAGAGGGGGCTAGTTTTGTTATTCACTACGCCAAAGGTGCTATAAGCGCCAAAAACTCCATTGAATTTGTTGATGTTATCTCTCTCTCTCTCTCTCTCTCTCTTGATTTGCTTATGTTGCCTCTGTAGGTTGGGAGTCTTAGCGCGGAGTGGCTGGCGGTGGAGAGGACCAAGGTGGTGGCTAAGGGTGTTTTTGGTTAGTGTGATAGAGTTAAATGGGATAGGATGGTCTTGTACAATGTAGTTTCATTGTTTTGGATGAATGAGATGGTTCAGCATCTAGAGATAATATTTTACAAATTTGTATCCTACCATCTAAGATGTGATGATTTCATTCAAGCAACCAAACACATGAGTGACTTTTTTTAACCAATTTATACATGTATCACTGGTACAAACAACCAAACACACCCTAATAGAGTAATAGTGCATCTTCGAGTGTATGTCAAAGCATAGTGTTTGTGGAAGCTAGACATGATCTTGTGTATCAGAGTATCAATATTTCAGCATCATCTAGGGCAAACAAAAGGGAAACGATCCCACACATACGTTCGATCGGACGTTTCGTCTTGTATGGCCGAGTGGTTGGATCCGTGAACGCGCGCAGCGGTCGGGCTGCATTTGTTTATGGCAAAGAGCCAAAGAGAGTCAGAACACGTTGCGTTATTAGCTGTTAACCATGTTACGGAACTGCTCAAATGAGCATATGGGCAGCTGCTGCTTTCAAGCATGTTATAGTGCGCTGCTCGGTGATTATGATGTACCATACATGTATATATCTCTCTGGGTTTCTAACACTGCTATCTGCTCAACTTTCTTCTTCTTCTTCTTCTTCTTCTTCTTCTTCTACGATTAATTGTAATGCTATGGATCTTGCATCCGGTCAATCTAACTCTCTTAGAAAAAAAATGTTGCATACTATTCATGGCGATGTTGTAGTTTTTTCCAACGCGTTTTTTTCCAGATGCTTTGTTTTTTGATTTGTGACGTTGCAACTGTTGTCCGAGGATGTTGAAACCATTGTCCTAGGATGTTACAACCATTATCCGGGAATGTTACAAGTGTTGCATCTGTAGAAAAAAAATGTTGCATATTGTTCACGGCGATGTTGCAATTTTTTCCAACGTGTTTTTTTCCAGATGCTTTGTTTTTTGATTTGTGCTGTTGCAACCGTTGTCTGGGGATGTTGCAACCATTGTCCTATGATGTTACAACCATCGTTCGGGAATGTTGCAACCATTATTTTAGAATGTTGCAACCGTTGTACGAGGATATTGCAACCGTTGTCCGGGGATGTTGCAACCGTTGTCCGGGGATGTTGCAACCGTTGTCCGAGGATGTTGCAACCGTTATCCGGAGATGTTGCAACCGTTGTCTGGAGATGTTGCAACCGTTGTCTTAAGGTGTTGCAACCGTTGTCTGGGGATGTTGCAACTATTGTCCGGAAATGTTGCAACCGTTGGACCGTACGGATGGGAGCCTCTACCTGTACGTCCGACTCCTAATAGCGCCCTTAAATTAGACAAACTAAAGTGTGAGAGTTATATAGACGTGTTGTTTTCTATTTGTTGTATCATTGTGCGAGAGAATACATGCTACTTCTAGTACCATTTTATTTGTTCTTCTGTTTTTTTAATATAAAAAAAAGGTGAAGTGGATGGCATGTTATGCTATCTAATGTGGAGTTGTATCTTGAAAGGCAGCTTTATGATGGGGCCATTGCCAATGCATTGCTTGTACTAGTGTTTGATTTGATTAAAACAATCAGGTCTCGTTTGTGCTTCAAGGACATGTTCATTTGTGTCAATGATCGCTTTTTCCCTGGTGAAAATTGTGCAGCATCAATCGATTGCTTAATTTGATTTTGTTGTTTCAAGAATGGATCTTTCTTGGTGTTACATGAGATGCTTTTCACACTCGAGTACGAGGCAGCCAGTAAGCAGACAAGTGGCCGGGCGTACGGAGAGAATAATTTAATCGGACGTACGAGCCTAAGTTGCACCCCAAACAAAATGATGAAAGGTATATACAGTAGAAGTGTTGAAGTTTCGTGTATATACAACCGCACAAAGACAGCACCAGCACAGCATCATCTAGGCTGTTCGGTTCTCACACAATCGCCACAACATTGTTCACATAGCATCGCTGATTCTTTTGCAACGGTGAACTCTTCCAACTCTCCTTGCTGCAACAAGACTAAATCTTCACACCCTGTCCTGACTCGCCAACGCTTGTAGATTGCTGTACAATGCCATCTCCATCGCATCTTGGCGTGGCATGAGTTCCACCACATATTCACAATGGCAGAAAGCCATTCACATCAAGTGTTTGTACCACGGGCCGTGGACCTGCTCTGATACCGTTGCTGTTTTGACTAGTACTTCAGCCGCCTTCACCACCTGGCCAGTGAGTTTTGTTGCCCCAATGCGCCTCAGGGCTGCATCGGCGAGCTTCCGGCCCTTCGCCCCACTGCCACCCAGGGTGATTGCAAGGAATGCGCAGTAAACAGATCGAGAGACCTTCTTGAAGACGGTGTCATCGGTCTGGAGGCTCTTAGGAAGACCCTGGTCAATATCTGCTTCCTGTTCTCAATCATTTCACCTGATGAAGAGCCGGTTGAGGTTGACGAAGGGATCATCACCTCAATGATCTTGTCAGTGCTAACATCAGAAAAGTTGTCTAGTAGCTCCGTGAGTGTGTTAAACAGTTCCAATGTTGCATTTTCCAGTTCTGAAGGAGTGATCTTTGAGTTCTCACTCACCAACACTTGACGCTGGACGAGCATGCTGCAAGAAAAACAATTGGGTTCGGTCATTCCATTCTAGTGTTCTATATTACATAACAATGAAGAGAACAGAAAATTAAATACTGTTTCACCTTGTCGCAATTACAATCTCTTGTTGGAATTGACTCTGAACAGACCGCAACCTCAACCAATTGAGCTTGAAGGTCTCAGGTACTGACTGCCTTTGCATACCCTCCATGCTGCTGATAAGATGTAATAACCCAATCCTTATTAGCCTGTCAAGCCTTTCTCCCGTGCACTCTGGTAGCCCCGTACTGTCTGCTTCACATTATGCAAAGTGAGCAACGAGTTCAGGTAAATGGCTAAAAGAAGAAGAAAATACCTGCTGCAGCTATTGTAGATTGTTGCGGATCTGGAACTCCATGACCCGCTCGGAGGGTGGCAACAAGTGGCAGAGCCTGTTATGAGGGGTTTGCAAATTGTAAGTGTAAATGTGTAATCAATAGCAGCTAGTAAAAAACACAAGTACTTATGCTACTGTTGCTCAAAACAGTGGCTGAGCACAGTGTTGTGACTGCTGACCCAAATTAATTTATTAAGAACAAGAAACTAACATGGTCTGCTCAGGAAGAATCGAAAAAGAGCTGGCATGTTCATTCCATTCTTCTTCCACAATATCTTTTGAGGTGAAAATCCACTGAGTAGTTGAAGGGAGAGCAACGGACGCATTGAAAGGAGATCCACAGCGATCAGCAAAAGCCTTCTGCAGGTATTCCACTCCACCTGAACCCTTTATAATTGGTTCCAATAGTTGGATGCGTGCTCTACTGACTTCTGCCTTCAGAGCCTGTTTCTTATAAGGATTTTTTTTAAAAAAAAAAATTGGAATGATGTTATAATTTCACCATATAGTCAATGCAATTTATTCAAGAATTTATTCAAGGTATTAACAGACCTTTAATTCTTCCATAGTGAAGCGCAAGCCCTTGATGACAGCAATAACAAATGAATTTGGACCTCTATTATTACACTCAGAGTGTTCAATCAATTCGTTGAATAATTTGTCATGACTCTTCTTCATTTCGTCTTCCTTTGCAGAAGAAGATAGTTTCCGCAGCATACCCAGAGAGTACTGCAAAATCTGCCCCAAATATTGTATGCCCTGGGTGCCCGACTCAAGAAGCTTTCCGCCAAAAAACAATAAATTTGGTATCAAATATATTTTATAAATTCATCATAACACCACTCAAACTCTTCTTACCTGAGACAAAATTTCAAGGTCAATATTGTTGATTATTTCTTCTTTCCACCCTTTAGGAGCCATCTCGTGCAATGCATCCCTGACTTCCTTTACCAGGTTGACCAGATAGCTGTAGTCTGGCGCATCTCCCCTCATTGAATCCACAACCACATCCCAGAAAGCTTTCTCCATTGTTTCCCTGACTTTTGCCTGAGAATAAAAAAGTAGCAGATGAGAAAATTACATACTTACCTAGAGAGACGTCTTACATTGAGAAAATCTACACCGTAAATCATGGCATTTGAGCTCCCTTAAAAGCTCCTCAAAGCTGACACAAATTCTTTGCTTCTGGTTCTTACATTATTTACAGGCCTAAAATATGAAAATCTACAGTAATATTCTGGTATAAGATAAGACCTAACCTTGAAATCTCCATCAACAGTGTTGATATTTAAATCCGTATGTGATCCGAATTTCTAATAAAGAAGTATCTAAAATATGTCATATTAGCGGATTAGTGTCCTATTTGGATTCTAAGTCTTTTTACCCTTTTATATACCTCTTGTAAACCGTACGGAGAGAGAGACGTCTCATTGTATTCCTCTGTGTTTTGTAATCGCTCCTTGTATAGTGATCATGCCGATTGACGTTCATGGTTTTTTTTCTGTAAGGGTTTTTCACGTAAAAATTCGTGTATCTTTTGTCTCTATTTATCTAACAAGTGATATTAAAGCACAAAAAAATTTAAGATTTAAAGAGGTACGAAGAAAAAAAATAGCTGATCCAATCTGCCGTCACCGTCTCGCGCAAATTGATCTGAGGCAGTCGTCCGCCCGCCACCTCGGTCCGTGCGCGCACCTCTTCGCTTAGTCCGCAACCGCGCGCCTCTTCGCTTCGTCCGCAACCGCGCGCACGCGCCAGCTCTTCGGTCCAAGCGGCGCTCGCGTCCTTCGTCGCCTCGGTCGAAAGGGCAGCAGCGCCAGCAACTCCCCTGTCCCTTCGCGCGTGCGTTCAAAAACGAAGACAGCACACCAAACCAAACTCCAGCACAGGTCCCAAGATTTGGTTATTTTAATCACCAAGCAATTCACGTGGAGAGCTTCATCCACTGAACTCAGGTTCCTGTTGAATCACTAATTCCTCTTCAAATCTCTGGTTTTTCCTTTGCTTCGTTCCACCCGAGCTGTTGTCTCACGTGGAGGATCCAAGTTCTAGTGATTTTTCGCTAAGTCCACCCGAGAAGCACCAGGAGTTCTTTGAAGATCTTTGTTTCGCGTACACACGTGTACCAAAAAGATCGTGATTTTTGCTGGGTTTATACAGATCAGTACCAGCAATTTTCAGGATTTATTCCTCATGACGACATTGAAGTATGATCTTCCACTCCTGAGTCGAGACATAAGATTTTCGCTGTAACAAGTAAAGATGAGAGCTGTATTGGCACAGATGGATTTGGATAATGCATTGGAAGGGTTTGAGAAACAACCTATCGCATGGACTGTAGATGAGAAGCGTAAAGACCGTAAGGATTTATCTCAGATTCACCTTCAGCTATCAAATAATATTTTGCGGGGGGTTTTGAAAGAGAAGATAGCTGCTGCATTATGGCTGAAACTGGAATAAATTTGCATGACAAAGGATCTTACCAGCAAGATACATCATAAGCAGAAGTTGTACTCTCACAAATTGCAAGAAGGAGGATCCGTGCTTGATCATCTTTCATTGTTTAAGGAGATCGTTTCCGACCTAGAGTCGATGAAGGTAAAATATGATGATGATGATGATTTGGGTCTTATTCTTTTGTGTTCCCTGCCTAGTTTTTTCTCAAGTTTCAGAGATATCATATTATATAGTAGAGATACTCTCACTCTTCATGAAGTTTATGAAGCTTTGCATGCTAAGGAGAAGATGAAGCAGATGGTACCTTCTGAAAATTCAAGTCCAAAAAGAGAAGGCTTATTTGTTCGTGGCAAGCAAAAGGAGAAAAACTCAAACAATAGATCTCAAGGAAAAAATTCGAACAACCATAAGAACCGGTCGAAATCAAGAGGCAAGTACAAGTCGTGCAAATATTGCAAGAAAAGTGGGCATGACATCTCTGAATGCTGGAAGTTGCAGAATAAAGAAAAGAGAACTAGCAATTATAAGACAAAAGGTAAACCGGATGATGAAGGTAAAGCCTCCTTTGCTGCTGATGATAGTTCTGATGTAGAGGTTCTTGTTGCCTTTGCTGGATGTGCTAAGACCAATGATGAATGGATTCTTGATTCTGCCTGTACCTTTCATATGTGTCCTAATAGGGACTGGTTTGCCACCTATGAACCTGTTGAAGGTGGTACTGTGTTGATGGGTGATAACTCATCTTGTAAGGTTGCAGGAATTGGTTCAATTCAGATCAAGATGTTTGATGGTATTGTCAGAACTTTGATAGAAGTTAGACACATTCAAGATTTGAAAAGAAACCTTATCTCTTTGAGTACTCTTGATGGTAAAGGGTACACGTATTCTTGTAAATGTGGAGTTTTGAAGCTATCAAAAAGCTCTCTTGTTGTGATGAAAGATGATATTAAATCTGTCAATCTGTACCATCTGCGAGGTACTACAATATTAGGTAATATTGCTGTAATTTCAAGTTCATTATCTGATTCTGATGCTACTAATCTTTGGCATATGCGCCTTGGGCATATGAGTGAAATTGGTTTGGCAGAATTGAGCAAGTGAGGACTTCTTGATGGACATAGCATCGGCAAGCTGAAATTTTGTGAGCATCGTGTGTTTGGCAAACACAAGAGGGTAAGGTTCAATACTTCAGTTCATACTACGGAAGGTATTTTGGATTATGTGCATTCTGATTTATGGGGGGCCATCTCGGAAGACATCGCTAGGAGGTGCTCGTTATATGTTAACAATTATTGATGATTACTCCAGAAGAGTGTGGCCTTATGTCTTGAAGCATAAATCAGAAGCATTTTTAGCATTTAAAGAGCGGAAGACTATGGTTGAAAGGCAAACTGAAAAGAAGGTAAAGAAACTTCGCACTGATAATGGGATGCAATTCTGTTCTGATGAATTTGAATTATATTGCAAGACTGGAGGCATTGTTAGGCACTACACCGTTCCTGGTACTCCTCAACAAAACGGTGTAGCTGAGAGTATGAACATGACCATCATTTCCAGGGCCCGTTGCATGTTGTCAAATGCAGGTTTGTATAGGCGTTTTTGGGCTTAAGCCACTTCTACTGCTTGCTACCTTATTAATCGGTCACCCTCTCTTGCAATTGAAAAGAAGACTCCAATTGAGGTATGGTCTGATTCCCCAGCAAATTATTCAGAATTGAGAGTTTTTGTTGTACTGCTTATGCTCATGTTGATAATGGAAAATTAGAGTCTATAGTTATTAAGTGCATCTTTCTTGGTTATAAATATGGTGTTAAAGGATATAAGTTGTGGAATCTTGAAACAAGTAAGGTTGTGATTAGCAGAAACGTTGTCTTTAATGAATCTGCTATGCTTCATGATAAATTGCCCACTAATATTCCTATTGAGAGTGAGCAGAATTCAAGTGTTCAAGTAGACCATTTTGTTGGTTCAAATGACACATCAGATAAGGAAAGTATTGTTGTTCATGATGCACCAATTGTTGAGGATATTCCTATTGTTGAGCAGCCACCACAACGGTTCATTGCAGTTGGCAGGCCTAGAAGGGGGATTAATCCACCCAAGAGGTTGATTGAAGAAGCTAATATTGTTGCTTATGCTTTGAGTGTGGCAGAAGAAATTGAAGGTAATTCAGAACCTTCATCATACTCCGAGCCTATTAGCTCCACTGATTGTAATAAGTGGATAACTGCTATGCATGATGAGATGGAGTCACTTGAAAAGAATAGCACTTAGGAACTAGTGAAATTGCCAAAGGAGAAGAAGCATGTTCGTTGCAAGTAGATTTTCAAAAGAAAGGAGGGTATTTCTCTTACTGAACCAGCAAGGTATAAAGCAAGGTTGGTTGCTAAAGGTTACAGTCAAATTCCAGTTATTGATTTTAATGATGTCTTTTCCCCAGTTGTGAAGCATTGTTCTATTCGCACTTTACTCAGTTTTTGTGCTATGCATGATTATGAACTTGAGCAATTAGATGTTAAAACTGCATTCTTACATGGGGAGTTAGAAGAAGACATTTATATGGACCAACCTGAGGGTTTTGTTACTCCTGGAAAAGAACACATTGTTTGTAGATTAAAGAAATCTCTTTATGGTTTGAAGCAATCTCCTAAGTAATGGTACAAGAGATTTGACTCATTTATGCTCTCTCGTGACTTTAAGCGGTCTGATTATGATAGCTGTGTTTATTTAAAGACTGCTAATGGTTTAGCTATTTATTTGCTTCTCTATATTGATGATATGTTGATTGCTGTAAAAGATAAGTCAGAAATAGCAAAAGTGAAAGCACAATTGAGTAATGAATTTGAGATGAAGGACTTAGGTGCAGCAAAGAAAATTCTTGGCATGGAGATTATTAGAGAGAGACAATCTGGCAAGTTATACCTTAGTCAAAAAGGTTATATTGAGAAAGTTCTTTGTCGTTTTAATATGCATGATGCAAAACCAGTTAATACTCCATTAGCTTCGTATTTCAGATTATCTTCAGCCTTATGTCCTGAGTCAGATTATGATATTGAGTACATGTCTAGAGTTCCATATTCCAGCGCAGTTGGTTCTCTTATGTATACCATGGTTTGTTCTCGTCCTGATTTATCTCATGCATTGAGTGTTGTTAGTAGATACATAGCTAATCCGGGAAAAGAGCATTGGAAAACAGTTCAGTGGATTTTCAGATATTTGTGTGGCACTTCTAATGCTTGTTTGCAGTTTAGGAATTCTAGAAATGAATTTATTGGTTATGTTGATTCTGATTATGCTAGTGATTTGGACAAGAGAATGTCTCTAACAGGTTATATTTTCACCATTGGTGGTTGTGCTGTTAGTTGGAAGGCAAGTTTGCAAGCTATTGTTGCCTTATCAACCACTGAAGCAGAATATATGGTTATTTCTAAAGCTTGTAAAGAAGCTATTTAGTTGAGAGGTTTATACATTGAGCTTTGTGGAGATAATTCTTGCACTACTATTTTTTGTGATAGTCAGAGTGTTATATGCCTTACAAAGGATCAGATGTTCCATGAGAGAACAAAGCACATTGATGTGAGATATCACTTTATTCGAGACGTTATTGCTGAAGGTGATGTCAAAGTGTGCAAGATAAGTACTCATGATAATCCAGCTGATGTGATGACAAAGCCAGTTCCTGTTACTAAGTTTGAGCTTTGCTCAAGCTTAGTTGGTGTTAAAGTTTAGTCCTAGTGACTAGTTGACGCACGATGATTTTTATCTTATTGGGGAATCATTTGGTGATTGATGATTCTTTATTTTGCTACAAGAGGAAATTCGTCTCAAGGTGGATATTGTTGATATTTGGATCTGTATGTGATCTGAATTTCTAATATGGAAGTATCTAGAATATGCCATATTAGCGGATTAGTGTCCTACTTGGACTCTAAGTCCTTTTACCCTTTTATATACCTCTTGTAAGCCGCACGGGGAGAGAGACGTTTCATTGTAATCCCTTGTGTTTTATAATCGCTCCTATATAGTGATTATCGCCGATTAACGTCCGTGATTTTTTTTCCTGCAAAAGTTTTTCACGTAAAAATTTGTGTTTTCTTTGTTTCTATTTTTTTTAACAAACAGAACCAATACTATCAGAGCTATCAGCAAAAGAACCACGAAGAATCTCATTGACCATTTGCTCATTCTCTGTTGGCAGTTTTTCTGGCACTGTGCTGCCCGCTGGACTACTCTTTGTCTCCTGCGCTACTTTCAGAAGGTGAAGAGGAAGCTCTGAACAAAGATTGGACAAGCTTATTCTCTGCTGGCAGTTTTTCTGGCACTGTGCTGCTCATTGGACTACTCAAGGCCTTGTCTCCTGTGGTACTTGTTAGAATAACTTAGATTTAAACCTGATGATCAAAACCAATAGGATCATAAATGTATTAATTGTAACACCCATAAAATTAAACGCGGAAGCATACCTGATGATGATACTATTGCCGATGAAGAATTGATCTAAAGTAGTAGATGAACAATTGTTCTGTCTACCTAGGGTTTGGTCTTTCCCAGCAAAAGATAAGCCACAAACTTCAACTACAGATGGAGATAGGTGGTATGACATGAGTTACCCTGCTGGAAGGACCCGACCCTTATTTATAGCTTTTGGTATGGAATCCTATCCCGTCCCATAATTAGAGATAGATTCCAAATAGATCTCTACACAGATTTAAAAATCAAATCCATATTTTCCTTAACAGATACTCGGTTCTTAATAAATACTTTATTTGATCACTTTATACTTTTGAGCCAACCAAAATAGATAGCTAATATATATTAAACTCATGTAGATCCACATAACGGAAAATTAATCTAACAGTACCTTCATATGGTGAAGAGGAAGCCTGAACAAAGATTGAACAACTCGACTTGGTCTTTCAGCATTAGTGTTGGAATTCTCCTTAATGTCAAAGAGGAGACTGTCCAGAAGGACATGTAATCAAAGGAGATGCTACATTTGCAACGGTTGTTGCTAAGGGGCTCCCGTTTTCCTTTGCTCCAAAGAACTTTGACCTTGTTTGTGATAAAGCCAATTCCATCCGCTCAATACCAGCTTCACCACAGAGGTGCCGAACCAAAACCTGGATCATGAACAGAAACTTATTTCAGCAGATGGTATACTCTTGATTCTTGAAGATATCAACAAAAGTGCATCAAACTAAATAAATGAAGTGTAAAATTCTAGAATTGAACTGCTTCTGTTAAATAGACGAATCATGTGCACCCAAAAACAGACTTATCATAGCAGGGAGATGGCAGAAAAAGAAATAAAAAGGCACTGGGTATATAAATCATACCTGTTTCTGGATGGCCTTCAAATCATCATTAAGATTATCTGATTGACCTTTAGTAGTTAATTTGCAAGTTTGCATCATTGATAGTTCAAGCTTGCATGCAGCTCTGACAAGATCTTCCTCTAGCGACTTAGCATCTTCCGCTTTCCACACCACAAAGTGGTAAAGATAAGCACACCAAGCTTTGTCAAAAGAAGCCAACTGAGATCTGAATTTCTTCAGATCAGCAACAATGGAAGAAGACTCCTGATAATTAGAAGATCCAGGAGAGACAACATCTAGTGTTGACTGCCTCAATATGCATGCACCATCTAGCCCATCAAGTACTGTCTTAACCAGCAGTTCAAATTCCTTCACAAAGTTTTCTGCTGACTCCACAAGTAGTTTCTCTCGCTCACCTCGTACATTAAAGACAGCACTTGGATGACCTAGTATCATGTAAGCACAAAGCACTACCATCACTGAATATCTAGGTAACTTGCTAGTGTCAGAATTTCTAAATGCCTTTTTTGGTGTTACTCTAGCTCTTCCTGCACTACTTGATAGGATCCTCCTCTTTGGTGATCCCAGGTACTTGAGCAGATGGTCGATATTTTCTGGTGTTGATGAACTTGATGACTGAGAAAGAATAAAACGACTATCCAAGCGATCAAGCAATGTCCTAGTGGTCTGAAGAACTGTAGGAGATCCAATGCAGAGAGCTAGTTTTTCAAATGGCAGAGACTTAGCAGATTCCTGATTTATTTCCAACATGTCAAAGGCCCTAGCCAACACCATTGTTGTCTTCCTAGATATGATTTTTAAAGATATATGTATAGTGTGTTATTCCCCATTGTTATGAGAGGTTATTTGCATATTCACCACCTGTACTTTGTGAATATATACTGGCCTTTTGGCCCCCTGGAAATACAAGTTGCTATTCCTAACATGGTATCAGAACCAATTAGGTTTTCCTCACTTGGACGCGCAACTCGTCCTCAGCCCTAGCCGCCGCCGTCGGCTTCACCTCCCTAGCCGCTGCCGCCGGCTTCACCTCCCCATCGCGGTCGCTCTTCCATCGCCGGCCGCCCACGCCGCCGTCGGCGATACTCGATCCGCGCCGCTTGCCGCCGACCTTCGGCGACCTGCACCGCCGCTTCCTCGACGACCACGCCGCCGGCTCCACGCTCCGGCGACTGGCGCCTGGCCTCTACCGCCACCGCGCGCCGCGCTTCTTCTCTTCTCGCTTCGTGGCAGCGCCGCGCGCGAGAGAGAGAAGGAGTCGGCCTCCGCGCGACCGCCGCCGGGGACACCGGTCGTCACCGTCGAGGAGCTTTGCCGCCATCGCCGGGCTACCGACGCTGCCGCCGCTACTGCTTCGGCTGCCCATCTCTTTTCGCCGTGGTCGCGCCACCTCCACTCGAGTTCGCGCGCCCGCTTCCTCCAGAGCCGCCGCCACCGGGGAACCCTAGTCCCCTTCTCTCCCCCCTTTGGGCCGAGGTCGTTTCATCGCCACCTATCTCGTCAACATCCGGCTCTCTTACGCTCTTGAGTGCGATCCTGTTGGCGTCTCGTGGTCTTCTTCCGACTACTCGCCTTCGTCTGCTTTTGGCTGCGTTTGCTCGTTCTCCTCGCCCCTCGAGAACGCACCAAATTGACTGCTCAGTCTGTTGAGTGTGTCTTTCTAGAATACAGTGCCGAACACAAGGGCTATCGGTGCTGGGATCCTATTGGTCGACGGATGCGGATTTCTCGAGATGTGACTTTTGATGAGTCTCGTCCCTTCTACCCACGTCCTGCCTCTTCTTCGGCTTCCTCTGTGGAGTCTCTGTCCTTTTTTACCTTTCCAGATACACCTATATCTGTCTTGCCCTCGTCCACCCGTCCCACTGAGTCTCCACATATTCCTCCTGTGGCCTCTCCGCCGTTGTCGCCGCCTGCTTCGTCTCCTGCGGCTCCTCAGGCTCCCCCCACTACACTCGTCTACACTCGTCGACCTCGTATTGAGGATCTTCCAGATGAGCCATCTTCTCCTGATGTTCCATCTTCTTCTGATGCTCCATCTTCCCCTGATGGGTCATCTTCTCCTCGCTACGCTCTCCGCGATCGCCAGTCGATTCGGCCCCTGCGTTTGCCTTTCTTTGGCGCAGCCTACTCGTGAGCTTTGTCTCCTCTGGGATCTTTGTTACTCACCCTGAGTGGCAGCATGCCATGACCGAGGAGATTGCTGCCCTCGAGCGTACTGGTACTTGGGATCTTGTTCCCTTTCCATCTCACTCTCATCCCATCACGTGTAAGTGGATCTATAAGATTAAGACTTGCTCTGATGGCTCTCTTGAGCGCTATAAGGCGCGTCTTGTTGCTCGTGGCTTCCAGCAGGAGCATGGTCGTGACTACGATGAGACTTTTGCTCCTGTGGCCCATATGACCACTGCCCGCACTCTTCTTTCGGTGGCATCTGTTCGCCACTAGTCTATTTCTCAGCTTGACGTCAAGAATGCCTTTCTTAATGGCGAGTTGCGTGAGGCGGTCTACATGCATCCGCTACCTGGGTATTCTGTTCCTGAGGGCATAGTCTGTCGCCTTCGTCGCTCTCTCTATGGCATTAAGCAAGAGCCCCTCGTACTTGGTTTGAGCGCTTCTCCTCTGTGGTCACTGCTGCTGGTTTTTCAGCTAGTGATCATGATCCTGCGCTCTTTGTCCACACTTCGTCTCGTGGTCGGACTCTTCTTCTTCTGTATGTTGATGATATGATCATTACGGGAGATGATTCTAAGTACATTGCCTTTGTCAAGGCTCGTCTTAGTGAGCAGTTCCTTATGTCGGATCTTGGTCCTCTTCGTTACTTCCTTGGGATTGAGGTTACTTCCACTCCAGATGGTTTCTTTATGTCCCAAGAGAAGTATATTCAGGATCTTCTTGATCACGCCTCTCTTACTGATCAGCGTACTATTGAGACTCCCATGAAGCTCAATGTTCACCTCCGACTCTCTGATGGCGAGCCTCTTTCTGATCCGACTCGTTATCGTCATCTTGTTGGGAGTCTTGTCTACCTTACTGTTACTTGTCCGGATATCACTTATCCAGTTCATGTTCTGAGTCAGTTCGTTTTAGCTCCCACTCAGGTCCACTATAACCACCTTCTTCGAGTTCTACGATACCTTCGTGGGACTATCTCTCGCCGTCTCTTCTTTTCACACTCCAGCTCGTTACAGCTTCAGGCTTATTCGGATGCTACTTGGGCCAACGATCCCTCTGATCGCCGGTCTATCTCTACTTACTGTGTTTTTCTTGGTGGTTCTCTTATTGCCTGGAAGACGAAGAAACAGACTGCAGTGTCCCGTTCGAGTGCAAAGGCTGAGTTGCGAGCTATGACTCTCTTGATAGCAGAGATTACTTGGCTACGGTGGTTACTTGAGGATTTTGGTGTTTCTGTCACTACACCGACTCCTCTCTTGTCAGACAGTACAGGTGCTATCAGTATTGCCTGTGATCCTGCGAAGCATGATCTCACCAAGCATATTGGTGTTGATACTTCCTTCATGAGGTCTTGTGTGCATGATCAGGTGATTGCTCTTCAGTATGTGCCTTTAGAGTTTCAAATAGCGGATTTCTTTACGAATGCTCAGACTCGAGCACAGCACGGTTTCTACTTCTCCAAACTCAGTGTTGTTTATCCACCAAGAGTTTGATGGGGGTGTTAGAGATATATGTATAGTGTGTTATTCCCCATTGTTATGAGGGGGTTATTTGCATATTCACATCTGTATTTTGTGTATATATATTGGCCCTTTGGCCCTTTAAAATATAAGTTGCTATTCCTATCAATGATGGATCTTCTCCAGCATCTGAAGTGCCATAAAATGAAGAAAAATTAATAAAATCTAATCTACACACACAAACCAAACAATTATATTAAAAGTTGGGGACTGTAAAAGACCATACCTTGCCAGCTTTCTTGACAGAAAATCTCCGTGTTTAATTGAACCAGTATGTACAGAGCTCTGAGGACTACCTCGCTGCCTCAAATACTCAGCTCTCTGTCGCTTTGCCTGTTTTTGCACAGATGGTTCGTGATGTGAGTCAAAGAGCTAAAACAATTGTGCCAACTCTGCAGCATAAAAATACATACCCTCTGAAGTTTGTCTTCTAGTTGTTCTTTTAACTTGCTCCACTCAGTTTCTCTCTGGCTAGATGCAGTCTTGGCAGCAAGTTGGACCTGAGAAAGCCTAGCCTGGGCCCGCTTTTTTTAGCTTCCAGCAGCCCTGTCCGTCTCTTCTCAGCTGCATTGCGCTTCTGCTGGATCGCAGACCATACACGCTCCCTGTACTTGTTCTCCCACGTCACTCTCTGCACAAGGAACCTTGTTGTCCTTTCCTCCAGCGCAGCCCTCCTCTCCGAACGAGTATGCAGGAGGAGAGTTGGAAAATGCTAAAAGATAATCTGTTTTATTCGGTATTCGTATCTCGAGAAAATACAAATGTGGTAAGTAAAATCTGCGTTTAAATAGTATTCGCATCCGTATTCGGTGTTATTTGTATCCGAGAAAAATGGATAGTATTCATATCCGTATTCGGTGTTATTCGTATCCGGGAAAAATAACCGGATAGTATCCAAAAAAACAAATACTATCTGGGAAAAATGAATACGAATACTATCCGTTTTTTCCCATATATGAATACGAATATGATCTATTTTTTCCCAGATACGAATACAAATACTATCCGAATTTTTCCCGCAGCGTTTATGTTTCGACGAGGTCTTGATTCGGTGCCGAATATGTGGCTGTTGGGTGTTGCTATGACTCGTGTAGACGTGTAGTCATGTTATATAAATTTGTTCTACCGACATTTGTCGCAAAAGTTATAGGATATTCGCATTCGACCGAATTGAGTACATATTTGATTCGAATCCATATTCGTTACGACATTCGATTCGTATTTGTATTCGAGAATGATCGAATTCATATTTGTTTTAAAAATAAGGATTCATATTCGTATTCGGGACTATTCGATTCAGATGATACATAATGACCCAAAGTTACATTACCAATATAAAATTAATAAAATTATTATTTTAATGGATTTTCTGCAATTTGAAAGAGTTTGATTGCTTTATTTGAATTTCTGAAGTTTTAAAAGTCAAAAGTAAAATTTATTAAAGTTTTTGAACTTTTATTTGAGTCAAAGTTGAAAAATAAAAATTTATTAATTTCTGGAATTTTGTGAGATTTTAAAAGCTTTCCTTAATTATTTTAAAGCCAAAATAAATTATGTGCAAAAATAAAAGCCAACTTTAGGTTGGGATTATTTTATTAAGTTCAAAATAATTTTAGTAATTTTTGTAAATTTTTCTAGAATTTTTGGACTCTATTTGTTATCTTCTAAAAATCTATTTTGATTTGTTGTGTAATCTGAATTAATTTCGAAAATTAATTAATTAAATTTAAAAAAAAACTTCCCATCGGGTCACCCCTCACAGATCTTGCTCTATGGGCAGTATATGCTTAACCGTGGCAACCTTTCCCAAGCACTTGCCACCTTTCCCTTTTTCCTTTCTTAGTTATATCCTTTCCTTTTATTCTTTTGTTCCTTTCTTCCTACCCTTTCTTCTCCAAACTCAAGCGTTGTCTTCTTTGTCGATAAACAACAAGCAGGCCGAACACCATTGATGCACACCGAGCTCGCATTGGCGCCCCTAACCGCCCCTACCTCCTGCGCCACACGCGCGCACGACCTCGCTCCACCTCCACCTCCACCCCCACCTTCTCCTCCTTCTCGCGCCCAAACCGCCTGCACAAGCGCAATCGCCGCCGCCACGACCTCCACGGCGCCTTGCCACCCGGTGCCCTCGGCCCCTATAAAAGGGAGCACGAGGAGCCCTCATCTCACTCATTCCCCATTCCTCACTGCATCTCCTCTCCCGAGAGCTCTAGAACCGGTGCTACTTCTCGGTTCTCCTCCCATGAACTCCGGTGAGCATTTTCCGTCAAAGCGGTGGGAGCCCGGCTTCACGATTGCTCTGAGCAGCTCCACTACGTCAACACCAACCTCGCTCACCTCCCTCACAGAGAACCACCCTCCATGGCCGCCACCTTCCTCCGGGATCGCCATGTTAGGTGAATAATCTTGTTTTACACTTTTACGCATCGGTTTATGTTTACATCGGTTTATTTGTGTTGTTTACATTTCTTCACACGCAGACGAGATACTGAGTTATCTTTGTGTTAGTTTGTACTTAGTCAAGCTTGAGAATCGGTCGATCCGGATCGTGAGAGTTAGTGGTGTTAGTGCTGTTTTGTAGGAGCTAAGCGCGCTCATTCGATTGCTCGGCGTTTCGCGCTTTGAATAAAAGATCAAACCAAAAGCGGACCTTTGTATCTGGCAAGCAATCTTGAATTTACGCTCTCTGTTGTCGTTCCTCCAACTCAAGCGAATCCTTGATCTCGAGTATTAGGTGTGTGTGTCTTGCCGCTCCTTTGAGGCCGTCACGCCATGCTCTTCTGTTTAATTCATGTAAGCCTCTTCTTTGTAGCAAGAATATCTAGTCATGACCACACTTTGTACATAGAAATTTTAATCTTCGGAAAATCTTTCTCTCACATACAAGCTCTAAATCCATTGATTCCTTCTCCTAAATTCATCTAAATTCAACTACTATTCGATATTTATTTGAAATTTTTAGATTTTATTTAATTTCTGTTAGTTATTAGGTCCATTTTTGTGCCACGTGGCCGATCGTGCATATTCCACTCCAACCAAGAAGAGCATTATGTTCCCCATGGTTCCCTCTTCAAATCGCCGCCAACCTCATCCGCTAACTCCTCTCCGTTGGCCCATAGCGCCGATGTCCGCCAACCGAAGGTTTTATCTGTCGGATGCGCCGCCATCGAATGTCATCTCATTGAGCCGACGGCGTCATGCATGCCCTCGGCTTCATCGTCATATCCTTGAATTCGCCTCTATCTCGCCACAAGCAAATTTGTTTTCATAACGGCGAACCACCTTCATCATCATTTTGGTGCCGTTTTTATTTCCGATGACATCGTCACGCCATTGGCCGCCGCATAGCGTTCTACAGTGCTCCCTTCCTTTTCACTGAAACACCCTCGGCTCACGGCGCTACTATTCCCCAGGCGCCTTTTTACGACGCCGCCAAGACGGACCTCCGCCGATGATGCAACCACCACCATTGGGTCCGTCTCGCCCCGGATTCCATTTTAGTGCCGCCGCCGTCGCTCCTTTCCTTTCGCTTGACATCGCCATTTCTCCGCAAGACCGAGCTTTTGTTTCTTGTTCACGTGCATGGGTGAACCATGCCATGCAAGCACATGCATCTCAATTTTTTTTGAGAATTTATCTTCTACAATTTCGTTCTCCCCCATACGAACTCCGATTCCGTCGATTCAACTTTCTAAATTCATATAAAATCGATAAATTCCTAGTAGTATTTATTTTATAATTGTATTTTGTTATTATTTGGATTTTATTTGATTGTTATTTGAATTCGGATCGTTTACGCGTATAGATTACGACGACTTCGGACGACCGAATTTCAACGCCGTTTGAGAATAATCCATCAAGCAAGGCAAGTTACATTCTTGATCATATTGCACCCATTATTTCAAATTATTTAAATTCTGTTTTAAATTATTATTGCATGCTTATTTATATTCAGTAATTTGAATGCCTATTTTAAATTCATAGATATTCCTAAATCTTTTGTATGGCCAAATTTGTTAATTGAATCAAATACCTTGTCACCCTAGATAAAACCTAGTTGATGCAATAGTGTGAACTAGGATCATTGGAAAATGTTGGTAAGACATGCTTAGACCCAAAATGTTGATTTGGGGAATTTCAGCCAAAAATCAAATACCGTTTAAATTGTATCCATGGCATTGGTGTGTTATGGAAGTTTATAAATGATCTTGAAAAATAAAATAAAATGATGGTTTGTACTTGGGCGAAATGGTTGTTTGGTTGGTGCATGTCAATGCACGGGCTCAATCTTGTTAGGGTTGAAGCCCAGGGGTTATTTGGAAAATCGCCCAAGTCGATTAAGGAGCAGTCTTGAGCCGCATCTTGCTATACCATATCGTGCAACCACATGTCACGAGTATGGGTAGGGGACTGGTGACTAATTTGCAAAGTGCCATCGCGGTCGATCCCGCTGGTTGTGTGGGTCCATCTCGGATGGTGGTCGTGTTATGACCTCGTTAGTCCCATTGGCGTAAGAGGGGCCCCTACAAACTCTGCGGATTTCTATCCAGGAGGATCACGAAACCTTAACGAGGGTGGATCATGCGGTGGGATGGCGCATTGTAAAGGCTTTGGCATGTGCTCTAGGCCCTTACCTAAGGTAGTGGCGGTGGCATAGATATATCTTGGGACAAACTAGAGAATTCGTGTCATGTGGGTAAAGTTGTACAACCTCTCTGAGTGTAAAACTATTGAATAGCGCGTCATGATCATGGACATGCTAGCAAAGCCACTCAAAGTTAGACTTGGATTTTGATTTCAAAAGACTTTGTCAAATGGTTTATCCAAATGGGAATAGGCGAGAAGCCATGTGATAGGAGGGTATCCTTCACCATTCATGTGTGAATGTTATCGACTATAAAATTGATTTAGAAAATGAATTTTAGTTATGTAATAACTGCTTTGGAACTTAGTACAAGTATTTAAAGAAAATTTGCTTTATGCAAATTCAACCATATTAAGCCTTCCTTTGAGATATCCATGTATGCATGTCATTACATTATTAAGCGGGTGTAACTTGCGAGCACGGTAGTTGTGCTCATTCTTGCTTAATGCAAATAATTTCAGAGGAGAAGGACTTTGCCACGGTGTGAATCTCGGCGACTAGGCGCTTCCCGATTGATTGCACGTGGCGGATTACGAGACCCTACTACTTCTTCATCTTCATTGTGTTTATTTTATTGTTGGCACGTAAGCCTCCTTTGTAATCAACTCGTTGTTAATTATTAATAAAGTTGTGATATGATTTTGTTACCATATTTGTTTCTTGTGTGAACTAGCTCCTGATCATGGGACTAGTTCAGAAATGCACAGAGGATTCGGGAGTGTTAATCCCGGGTCTTACATATTCGACCCGTTTCCATCCCTATATGCAGGAGTTGCATACGGTTCTCCGCCGCCTGACGCACCCGGGACTCAACTCTCAAGCCAAGCCCTTCTCTTTCCCTCTTGAACCTCATTTCCACATCATTCTTAGCAGCCTGTCGCAGCTCATCCAACTTAGCCAACCGAATCTATTCCTTTGCCAAAAGGCTCAATCTGCAATTATAAAGTAGTTTTCATTGTTAACTTTCCTCAAATAGAGTCAAATAGCATGCTCTGCTCGGTTCCTCCTTTGGGTATCTGTAACATCTCAATTTTTTGAGCTTTAAAAATCTTTAGATTAGTTAGTAATTGAAAAATTCACCCTTGAGTTTTATTTGAATTTTTTTAATAAGCTTAATATGGACTTTTAATACCAAAATCATTTAATATGATTAATGTCAACATCAACCATAGACAGAACTATTTTATTTAGATTCTATGTGCTTGGATATATTTTCTAGAATTTTTTCGAGCTTATTTGCCAATTTGTATTTTCTGTATTTTCTAAAAAAACTAAACAAAATCTCAGTTAAAGCTTTGGGCCGAAACCCAATCCATTCGGCCCATTTCCCTTTGGTTCTAGCCCAATCCCACGCGCAACCCAGTCCTCGTGTGCGTGCCGCTCCGCGCCGCTGACTGGTGGGGCCCGCCTGTTAGGATCGCCTTCGTCCTCCTTCCGCTTTCTTCTCCGCATGAATCATCGCGTTCGTCCACCATTGTTGAAGTTTGAGCTTCATCCGACAAAGCTAATTCTCCAACTAAACCTTATCTAGAAAACATGTAGGATCTTATCTCTATCTCTCCCGCATCCATTTCTGGTAAATCTTATCTCGATTCGTTTTCTATCTTTAAGAACCAACGAGTTCATTTCGGACTTGATTTGGGGATTCCTTATCCTGCCACGTAGAGATGGGAAATAGTAAAGGATAATCCGTTTTATTATATATTCGTATCCGAGAAAACGCAAATGTGGTATGTAAAATCTGCATTCGAATAGTATTTGTATCCGTATTCGGTGTTATTCGTATCCCGAAAAAATGGATAGTATTCGTATTCGGGAAAAAAACCCGGATTGTATCCAAAAAACAAATACTATCCGGGAAAAACGAATACGAATACTATCCGCTTTTTCCCGGATATGAATACGAATACGAATACTATCTGTTTTTTTCCCAGATACGAATACAAATACTATCCGAATTTTTCTTGGAGCGTTTATGTTTCGACAGGGTCTTGATTTAGTGCGAATATGTGGCTGTTGGGTGTTGCTAAGACTCGTGTATACTGTAGACGTGTAGTCATGTTACATAAATTTATTCTACCAAGATTTGTCGCAAAAGTTGTAGGATATTCGCATTCGACCGAATTGAGTACATATTCGATTCGAATTCGTATTTGTTACGACATTTGATTAAATATTAAGTATTCTAGAATGTTGAATTAAGTATTCGATCCGTTCCATCCCCTAAGACGCGCCATCGACCTATAAATAGCACCCCGAGGTTTGCCTTGTTCCCTGCACCTCAAAACCCCCAACCATCTCGCACCGGAAACCCTAGCGCCGCCGCAATTTAGGTTTTAGAGCTCTTCAACCGGAGCTCTTCAATCTCGAATTCCGCCACCGTCGTTGAAGCCCTGCCACCGTGGTCTGCACCATCATCATCACCGTCACGTGGGCTACCTCCAGCATCCACCCACACCACTAGAGCATCGCTAAACCTATTTCCTGACAACTCCCGAAGTTCTTCTCCACTTGGAGCTCACCGCCGGCCACCACCGTCCACCCCGACCACCAGTGAGTGCATCAATAGATGCGCAATAGCCTCCTCTACGTGTTGGTACCACCCACCGCCGACGAGGAGCCGCCGTTCGCCGGAACCCTCGATTCCCGAGCCTCGCCGTCGCCGATCTGACGTGGCCATCCATGTCCTGACAAGCTCGCCCCTCTGCGTGCGTAATAGTCCCACGTGGCTGGGTCGTGACCATGTGCATGCTTGTGTGGTAGCCCAGCCCAAACCCAGATCCGATCTAGTGTGAACCTAGTCCACCGTGAGCCGTCCCAGATCCGATTTCTTTTCCAGCTGAAAATCCCAGGGCTGATGTTATGCTGATGTCATAATCCAATTTTTCAATAGAAAAGTAATTTGGATAATTCCAGAAACTCCTTTTAGGTTATTTCTTTAGGTTTTGATCTTCCAAAGGCCATATCTTCTTCATCCGAACTCCGATTGAGCCCATTCAAATTTCTAAATTCGAGATATATTTATCTGAGATTTTTATTTAATTTTTAGAGTTTATTTTCTCTCTGTTATTTATTTATTTTATGTATTTGCTTCGTTTGCGAATAGACGTTGAGTCTTCGAGGAACTTTGAAGAAGGAGTGCACCAAGATCAGGACTAGTACCTAGATCTATTCCAAGGCAAGTTGTACCTTTGATCATATTGAACCTAGATTTTAAAATTACTTTGATTCGAATTAATGCATTTACTTTAAGTATTTATTTAAATGCTTTTGGGTTTAGTTATTAATCCAAATTGTTTATATCCACCTTGTCTATTGTTATGTCATAATCTTTTGTCACCCTAGATTGGTTATTATTTAGTTGGTATTACCGTAGCACCAACATGGGTTGGTTAGACACGAGTAGATTGCTTAGCCATGACACGAGTCATCATTTCATGTAAGTTGCAAATATGAATCTGACTAAGTAAATATAGAACTTTGTGATAAAACTGTGTGTTGTGTGTCATTACTCGTTGATGGCATGTGTTGCACTTAATCAATAGGGTGGGAAAGGATTTAGTCTGAGACAAGTGGTGGATACTTTGTGATATGGTGGAGCTTTGTGAATGGGAATGATAATCTTTATGGCATAGTTGGAAATTGGAAGTCTTACCTTGATCAATTAAGGACTTAACTTTGTGCGCCATTGAACTGAGCCACAACTGTACGACCACATGTCTGGTATGAGACAGGTCAGACTTAGTAGGTTATGGAGTCCCGACATTGACTACTCATGTTGTAGGTTAAGAGCTCTGTGATGGGCGGAGGTGTGGACTACTATGTAGTACACATTTATGAGCGGTTCGCCGTCTTCAGGTCCAACGGTGTGCATCGGACTAACTTTCTTAGTGGGTTAGTGCCGGCAGTAAAACACATCGGGAGTGTCAATGTTCGAGATGAAGTTTCTGAAACGTTTTGTTATGATTAGTGCTAGCTACACTAGTTATATCGTGTGCGTAAAGTGTACAACCTCTATAGAGTGTTAAACAATCTATTCGAATAGTCGCGTCCGCGGTCATGTACATTCTCGGGGATTTCACACGAGGGGTAGATTTTTATAAAACATTTGGGAAGGGATCTGTGTGATCTAAGTCATGTGGCTATGTGAATAAATTGATTAGACCTTGTGTTCTTTGTGAAAACAATTGTTAAATTAATATTGTCTATTTGTTTTGAATTATGTTTTAATCTATTATTCATATTCAATTGCAAATATTGTATTTTTGCAAAAGAACCATAGAAACCTTTTCCTTTGGAATAAGACATCATGTATACATTGCATTCTGTTGGCAAATTGATGGGTTTCCGTTAAACTTATTTGTTCTGCGGCTGCTTATTTCAATTAGTGCCAGCCCTGTGAGGCTTAATAAATGTAAACTCGACATTAAGGTCACAACAGTTATTTGTTATTCAAATTACTCGTTTATTCTATTATTTCGTCTTGTGTGGATCAATATTCACCTGTATTGACACTGTGTGCACTAGCGTGATCCTGGACTAGTGCATTATACACAGAGGGTCCAGAATTGCATTTTTAGGTTCCAGCAGAGGTGGTATTAGAGCCATACTGACTGTATGTCTTGACCATAGTTAGATCGGCTATCTTTAGAGTGTCCAAACTATTTTCTAAAGCAAAATTAACTTGTAAGATTAATTGAACTACTTAACTCCCCTTATGTCTCTCTTGACTCAACTATTGCTGAAATTTTTCCTCACCCCGTTGTTTTAATTTGATTCTTACCCTCTTATATGTCTTTATAGATGCCTTGTTTCCAGAACTATGGTGAGCGCAAGGGAGGACATGTTGCAGAGCTATGTAAGCTGCTACAAGAGCTTGAAGGATTCGATCGACTGATATACAAGGGCACCGACTGGGTAGTGAACGGTCGAAGCCATGGAGTGCTTTGTCGTTTAACCATCTATGCTCGGAAGGACACTAAAGTGAGTTGTCCTCTAAATATCTCTGTTCGGAGGATGGTCTTTTCAGAAGGAATCCAGGAGTCCTCGCGCCTTGCTATCTTGAGGATCTACAACATCTACGATCGCGAGCTTTAGGACACAGTCTTCTACTATCATCCCTGTGCCTCAGCAGTGGACCTTCCTGCACGATACCTGTCTACAGATGGAGAGCGCAACGCCACCGTGGTACATCATGCCTAGTTTGCAGTTGCTCAGGAGGAATCCCTGGAGTTGGTCGCCACAGAGTTGGAGTGCATCTACGAGACCCTGCAGATGGCGGAAGGAAGGATCGCCACATTAGAAGAAGCTCTTTTCGACCAGCACGAGCACGAGGAGGACCATGAGGAAGACCCTGAAGAAGAAGATCCAGAGAAAGATCCATAAGAAGGCGAGGAGCCGAGGCGAGGCACGCGAAGGAGCGATTGTTACTGCACCAGGGCGCATGTTACATTTGCACGATTCAGCCTGGGCACCGAGACTAGTTTGCAAGGATGCCTGCACATTTTCAGTTCTACAGTAGGCGGGAACACCGTCGTGGCTGTGGAGGCTATCTCCTTGAGTAGTTCATTTAAGTTTAGATTAAGTCAGTTGAGGCTCAGCGTGTTTGAGCCGCGTCAGTTTAAGATTAGAAGTGTTGTCCTTTAGGCGGTAGTTTGTGTGTTAGTATCGTTGGTTTTTCTTGTGTGCGAGTATGAGCTGCAAAGGCTCTTAGGTATTTGTTGCAGCCATACTAAGACCCTATTTGTTGGAAGAATAATTCATCCCTCCTAGATCTGGGGCCCGCTTTTGCAGCAGACGCACGTACAGGTCCAAGAAATACTGCTATATTCCTGAAAGACTGTAATACCCTCGCTTGTACTCATAGGGTAGAAATCCCCAAGAGGGTATTTTGGTCATTTGTACAGGCTTGGGAGCCTATAAATACCCCATGTACCTCTCTCCGCGGGGAGGGATGGCTCTCTTGAGCAATAAAGAAACATGTTCAAACTGGTGAGTCCTCGGGGGCTCCCTCTCCGGAGGTAACCCCAGTTGGCTCCTCGCGAGAAGTAAGGCGGTCCTCTCGGACCCCGAACTCATATAAATCCCGTGTCATTTTTCCTCTCGTGGATGAGGGCCGTTAGGCAGTGATGTCCACCCCCTCACTCGTGTTTGGTTTTTATACTTACAACATTGGCGCCGGCCAGGTAGGGGCGTAGCTAATCGATGAAAGGCTATGTCTCCTACCAAAAAATACTCTAAGTCCACGAAACCTCCTCCCGGCTCGAAGGCAAGATCTCGAGGATGACCCATCCGCTCTTTGAAGGAGCAGTAAAGCACTCTTGTCGAGATCGGGGCCGTCCACCTCGGGATGGCAACATCCTACATGCCTTGGGGTTCCCATGCCGTCCTCCTCCCTTGTCTTGGTCGATCACGAGGCCCGGCCAAGGCGGCGATTCAAGGCACCCTCATGACCCAGCTAAGGATGCAGGGCCAACCATCACCCGGGATGCATAGCGTCCATGCGGCACGAGCGATGAAGGCTCGCTATGAGGCCTGCCCCCTAACGCGCTACTGTTAGGGGACAGTCCCGACATATAAATCTCGTATGGGCTCTCAAGACACTTTCTCTCCAAGGGATGGATTTCACCCTCATGGTGCGTAGGGCGTACGACCTCCGCGGTCTCCCCTAGCAAAAGTCCATGGTGGCCTGGGCGTCCATCGCCTTCACCATGGCTGCTCGTGTCCTACTGGTCCTAGGGCATGAGCGACCACCCTCATGGTGCATAGGGCGTACGACCTCCACGGTCTCCCCTAACAAAAGTCCATGGTGGCTTGGGCGTCCGTCGCCTCCACCATGGCGGTTCGTGTCCTACTGGCCCTAGGGCATGAGCGACCACCCTCATGGTGCGTAGGGCGTACGACCTCCGCGGTCTCCCCTAGCAAAAGTCCATGGTGGCCTGGGCGTCCATCGCCTCCACCATGGCGGTTCGTGTCCTACTGGCCCTAGGGCATGAGCGACCACCCTCATGGTGCGTAGGGCGTACGACCTCCATGATCTCCCCTAACAGAAGTCCATGGTGGTTTAGGCGTCCGTCGCCCCCACCATGGCGGCTCGTGTCCTACTAGACTTAGGGCATGAGCGACAAATTTGGTCGATACCAAGTTGATGGATGTCTTGAGGACTCATCCCCTTTAGACTCGTGCCACTTGTGGCGAGCGACCTCCGGATCGCATGCATAGCTCTATTGCTTTGCAAGGGTTAACCATTCTCATGCATTTCGATCATAACAACAAACCCACATACAGGGTAAAGGGTTTCATTGCCCTCATAGTTCGGTCCCCACGACTTAGCCTTGTGGGCGCCACCGGTGTGCCGTGACTTCTTGTCGAGGGCACCGTCTAAAATGCCCATGAGTTAGCCTCATGGGCACCTCCAAGTCCTTGAGGGGCTACCATCCCAGTGGCCATTGATGCTTACGACTTAGCCTCGTGGGCGCACGCAGATGTGCCGTGACTCACTATCGAGGGCACACATCCAAGGTGCCCATGAGTTAGCCTCATGGGCGCCTCCAAGTCATAGAGGGCTAGCACCCCTAGTGGCCATTTAGTGCTCCACGACTTAGCCTCGTGGGCGCCCCTCCGATGTGCCTATGACTTAGTGTTGTGAGCACACCTTCAAGATGCACATGAGCTAGCCTCATGGACATCTCCAAGTCCTTGAGGGGCTACCACCCCTATGGGCCATTTGGTGCCCATGACTTAGTCTCGTGGCTACCCTTTGATATGTCCATGACTCAGTCTCATTGGCAGCTCGAATCATGTACCGTCGACTTGGCTCGAATATTGATCAAGGACTATCATGCTCGCATAAGGCTATCACCTCGGGGATCTTAGTATCGAAAGTGATGGGACTCTACTAGTCCCTCGGCAACACTTCGATCAATGCTCATGTCAAACAAATGTTATCTTGCTACAAGAAATAAGTGTTGATCGTTCTCTTTTTCCCGTAGAGACGCTCGTGTTATCTACATCCTTCGCAGCGTTTCTAGCTCGAGCGTGACCATTACGAGGAGTTCTACTTGACAACTCTCATCAAGCCCGCGAGCAAGAGGATGACAACCGCCCGCTTAGGCTTCACCCGCCTTGCGCCGGCCTCGAAGGCTATGCCTCGGCTCGTGACCTCGCGTCCAAGACTTCGCCTACATAGGCTCCACTTGACGCACGCCGGCCTCGAAGGCTATGCCTTGGCTCGTGACCTCGCGTCTAAGATTTCGCCTACTTAGGCTCCGCTTGACGCCGCGCCGCCGGCCTCGAAGGCTATGCCTCGGCTCGGCGACCTCGCGTCTAAGACTTCGCCTACATAGGCTCGCTTGACCTTGCCGCCGGCCTCGAAGGCTATGCCTCATTTCGTGACCTCGCGTCAAGACTTCGCCTACATAGGCTCAAGCCCGACGCACCGGCCTCGAAGGCTATGCCTCGGCTCGGTGCCTCACATCCTAGGCCCGCCTCGTAGGCCTCGCTTGACGCGCACCGCCTCGAAGGCTATGCCTCGGCTCGGTGCCTCATATCCTGAAGCCGCCTCGAGGCCTCGCTTGACGCCAGCGCCGCCTCGAAGGCTATGCCTCGGCTCGGCTACCTCACATCCTAAAGCCGCCTCGTAGGCCTCACTCGACGCACCACCGGCCTCGATGGCTATGCCTCGGCTCGTGACCCCGTCCACGACCGTCTCACAGGAGCCGGCGCTAATGTGCCGCCGCCTAGAAGCGTGCCGGTGGGCGGTCTTGCATCCATGACTTTGCTCGCGAGCCGTTGGATGCACCTCACGCCACGAGGTTGTGCCTCGGTGGGGTGCCTCGGCATTGATACTTCATCTTGAGGATGGGGCAGCAAAACCACCCCCACGAAGGGCCAATGAGAAGCGTCAATTTAGTACATGCCCTCACGTGGAGCACTCACGATATGGAGTACAAAATAAGCATAAGTCTTTGGGCACCCACGTACCCACCAAGCCAAAATTGGCTAAGTCATGGGTGCCTTAGCATATTCCTCGGCTCTCGTGCCTCGCCTTTGCCGAGTCGACTTGGCAAAACCTCGAGCGTTTACATTCTCGTCATGCTGGAATTTGGCCAAGCATATTCGTCAACATGATACAAGACCTCGACACTCTTGTTTGCCCCTCGGGCGTCCTTACAGGAACCCCAGGGGGCAAGGGGGCTAGAATGTTGAGGAATCCTACTAACTTCGCCAGACGAGCCCCGCCACGGGCACCTTCCATCTGACCGTGTAGCCGAGGGCAGCTGCGGCACCCCGCACCTCGAGGCCTCACGCCCTAGCACCAGCACCCTCGTGTGCCTTCGCGTACCCTCGCGTGCGCCTTCGCGTGTGCCCTCACGCCCGAAGCCCTCGTGCACCCTCGCGTTCCCTCACGCGTACCCTCGCGCCCGAGCATTCTTATTTGCCCTTGGCGCCCTTACAAGCACCCAAGGGGCGGGGGGCTACTTGTTGAGAATCCGACCACCTCCGATCGAAAATGATCTATACTTGGCAAGTCTACACAAAAGTGCGTGAGCCCTTGCCTCGGGCGCTTGGCCACCAACCCGCTAGAAGTGGTTTGAGGCACATTGGATACTCGCCGCTACATGCGCGTGTTACAGACATCCTTGACTACACCCGTGCCCAGCGCTCTCGCGGCGCTTGGAGCCGGATGTCAAGTGCCTGGCGATGTGCATAGCGGTTCTCCGGCGGTGGTCGGCCGCGTCGCCTTTCTCCGGCCGAGTCCTTGAGAAAGAGAACATAGAAAGTTGGAGTTTTAGGTTTTGATCTTTGTATTATCACGATTACAAGCTCAGCGAAGACAAGCGATCACATACATCAGGCCCTCATGGTGCCCAGCGCCTGTCTTCGCACCCTAAATGGCGTCGTGCCCTCGCGGAGAGAGTGGCCTCGCGCTATCGAGGGCCTTGGGGCCTCACGCCCTCGAGGCCTCGCGCCCTCGCGGTGCCCTTGGGGCCTCGAGGCCTCACGCCATCACGGTGCTCTGGAGGCCTCATGCCATCACGGTGCCCTCGAGGCCTCATTCCCTTGTTGGGCCCTCGGGGCCTCGCGTGCCTTCGTGATGCCCTCGCGCCCTCGGGGCCTCGAGGCCTCGCACCCTCGTGCGCCCTCGTGCCCTTGGGGCCTCGCACCCTTCGCACCCTTCGTGCCTCGTGCCCTCGTACCCTTGGGGCCTCGAGGCCTCACGCCATCACGGTGCCCTCGAGGCCTCATGCCATCACGGTGCCCTCGAGGCCTCATTCCCTCGTTGGGCCCTCGGGGCCTCGCGTGCCTTCGTGATGCCCTCGCGCCCTCGGGGCCTCGAGGCCTCGCACCCTCGTGCGCCCTCGTGCCCTTGGGGCCTCGCACCCTTCGCACCCTTCGTGCCTCGTGCCCTCGGGGCCTCGGGGCCTCGGGGCCTTGGGATTCTCGAAGCCTCGTGCCTTCGTGCCCTCGGGGCCTCAGGACCCTCGAAGCCTCGCACCCTCATGCGCCGTCGTGCCCTCGAGGCCTCGCACCCTCGTACCCTCGGGGCCTCGGGGCCTCGATGCCTCGGAATTCTCGAAGCCTCGCGCCTTCGTGCCCTCGTGCCCTCGGGGCCTCGGGACCCTCGAAGCCTCGTGCCTTCGTGCCCTCGGGGCCTCGGGACCCTTGAAGCCTTGAAGCCCTCGTGACCTCGGGGCCTCGCACCCGAGCCTTATTTTTCACCGTCAACAAACAAACACAAGCTGCATACAAACGACTAGATAATAGGCCTCCAAGGCTCCAGCTGCAAGCTAACAAACTACACGTATACACATATCGATCCTTGTTCATACACACAAAAAGGGAATCTCTTGCAACAAAGGCGGAGGCATTTTCGTCAAGCAAAGTGTGGCGGCTCTTGATTCCTCTACGACGAGAGAGATCTGATCTGCGGGCCGCCGTGGTCGTGTGAGCTCACGGGTTGTCCAACACCAAGCGAAGGAACTTCAAGAACCCGCATGGTGCCGCCGCCGCCATGCCGCCGCCAAACGCTTGACGCAGCCACACCGCCCTCGCCACTTCTCACCAAGCCGAGCGTAGCCTGGTGGCAACGCCTATGTGTGTCCTCTTGGAAGACCTAGGATTGAATCTCTCCCATGCACGTCTATGGAAAAGTGGGAAGTGGCAGACTAGCAGTTGATGCCCTAGTGCTAGCACTGCTACATTGCATTGCATTGGGGGAGGGCCAAAAATCCTGAGAAGAATGTGAGCCATAGGCTGTTGTGTTTTCTTGTTTGTTGAGCATCTTTGTCCACTATAGGACTGTCATAAATAAAGTAAAGAAAGGGTCTCTAGACTCTAGCTAGGTCTTTGTGTCGTGTCTTGGTGCTGACTTTGCACACTTTGCTTTCCAAAGTTGCCTGGCGATTACATGCAGGCGGTTTTGAGCACCCGGCACTAAAGCTCCTGCGCATACGGCACCCCGAGTCTGGTCACGTGAAGGCCAGCATACAGCAATCATCTAAGCATACTGGCGATTTCCTAAGCGCCCTAGCAATCATCTAGCGCCCTGGCACCGGCCGCGCGCACTGGCAGCTACCCACGAGCGCCCTGGCACAAGGCCACCCGCGAGCGCCCTGGCACCAACCCGCGAGCGCCCAGGCAAACCGCAGGGTTGCGCTCAAGCATGTGTTGGTCCTCCTCAGCAAGCATTCTCAATCATAACCACCTCAAGTCAGTGCGACTAATCAAATCCAAGAAAAATGCATTTTGTTACTACTTGATCAATCATGCAAGAAACCGCCCACTAATTTCTGACCCAAAAAAACAACCATGACTTGCATTTGCTAATCAAAAGCGGCGAAAGGAATCGTCGCCCGGCGGCCGCGCTGGCGCCCGGCGGCAAGGCCTGCCCTAGTGCTGCAAACGGCGGCCGCGGCAGCGACGACGGCGATCGCGCCCAGTGCGCCCGGCACCAGCATACTGGTGCCGCGCCGCGCCTCGATGCATCGGCGCCTGGCGCCAGCGCCCTGCGGCCGCTGGGCTCGCCTTTTCGTCAAACACCTTGTCGGCGTCTTCTCGGTAGGGCATAGACAGCGCGGCGCGAAAGGGCGGCCACGCCAGCCGAGTAAGAGGTGAAACAAGCGTTTCAGCGAGGCGGCTCGAAGGTAGCCCGTCGTGGCGCCGAAAATAGCGTGGACGCCGAGACGCGAGGACGGCGTGGAAGCAGCAAAACTAAAGGGCAATGGTCGGTCGACAGCAGCGGCGCGCGATGGCGTCCCCGCCAGACCGGCCGCCTTTGGCGCCGAGGAGCTGGAGCCGAAGGAGCATCGCGGGAAGCGGCGCCATGCGCAAGTCGGGTGGCAGCAAGAACCAGAGATGGAAGAAAATGCAGATGGGGATGGAAGGAACGAGAAAGAAATGTAGATGAGAATGGCAGGTGAGAAGAATAAATAAGGAGAAGAAAAAGAGAGGCTTGCCTGCTGCATTGGATTCCTGTGCACTCGGTTTGAGGACTGGCTTGCCACGGATTCCAACGGGTGTCTCTATCGCATGTCTCAACCCATTAAATAATAACGAGGACAATACAAGGTACAGACCTGCACCAAAGATAGAAGAATAGGGACAGCTGGCCCGCGTCCGAAAGAAAACTTCGGGCCATATGTAGCATGATATCCTGGGTTTTTTCAGCACTCTCGAGCACATTTTTGGTCGTAATCACCATTCAACTCCATCGGAGCTCTTGTGAAGTATCAATCTCTGCATAAAAGGCATATTAAAGACTGCGCGCTTTCGGCGTTCCTCCAGGGACGCCAAGGAGGTGGAGAGCTCTTGTTGGAAGAATAATTCATCCCTCCTAGATCTGGGGCCGCTTTGCGTGAGGCAGACGCGTCTGAGTCCAAGAAATCTTGCTATATTCTGAAAAGGCTGTAATACCTCGCTTGTACTCATAGGGTAGAAATCCCCAAGAGGGTATTTTGGTCATTTATCTGAGCTTAGGAGCCTATAAATACCCCATGTACCTCTCTCCATGAGGAGGATGGCTCTCTTGAGCAATAAAGAAACATGTTCAAGCTGGTGAGTCCTCGGGGCTCCTCTCAGGAGGTAACCCCGTTGGCTCACCGACAGAGGTAAAGGCGGTCCTCTCGGACCCCGAACTCATATAAATCCCGTGTCATTTTTTCCTCTCGTGGACGAGGGCCCGTTAGACGGCCGATGTCCACCCCCTCACTCGTGTTTGGTTTTTATACTTACAACACTATTAATATAAGTATTTTAGTTTATTTCTTGTGTTGGACCGAAAAGGCGACTAGAGGAGGGGTGAATAGGAGCACTATCTATTTTTTTTTCGCTTTGATCGGATTCAAACATGATATTAACTCCAATAGCTATAAGAACTATGAAGATCAATATATATAAGCGTAGCGGAAGACTTGTACCGAATCCCTTTCAAACCCCCAAAAGAAACGACCAAACACACAAAAAATAGCCTAATGAACAGCACTGATGAACAGTACCGGTTGTACCGGATGAACAGTGCTTGTTGTACCGAAATTCGATTGTATCGGATGAACAATTTCGGTTCAACCGCAATGAACAATAAAAACAGGCAAATAAATAGTAAATGACACGAAAAGCGAAATAAAAATTAGCGTAACTTTTGATCCAGTAACTCCAAACTTCACGAAACTTGAAACACACCTTCGAAGGATGTCGGGAACCTATTCCATGCAACGATCTTGAAGATCCTTGCCTAAGTTCTCAACCTTTTTCCGTTCGAGCGAAGGTTGCTCAAAAGCGAGTCAAAACCAAAATATGATCCAAACACTTGCTCGTGGGTGATTGATGATCAAGATGATTCTAGATGTATTCCCACATGTCACAGCAAGCTAGATCAAGAGAAGAAACCGAGAGAAAACTCGTGAATCAAAGAAAGACTCAAAATCATCAAAAAGAGAGAAGGAAAGCAAAGAGACACATCTTTGAGCAATCTTTCCTTGGATTGATTTGATATGATATTAGTTTACAGCCACTCCAACAATGGAGGACAAAGACTCAATACATGAGCACGAAATCAAATCCAACTTTCTAGAACCCTAACCTCCAACTATCCTTCCCTAAGCACAAAAGCAAAACTAGGGTTTACAAGTAATGAAAGGGTTGAGAGGGTGCAACCACCTCCCTCCTCTATTTATAGTGGAGGCTTAGACCTTCTAGAAGATTGAACCCTAATGGGCTCCCGTTAAGGCCCACACACAAACGGGTCATATACGCACGTATTTTAAAGCGTCATCTTCATCTCTTGACCTAATCCGCTTCACCTTGCACCATCTTGCGCCGTGAGTTGGCAAAAGGTCACCAAGGCGGTATTTGGTAAAATTACCAAAATACCCCTTCTCGATCTTTTTGCAAAGACCGAGTCCCAATCGCGTGAAGCACCTCTCATGCTTCGCCACGTGTAGGTTGATCCAGCGGCTCTCATCATGTTGGCAACTCTCTTCCATCCGGCTCCCACCGAAACCACCATGGCACTTGCACCGACCCCCGCGCCGCTTGATCCAACCGTCGACCGAATCGCCTGATTCGGTCACCTTTGTCCCTTATGCGCCATGCTTGACTCCATTGACCTCATCTGGCATCCCCGATCGTTCTGGACCTCATCTCTCTAAGCTTAGTCCCGATCATCCTCGCCGTTGACCGTCATTGACGTCAAAGCAACCTGCACAACAATAGACAAAGAAATCGATTCCGGGAACAAGTTCTTCACAACTTGACCCACGTTAGTCAAAACATGCATCATGCAACACATATGCAATGAAACCCATGAACTTGACCTAACCCAAAAACAATTATCCAAGTTAAATGAAACTTAGAACCAGAATCGGTACTACCGCCAAATAAAGACTGGTACTACCGCACCGCGGTCGTACCGCGCATATGCCTGCGTTCGTACCGCTTTTCAAGGAAATCCAAAACTCCTCAAAAACATCCTCTCTGGAAATTCCATACTGCTTCTCAAACAGTTCAATCGTGATGCGGTACGACCGCCATCTACAAGCCGGTATTACCGCACTGCGGTCGTACCGTGACTTAAATGCCGGTATAACCGATTGTCCTAACACTTGCTGAAAACACTATTTCGACAAACCGATAACGACATTGCCAATTGTAACATCATCCTAAAATCATGAGCATATCCCCATGATATCCACAATCTACCCCTTGATGAACACATTGGCAATTTCCCACAAATGCAAATTTTGAGGTTTGAAAAGTAAAACTCAACGTTTTCGCACAAAGGCACAACTTGGTCCAAATGCAAGAGAAAGCACAGGAAATGACCAAGTTGGCTTCAGAATAGCATAGGCAAGTGAGATGCGGCAAAAGAAAGTGAGAAAGCTTCAATTTCCAGAAAGAGTCAAAATCTCACTTAAGGTCCATATGAAAGAATATTTGTTCGATATGACCTTTGATCATTGTGAGGATCAAGAATTGCAATTCAAGTCCAGAAGTAGCAATAAGACCAAAAAAAGTGCAAATAAGAAACTCCCCCTCACTATGATTCTCAAAATTCAGAAAATCTCAAATTTTCAATTCTTCTCCAAGTAGCTCCCCCTTTTTCGTAACTCCCTTTTCTCCCCTTTTTCAACCATCTTCTCCCCCTTTGACAATGCAGTCATCAAGGAATCACGCCTTCCTCTCGTCCAGAAATGACAAATGTAGAATGAGGAAAAAGCATAAGGAGCATGCATGAAATGCAATGGAGTGGCTTCTTTTTTTTGTATTTTTTAATTTTTTATTACAAGAAACTTTGGAGATTACCCAAAAGAACCAGCTAGCATTTCTAATATTGCACAAACAACATATCAAGCCTAACAGTACTAGCAAGATCATGATAAGACATATATATCAAAGCTAAGCTCGAAGGCTCAAAGTAAAGCAATGAATTTTAGCATTTTAAGCAATGCTTCAAATCTAGCAAGTTCATCAACAGAGATCCTAAAATAATACTGGCCATGTCAAAATATCAATGTGAGATCAAAAAGCTAACAATGACCACATTAAGAGACAAACAGGTCCTGAAATGAATCATTTTGCTCAATTTTCTCAAACGCCCATTTTTCAACAGTTTTTCATTTGCAATGAATATTGAAGTTAACTAATGGTCTAACTTAGTAAAAAGATCCTAGACTAGGAGCCATCCACAAACTCTTCCTAAGCTTCGACCAGAAGTTGATTAAAGGTATATCTTAGTGAAGAAGATCCTGGACTAGGAACCATCCACAAACTCTTCCTAAGCTTCTACCAGGGCGACAAATCTTGAGGTTCATGTCAGTTTTGAGAAGCAGTCCCTGTGAGATCGTCTGGATCATCAAACTATCTCCAAGTTCATGTCTTTGACATGCAGTCTCGTGCGAGTAGTTTAGGACAATTTAAGCATAAGACAATCTTGAAATTGATTTTTCATTTTTCATTGGCACAAGAGCAATTTTTAGATTCTCAAAAGCACAAAAAGCTCAAGTAATGATCAATTTTAGATTCAAGAGCTAACAAAGTAATTTTGACAGAGCCAATGTCACAAAAGGAGCACTAATTGTGCAACTAGCTAAAACATCTACAAATTGCAGTTTTTAGGTTCAGGTTGTTTTAGAATTCTAGCTCATACAGCAAAGACTTAGCTACACATGTGAAAGCATGATAATTCTAGCAAGTCAAAGAACTAGACATGGCATTGAACAAGAATTGAAATACTAAAGCTCCAAAGGGTAATAAGCAAAGCTTCATCAATTTTAGAAGATAAGCAGAAAAACTTATATTACAACGCATCTTTTTGTGTTTTTCATATGAATGCAATATGATACAATGAGATGCAAGAAAAGCTAAAAAAGCCTAAAAAGATCAACAAGTTCAAAAGAAGATCAAGAAAAGATCAACTGAACAAGGAAAGATTAGAAAAGATCCAACTCCTCCTCAAACTGACCCATAGGGATAAATTACCCCTAACTCGCTCCGCAAGATGGCAAACCTTGTTGGGTCTAAAGGCTTGATGAGGATATCGGCTAACTGAGCCTCAGACTCCACAAAATACAGCACAATATCACCATTCTCAACATGGTCTCTAAGGAAGTGATAGCGAATGTCTATGTGCTTGGTCCTAGAGTGTTGCACTGGATTCTTAGCAATGTTAATAGCAGAAGTGTTATCACAGAAAAGTGGAACACTAGCAAATTTTAACCCAAAGTCCTTAAGAGTGGACACCATCCACAAAATCTTACTACTGACAACTAGCGGCGACTATATATTCACCAACGATGGATTGTGCAATGTAAGACTGCTTCCTAGACGACTAAGAGACAAGAGAAGTACCTAGGAAATGACATGTGCCAAATGTGCTCTTCCTATTTAGCCTACAGCATGCAAAATCAGAATCAGAAAACCCCCGAATGGACAGAGAAGACGAGTAGGAAAACCAAATGACATAATGGAGGGTAGAGTGTAAATACCTGAAGATGCGCTTAACGGCTTGGCGATGTGAAGTCCTCGGAGACGCCTGAAACCTCGCCTGAGGAGGCATGAAGTGGATGTTCGATCTTAAAATTTTGTCAGTGCAGAGAGAGCCGATCATGCTACGGTACTCGCATTGATCCACGGCTTCTCCTTCCTCATCTGGATCCAAAGCAGTCGAAGTCGCCATGGGAGTGGCGACCGGCTTGCAGTCTCCCATCTCGAAGCGCTTGAGTAGATCCTTGGTGTACTTCGTTTGATGGATGAAGATCCCTTCCTTGCATTGCTTGATTTGTAGCCCCAGAAAGTAATTGAGCTCGCCCATCATACTCATCTCAAATTCTCTGGACATGGTCTCAGAAAAGCTAGAAACAAGAGCATGAAAGGAACCACCAAAGATAATATTATCAACGTAAATCTGAACAAGCAGAAAGTCATTGCCATGCCTAAGAATGAAAAGAGTCTTATCAACTTTTCCCATTTCAAAATCACTCTTAAGCAGAAAGGTCTTAAGTCTATCATACCAGACTCTAGGGGCTTGCTTAAGACCATACAAGGCTTTGGATAGCTTAAAAACATGATCAGGGTGCTTGGGATTCTCAAAACCAGAGGTTTGTCTAACATACACTTCCTCCTCTATAAAACCATTCAAAAATGCACTTTTAACATCCATTTGATACAACCTAAAACCTTTAGATGCAGCAAATGCAAGCAAGATGCGAATGGCTTCTAGTCTAGCAACAAGAGCGAAGGTCTCATCAAAATCTAACCCCTCAACTTGGCTAAAGCCCTGAGCTAGCAACCTAGCCTTGTTTCTAACCACAAAACCATCATCATTTTGTTTATTTTTAAACACCCAATGGGTGCCAATAACGTTATGACCACTAGGAGGTTCTATAAGGTTCCAAACTTTATTTCTTTCAAAATTCTCTAACTCCTCATGCATGACATTGACCCAACTAGCATCAGATAAAGCCTGTGATATATCTTTGGGTTCAAAAGAAGCTACAAATGCGGAGTGAGAGAAAAGACTCGGATCATGATACCTGGAGCGATTGTCTCGCTCATAGAGGTTACCAATCATCTGATCCTGAGGGTGTTGCTTCTGAATGTTCAAAGGAGCGCCTGGGGAGATAGCGTCTCCTCGACCTCCGTAGGTACTGCTGATGAAGAAGTCGCAGTAGGAGCCTCAATTGGAGGTGAAGCGATCGTGTGTTACGAAGCTTGGGCGGTTTGCAGGAACATCGACAGCAGTGTAGGAGCGATATCAAGTTCATCCTCATCTTCTTCAACAAAAATGCTCTCTGTCACTGTAAGTCACGAAACATCGGATCTAGCTCGAGGCTAGTCTCATCAAAAGTGACATTGCATGTCTCCTGGACAATGTTAGTTTCAACATTAAAAACCCGAAAACCCTTCGAAAGAGCAGGATAACCCAGAAATAAACCATCACAAGTCCTTGATTCAAATTTATCTAGGTTTCCTGTTTTCAAAATAAAACACTTCGATCCAAAGACTCAAAAATGCGAAACAGAGGGTTTTCTGCCAAATTGAAGCTCATTAGAAGTCATGCCCAAAGACGGTCTAAAAAAGACACGATTTGAAATATGGCAAGTTGTAGCAATAGCTTTGGCCCAAAACCTCCTCGGTGTGCTATACTCATCTAGCATCGTCCTAGCCATCTCGACTAGGGTCCTGTTCTTCCTTTCCACAACGCTATTTTGTTAAGAGATGTGTGGAGAAGAGAACTGATGCTCAATACCGTGCTCAACACAAAAAGAGGCGAAAGAAGCATTCTTGAACTCCGTGCCATTGTCACTACGGATCGCTCTCAAGGCACCAGGAAGTTCAGAAGCCAAATGAAGAACAAGATCATGATAATGATCAAAAGCCTCATCCTTTAAAATAAGAAAGAACACCCAAGAGTATCTCGAAAAATCATCAACTATGACAAGAATGTGCCATTTGCCACCGACTGCCCGAACCCTAGCAGGACCAACAGTATCCATATGAAGCAACCGTCCCGGTCCGTCAGTCATGACCATAGTCAATGAAAGGTGTGAGGCAGCAACTTGCTTGCCATGCCTACAGGGCGCACATACAGCATCCTTGATAGCTTTGAGTTTAGGCAAACCTCTCATGAGATCAAGACCGCTAACTCGCGTCAGATGATCAAAACCAATGTGCCCCAAACGTCGGTGCCAAAGCCAGATATCAGAAGAAGATGCAATTAAACATTTGAGAGATCCAAAGAAGAGATCTGAAAAATCGGTTCAAAAATTCTACCAACTCTAGAAATCCCAAAAACAAGCTCACCGGCAGAATCAAGTACACGACAGGCATTTTTCTTAAAACGAGTTTCGTAGCCATCATCAAGAAGCTGCGAAACAGAAATCAAGTTGTACCTTAGCTTGTCCACAAGAGCGAAATCCTTGAGAATGAACTTGTCGTTCACCCTGATCGATCCAGTTCCTTCGATCCGCCCTTGTGTATCATCTCCGAAGGTGATGAAGTCATCACCTGTCGACCGCATGAAGGAAGTGAACCATCTTAAGTCTCCAGTCATGTGGCGTGAACAACCGGAGTCGACGAACTACGTGTTCTTCCTCCTTCCGCGGTGATCCTGAAAAATCAAGGCATAAAAGAACGATGTGTGTCAATACTGGGATTAGTTAAAAGCGACTTGGGAACCCAGTACTGAGACACATGTCTGTGAGTAGTATGCAAAGCAGAAGTGCTATCCTTGATTTTATTAGAAGTTCTATTATGAGCAATGGTTACTTTAACATGAGAAGCATCCTGTCTAGGAACATGATGAGCATGTGAAACAAATCCTAGTCCAGGTTTCTTATTTTCTAAGTGACCATGTCTCATAAAAGCTCTAGGTTGATGAGATGAAAATCTAGCAATATTTCTCCTAGCATTTTTCAACCTACGCCAACAGAACTCTACCAAATGTCCACTCTTCTTGCAATAGGTGCAATGGTGTTTGGTACCACTAGGAGAAGCACCTTTTGCCTCAAAAGAAGGTTGGACAAACCCTGCAGATTTAAAAACAGTTTTTGCAGGTTGGGTTTTGAATTCAACTAAGCCATTTTCTAAGACCTGAATGACATTAGGCTTGGATGTGTCCTGAGCAGAGTTGTATCATAAACCTTGCTTCTTATAATGAGTTTTAGACATGTCTAGAATCATGTTTAACTGTTTCTTACCTTTAGAAAATTTTTCTAGAGTGTCCTTAAGGTAAGCATTTTATTTTCCAAAGTTAACACATGATTCACAAGTCTTGGCCTTAATGGCTCTAGCATGTTTCTCCTTAAGATGAGCAACTTCAAGCTTATAGGCTACACAAGAGGCACAAGATGTAGACTCAATTGTGTCCTTAAGCTTGGCATATTTAGCTCTAACGGCTTCTAAAATGTCCTTGACTTCATGTTCACGTTCTATACAGAAAGAGCAAAAGCTAGATTTAACATTCCCTGAAGCATCCAACTTGCTAGACTTTAAGCATTTTTTATAGGGAGCAGATTTAACATCAATTAGCTCAGTCCTAGCATTTTCAAGTTGATGCAAAGCATTATCATGAGCAGATTGCAGTTTAGCAAATTCAGAATGTAAAGCATGACAAGAGGAACATTCATCAGATTCAAGAGCCTTAGCATTTGTAAGATCTAATGTCAAATTATCTACTTGTGACTCCAAGTCCTTGTTCCTAGCCATGGTAAACTCTAAGGCCTTATCCTGATTCATGAGTTGCTCAAACATGTCATCGCATCTAGCAGAAAGAACATCATAGGAGGGAGGTACCTCATCATTGTCATTGATATCGACGATGTCGGCCATGAAGCACATACCGGTGAAGTCCTTGATCTTCCCTTTCTTGTCTTGAGGGATCTCCTCCTCCTTGTCCTTCTTGCTCCCGGAGTCCACATCGCTCATGGATTGATCTCCAAAAGTGGCAAGGACCTGGTGAGCAGCCTTCATGAGCTTGGCAGCATCATACTTGGGCTTGCCCCCCTTGAGGCTTCTTCCAAGCAGGCTTCTCATCCTTGCGGTTGCCCTTACCTTTCAGCTTGGGGCAATTTGCCCGGATGTGATATAGCTCTCCACACTCATAGTATGTCACAGGGCCACCTCTCTTCTTATTTCTAACATTGTTATATGCCCGTGTGACTTTCTTGGCTAAAAGAGCTAAATCAGCCTCAGGAAGATTCTCAAACTCTTCTTCTTGAATAGCAGATAAACACGTAAGAGAAAAACTAGAAGAAGACTCAGAAGGACCATCAGGAGTCCCTTTGAGAGGATCAGCCACCAAAGCCATGTTATCATTTTTAGGAAGGCTACCTCTCTTGATCTCATGAGTTTTGAGCTTGCTATAAAGCAGCTCCAAAGTGAGATTAGAGGGATCGACATTCTCCTCAATGGCAGTAACCTTGATCTCCCACTCCTTGGTGTTGATTGCAGCCAAGAGGTGGGTGGCATTCTCAGATTGAGAGTACTCAATGTCAACAGCTCTCATCTGATTGATCACCTTGTTAAAGCGAGTAAAAACGTCATCGATGCTCTCACCAGGATGCATGTTGAATTTGTTATACTCTCGCTTGTAGACCGTCTAGCGCACTTACTTGATCTGGGACGATCCCTCATGGTAAGTTTCGAGGGTGTGCCAAATCTCATGTGCGGTCTCAAGGTTGCAAATCCGATCGTACTCCTGTCTACCAAGCCCAGCATATAGAAGGTTCTTTATCTTGTTGTTGTTTGCCAAGAGGGCCGCTGAAGCCGGCGAAGCAACTTCGGGCAAAACGAGCGAGGCTCGAACAATCTCCCATATAGCTTGTCATTCGCTCTCAAGGAAAACTTGCATGCGATTCTTCCAATAGGCATAGTTGAGCCCATCGAAGACATGCGGCTTGGTCAAGTACTTATCTATCGCCAAGTTCAGTGACCGGTTAAGATCAAGATTGAAATAACCGGGCTCTGATACCACTTGTTGGATCGAAAAGGCGATTAGAGGAGGGGGTGAATAGGAGCACTATCTATTTTTTTCGCTTTGATCAGATTCAACATGATATTGACTCCAATAGCTATGAGAACTATGAAGATCAACATATATAAGCGTAGTAGAAGACTTGTACCGAATCCCCTTCAAACCCCCAAAAGAAACGACCAAAAACACAAAAAAACAGCACGGTGAAACAGCACCAATGAGCAATTACTGTTGTGCCGTATGAACGATTAGCCGGTTGTGCAGGATGAGCAAAGTGTCGGTTCACAAGAAGAACAACAAAACAGGCTAATGAATAGTAAACAGCGTGAAAACGAAATCAAAAATTGACGTAACTTTTGATCCGTAACTCCAAACTTCACGAAACTTGAAACACACCATCCTAAGGATATCAGGAACCTATTCCATGCAACGATCGTGAAGATCTTTACCAAAGTTTTGACCTTTTTCCGTTCGAACGAAGGTTGCTCCAAAAACCGAGTCAAAACCAAAATATGATCCAAACACTTGCTCGTTGGTGATTGATGATCAAGATGATCCTAGATATATTCCCACATGTCACAGCAAGCTAGATCAAGAGAAGAAACCGAGAGAAAACTCGTGAATCAAAGAAAGACTTAAAATCATCAAAAAGAGAGAAGGAAAAGCAAAGGGACACATTTTTGAGCAATCTTTCCTTGGAGTGATTTGATATGGTATTGGTTTACAGCCACTCCATCAATGGAGGACAAAGACTCAATACATGAGCACGAAATCAAATCCAACTCTCTAGAACCCTAACCTCCAACTATCCTTCCCTAAGCACAAAAGCAAAACTAGGGTTTACAAGTAATGAAAGGGTTGAGGGGGTGCAGCCACCTCCCTCCTCTATTTATAGTGGAGGCTTAGACCTTCTAGAAGATTGAACCCTAATGGGCTCCCGTTAAGGCCCACACAAAAACGGGTCACATACGCACGTATTTTAAAGCATCGTCTTCATCTCTTGACCTAATCCGCTTCACCTTGTGCTATCTTGCACCGTGAGTTGGCAAAAGGTCACCAAGGCGGTATTTGGTAAAATTACCAAAATATCCCTTCTCGATCTTTTTGCAAAGACCGAGTCCGAACTGCGTGAAGCACCTCCCATGCTTCGCCACGTGTAGGTTGATCCAGCGTCTCTCATCATGTCGGCAAGTCTCTCCCATCCAGCTCCCACCGAAACCACCATGACACTTGCACCGACCCCCGCGCCGCTTGATCCAACCCGTCGCACCAAACTGCCCGTTCGGTCACCTTTGTCCCTTATGCACCATGCTTGACTCCATTGACCTCACCCGGCATCCCCGATCGTTCTGGACCCCAGCTCTCCAAGCTTAGTCCCGATCATCCTCACCGTTGACCGTCATTAACCTCAAAGCAACTTGCACAACAATAGACCAAGAAATCGATTCCGGAAACAAGTTCTTCACAACTTGACCCACGTTAGTCAAAACATGCAACACATATGCAATGAAACCCATGAACTTGACCTAACCCAAAAACAATTCTCCAAGTTAAACGAAACTTAGAACCATAATCGGTACTACCGCCAAGTAAAGGTCGGTACTACCGCACCACGGTCGTACCGCACATATACCTGCGGTCGTACCGCTTTTCAAGGAAATCCAAACTCCCCAAAAACAACCTCTCTGGAAATTCCATACCGCTTCTCAAACGGTTCAACCGTGATCTTGATATGACCGCCATCTACAAGCGGTATTAAGATCATGATCGTACTACAACTTAAACGTTGGTACAACCGATTGTCCTGACACTTGCTGAAAACGCTGTTTCGACAAACCGATAACGACATTGCCAATTGTAAGATCATCCTAAGATCATGACCATATCCCCATGATATCCACATTTTGAAGCTATGTTTGTTGGGTTTAATCTACCCCCTCGATTAGTTTTTAACTTATCTTGTGCTTGCTACCTTATCTAACCCATGGAGCATTTGCCACATGGTTCAAACTCATCATGCTGCTGCCAGTGGATCCAGAACCCTTGGATTAGAAGAGAATGAGCAGGCACTAGCAGGAGCAGTCCCGTCGCAAGCACCTCCAATTGATTTACAGAATTTTGGAGCATTCATGGCAGCCCAAACGCAGATGATGTATACGATGATGAACCAGATTCAGAATATAAACAATAATCAGAACAACAACAACCACAATGCAGCACCAGTCAACCATAGTCATCATGGACCATCCAAGCTTACAGAATTCATGAGAACTCGCCCACCCACCTTTTCTGGGCATGTCTCACCAGTTGAAGCCGATGACTAGCTTTGTGTCATCAAAAGGAAGTTGCTGATCACCCAATGCAGCGATCATGAGAATGTTCTCTACGCCACCCATCAGATGGAAGGCATAGCTGCCGAATAGTGGGAAAACTTTTGTGCTGCGCATGAGATGCCACAAAATATTACCTAGGAAGAGTTTTTAACAGCTTTTCGCTAGTATCATGTACCATAAGAAATTATTGATTTGAAGAATGATGAATTTCGTGCCCTCAAGCAAGGAGACATGTCAATAACCGACTACCTCAATAAATTCTCTTAGCTAGCCCGCTATGCCGCAGAAGACGTCGCCACTGATAAGGCTCGTCAGAGTCGTTTTTTGAAAGGACTGAATACTGGATTGCAAATCAGTTTGATTGTTCATAACTTTCCAGATTTCCAAGAGCTGGTCAATAAAGCTTTAATCCTTGAGGATAAGCGCAAAGAGTTGGAGGACAACCGTAAGCGCAGAATGGCTCAGCAAGGGAGTCATCAAGCTCAGTAGAAGCCGAGGATAGTTCCCCAACAGTTCACCCGTTTTCCTTCGCAGAACTCCTTCAGAACGCCTGCACCAACTTCAGCGCCTCGTCTAGCTGCTCAAAACTTTCGCAACCCTGTGACAGTCAACCCCAATCCCAGAGGCAATCAGCAGAATGGACCTAGAGTTTGCTATACCTGTCGTTAGCTAGGACACTTTGCCAACCATTGTCCACAAAAGGGGATAGTGACTCCAGTACACTTCAACCTTGGAGCTACACTGGCCAACCTCCTACGACTCGGAGCTAACACACGCCAAAGTACTAAGTCATGAGGGTTCCCATATGCCCTCATGTGGTTGCACGCAAAAATGCTTGAATCAATGGCACAAGTAATTCAGTCCTTGTTGACTCTAGCACCAAGCACACATCCAACAGCACACCATCCAACCAATGTGCCCAAGTCTAAAACATTCTGTTTTCAATTTTAGTTTTCCAAATACATTATATCCATGAGTACCTTGATCCAAGTATTTAAAGTGTGGACATAACGACCATCGCCGAAGTGATGATCCCCAAACTACCGTTCTAAGTATTGCTAAGCGACAACAACTCGCATACTAATTACATAAATGATTAGAGCCCATCCATCAAGCTCTAAATCACAGCAGATATAAACCTAGACTCAGAAGTAAAGGATGGATGTTTACCAACAGTTCATTTAACTAATCGGTAAACTATCGCGAACTGAGAAATAATTTGTCAACATAGCATGCATACATACAGTTGAAGTTAAAATATTAACATGTGCAAATAATGGGATCAACGTGCATCAAACTGCTTGCCTTGCTGGAGATAACTTTCTTCCTGCTGAGGATCACACTCGTATTCAATAACTTCGTCGGAACCTATCGAAAGAGCGAAAAGAACCAATAAGAATGAATAACGCCGAATAAACTCAGAAATTTAACAACATCCAAAAATCATGAAGTTTGCACAGAAGATAGAGCATGATTTTAAATAAATTTAGAAACAATGATTTGGATGATGCATGCAAAAGTTATAGCCAAAACAAAATTAGCTTTTGATAAAAAATGATGAAAAATCTCTCTACTGTTCATCCGAATTAAAAATTTTGGCCACAATTTCTAGAGAGGTGATGAACAAGAAAATTTTATGGTAGACAGAGCACCACATGAGATGAACAATGGAATTTGATTCACCTCATTTGGAGCTAAAATGAATTTCTTATGATTTTTCAAAGTCATGGAAGTAATGCACAAACCATATGTAAAATAGGATTTTCAGAGGCAGTAACATACTCAAAAACTATTCTACAATAAAGCACACTAACAGAGGAAACCAACAAGCTTGAGTTTGCTCACTTTGGAGTTACAGAGAAATACTTATGCATTTTTGAAGTTAAAATAATTTTTAGTGCAAGAAATAATGCTAAACCGAAAATAATTCTACTAACAAAAATTTCTGGAACAAAAACAAGATTCAAACCCATTTCAGATTAAAGTACATTTAAAAAGAAAACCAACAAAATTTGTTTCATGCAAAAAGGAGTTAAAATGAATTACTTACGCAGTTTTGAAGTTTAAAGCAATTTACAGTACATAAATAATTGATACACGGATTTTCTTATAAACCCTGGGCTGAAAACGTTTGGACCGTTGAGATCTAATTGGACTGTCCACGCGAACAGTTACGTTCAGATGGTCCAAACGGCCCAAACGATCCAAGCGGTTGAAATGAAATCGGACTGTCCAAACGAAAGGGATGATCGGACGGTCCAAACGTCCCAACCAATCTAAATCGTTAACCTCAAAATGGACGTTTCAGGTGAGAGGTTACTAAGAACTTTACGGCTAGACCCATGCGTTAATGACTTATTACGAAAATCTAACCGGTCATTGAATTAAACTAATCATTAACTGTGTCCTAACGACCAAGATTAGCCGTAATTAATGAGCTATAGTGCGTGTTGGTGTCCAACAAAAGGGCACGCTCTGGCCATGAGCTTCTCCGGCCAATCGCTGGCAAAGGAGGCCATGGCTATGCTGGCCAAGGGCCAAAATGGAATCCCTACACTATTACACACCCACCTATGGTCGGAGCATCGCCGGAGATGGACTCAAGTGGCAGCGCGACGAGGTGGAGCAGAGGTGAAGCTACAGGAAATACGGCAACGCCGATACAGCTATGCTTCCCATGATCTAACTTGCGCACGAGCATTAGTAGGGCTCAAAGACCTTACTAGAATGACCCGGATAGGAAAAGATTGCTGGAGTTGTGCCGGCGGCGAGGAACCGAGGGCGATGGCGGCGCTCCAATGAGGATGGAAAGACCTGAGGATTTAGGGAGAAAATGGGAGGTAGAAGAAACTTCAGAGAGGTCCAGAGATGGTTAAACAACCAACAATTTGGGTATTGACTCACCGCACCGGAGCTATGGAAGAAGGGGAACGTTTTCGGACGAAGAAGATTAAATCCAAAATTTGATGATTCCTGTGAATGCAAATCAAAATTGGATTAGGGGAAATGATGATGGTGATGAGTGGCACAAAATGACACAAACAGAAATGGAAATGAACCCCTGCGGCGCCGAAACGGCGTTGAGGTGCGACGGCCGGAATTGAGAGCTTGAGCTCTTTGCGTTTTCTTTCGGTGGAAGAGGAAATTGGTGGTGTGGATGGTTCGGGAGTGACGAAAAGAAAGAAGTGAAGCCAAAGCAAGGTAGTCAGAGTCGAGATCCTAAGTTGGATCGATTTGTTTTCGGTAGGATCGAAATCGTAGTATCGAATCATAGAATCGACAATTCTACGGAATTGTAAAAATACAAATATTTAACATCTATACTATAAGTTTGTATGATTCTTATATGGTTTACCACTTGCATGTTCCTTAAAAGCAACTAGACATACTCCAGGAATAAAAATAGCTTATCATTATCAAGCTCAAGATTGCTCATGCCATAATATAGATATTTGTATTAGCATTACCACACTGATACAATATTTTGCGTGCTCCTTGTTTATTTATAGTTTCATTCTCAGAAATTAATATCAACAAATTTTGCTCTAAAACAAAATATCAGCAAAGCCTGGCCCCTAAGTCTCTACGAGTAGGATCGACAGGCTGTCGTGGGTTCGTAAAACCGTAAGACTCTAAGAGTAGGATCACGATCCTAACTACCTTGAGTAGGATCGAATCGACAGTGAGATTTGGATCGACAGGCTGTCATGGGTTCGTAGAATCGTAGGACTCTAATAGTAGGATCACGATCCTAACTACCTTGAGACAAAGGGGAGCTTTTATAAGCTCCAGGGCGGAGAAACACAAGAATAGAGGTCCACGATGAGCTTGGTCCATGGCTCCACCACGAGTGATAGTGACGCGATGGCGAGGTGATAGGAGCATGAGCACATGCGGACTGGCTGCCAAAACATGGTGCGCGTCAAAAACGATGGCGGCTAGTTGAAGATGGCCTTGCAGGTGAGTGAACCATGACTCTCTCCCATGGCACTGGCAAGAACGCGGAGGCCATGTGGAGAAGAAGAACTGCACAATGGGACCCACCAGTCAGCGAAACAAACCAAAGTGGCTCGGTCGGTGTTTTGATGAGTGGGTTGGGTTGAGTCAAAAGATCGAGTCGGAGAACTTCGATGGTCCGATCGAAAATGAACGGTCCTGATCGAGGGTGTCGTTCGGATGGTCCGAATGTTCCCAAGTGATGCGGACGGTCCGATGGAGATTGGACGGTCCTGATTGGATTAGTCGTTCGGATGGTCCGAACGTCCCAATCAATTTGGACGGTTGATATGAAATCTAACGGTCCAAAAGCTTTGCGCTAGTTCGGACTAGCCCGAGCGTGCGCTAAGTTGGTTGGGTTCAACCGCGCGACTAGGGTTTGGGTCCAAGGAACAGTGCAACTAGGTTTTGAAAACAAAAGGGTAAGTCTTTGAGGAATTTATAGATAGAGTTTCACAACTCCAAAAATTTCGAAATTTTTACTGGAGGTTCCTGACTACAAGATTAACCTTGCATAAAATGTCTAGAGGTTTTTATGTACTGCATTTTTCTCTAGAAATTTCTTAAGGTTCTGCCCTAAGGTTTGACTAAGGATCTAATTGGTTTAACTGGCCTCTGAAAAATAGCAAATACAATCTAAAAACTTTGAAATTTTTTAGAGGAGTCACTAGGATGATCTAGAACCTGGGAAAAATATTTCCAGAGGCTGATCACAAGATTTGTTTTAAAAGTTTCGAACGGTTATGCTTCTAGTCAATTGAAGCATTATGTTTTTCACAAACAACAAAACCTGATGAAATACGGTGGCCCGATCTTCCGATAGGTTCGATTGATTTCGTCGGGAGGACGTTGACGCTTTGAGGCTTTCGACCCGCAGATTGTCACCTCGCAATTCGCTACACCCGCATGACTGTCGTTATCAACCACGCTTGCACACGATCGACCTTACCATGAGGGTTATGATTCCTGCAAGCAATCGAAGCAACTCACAAGAACAAGGTAGATGCAATCTGAATTATATTGCGAATATAGATGAAGTTCATAAGTGGGGTTCCTCAAACCGAACAAGCGGCGAAACTACAAAGTGGCAGAATAATCTAAAAAAAAAACCCACCCTAAACTGTGGCGGCTGCTGCAATATATAGGGGGGGGGGAGAACATGAGGAGGTTGACCTAGTGTTGTGCTACCATGTGGAGAGGTATACACATCCTGGGCTTTGACCTCGCCACGCTTACAAGGCCTTATTAGGCCCAAACCGTGTATAACACCTTATTTCAATGTCTCGACCAACACCCAACGTGGTCGAATCCATTGGTTGTGGGCCTAGTCGAGGACTAGTCGTGGAGCTTGAGACACAGTCATAGATCTGGGCACTGGTCGTGGGGTGGTCGTCAGAGCTTGAGACACAGTCGTGAGATCTGGCAGATCTGATCGTAGAGCGGGTACACCTGGTCGTAGAGCTTGCAGATCATAGGACTAGTCGTAGGACTGGTCGTAGAGCTTGAGACCTGGTCGTAGATGGTTTGGATCCTTCCCATTATTCCTAAGTAACAGAAGATCACAATTTTTAGGTAGCATACCATTCTGCATAAATAAATTATTACCACCTAGAAACGAGCTCCCCTCATAATTTAAGTGACGTGCACGAGCTCTTGTCATAGGACCTTGTAGTTTAGCAACCGGATCTGGAGGATGTTGTGTAGTGCGTGTATCCGAAGGAGTGATGTCCTCATCAAAACCTTTGGAAGAAACTCCAGGAAATTCAAATAACAAAATGATGTACCAAAAGATTTAAATTATCCTCATTTTTATACATTTGAAATACAAACCCGAGTTTGGGATGTTACAGGGATTGGATGGGCATGCCGCTAGACTTTTGCTACTATTACTATGTCTTCTGCTGCTACATATTTTGTTTACTCTTATGACTACTTTTATTCGGCCGGTCAGCTATTGTTGAAATAACTGTTGTAATAATTTAAGTAGAATACCCCTTTTTCTTTACCTTAGTATGTGTTTGTATGGATGTGAATGCCAACTGTTGTGAATGTGTGTGCTAGCCATTAATCCTAGGACTAGCACGGTACACACATAAGACCTTTGGGTATTCCACACCAAGGGGTCTGACAGCCAATGTCGTTGCAGATGCTTTAAGTGGTAAGAGCTACTATAGTGCTTTGGAAGTAAAAGAGATTTGTTCAGAACTCCAAGAGGAATTTCATAAGCTGAAGCTAGAGCTTGTAACCGAAGGATTCATAGCCAGCCTAGAAGTACAGTCCACCTTGGAGAAACAGATTCGTGAAGCCCAGCCAAATGATCCTGGGTTTAAGGACATCAAACTCAAAATGGAAGAAGGTAAATTCAAGGACTTCACCAAATACGATCAAGATATACTGTGGATTAATAGACGTATCTGCGTGCCAGATGTTGATGGTTTGAGACAACTAATCTTAAAAGAGGCCCATGACTCAAAGTATTCTATTCACCCTGGAAGTACTAAGATATACTAGGATGTTAAGAATAAGTTTTGGTGGCCAAATATGAAGCGAGAAGTCACAGAGTTCGTCGCCTTGTGCGACGTATATTAGAAAGTAAAGGCAGAGCATCAGAGACCAGCAGAGCTATTGCAACCCTACAAACTTGAACTGAGGGCGTGCCGTTGGGATGGCAACGAGTTGTGCACCATTGTTGAGGTTACTACTGTTCGACGGTTGCATCGTCGCTGGCATGAGCTAATTCTGGGTGGTAGGGAACTGGCTCGGGTTCTGATGTGTCGCCACTAGCATTGGGGATAGTTCTTTGGTTATAAATGCGCTCTGCATCGACAACTATCCTTTGGGATTGACAAGATCCGGTATGCAGTGTCTCAAGGCTACTAACAAGGTTGGCTTCACTAGGGCTCTTCATCTGCTAGCTAACTAGGGCTTATAGATGAGAGGAAAAAGAGCAAGGTAAGGAAAGACAATCTACTAAGAGGCGCAGGTTTAACCCAAAGAACACCAAGGAACACAAATAGCCGGACAGCTATTAAGAAGCACAAAACTCACAGACAAACTACACACAGGAGCAAGAAGACAAAATCTAATCGTCTAGTCGGTTAAGCTCTAACTTAACTGGGTAACTTGGCTCAACACACAGGAGGAACTAATGCTGATTTATCTTATATGGCTGGTCTGAAGACAACCTGAACTGGTTACGGTCTTCAGCAAATGTTGACTGCTTGCGATCCTTGCAGACGAAGCTTGGAGAAAGACGGGGCGACGTACAACTTCTTCTAGTCTTCAATTTTTGCGACGAACTTGTCTTGAACACTTGGAGAGATGTCGATACGTTGTTGTTGGTTGCATGGCCTTCGAAGAGTTGCTCGAAACAGCTCTTGGGCATCCACCGAGACAATTGGTTCAGATAACGACAACTATAGAAGTTATGAGAGAAGTGAGTCCAATTTAATACTCAAAAAGGTGAGGAAGAATATAGATGAGAAAGGAATGGAATGGAAGAGTATAGAAGCTAGACAAGATGAGAATAGCACATCATTGAGGTTTTCCATTTGTAAAACAGGTTTTGAAGTTTTCCTTAATCAACGGCCATTCTAACTAAGGTCGCGACCTACAGTCGATATGGCTCTGATACCACCTCTGTCGGGACCCAAAAATGCAATTCTGGACCCTCTGTGTATACTGGACTAGTCCAGGATCACGCTAGTGCATACAGTGACAACATCAGTAAAATATCAATTCCATATACAAAGATGACTAATAAATAGGCAAATAAAATAAATATCAGAGTAAAGACCTTAAAATCAAAGCTTACAATTAATGCCTCAGAAGGCAAATAACTCAATGAAGCTGCATCGAAACGAAACAGAATAACTTCAGTGAAGCCTATCCATATGCCCACAGGCAATCGGCTGGGGTACGCGACCTAGTTCTCCACGATCCTTGAAGTAGACCTTGTTGACTGACGATTCCTTCACTTCTGCTTGATTGTTTAAAGCAAGCATGAGTACACAGTCGTACTCGCAAGTCACACCACAGAAATGCAATTATACATGCAGGCTTATTCCAAAGGAATGGCAATCTGTGGTTCTTTTGCAGAAATGCAACATTTGCAATTGAATACAAATAATAGATTGAAAGCATAAGTAAAACAAATAAACAGTAATAGGTTTTATCATTTGTTTTCACAAAGACACACAGCCTAATCAAGTTATTCACATAGCCATATGACTTAAATCACACAGCTCCCTTCTGTCGGGACCCAAAAATACAATTCTGGACCCTCTGTGTATAATGCACTAGCCCAGGATCATGCTAGTGCACACAGTGTCAACAAAGATGGATATCGATCCACACAAGCGAATAATAACATAAACGAATAATTTGATTAATAAATAATGGTTTGACCTTACGGTCGAGTTTACATTTATTAAGCCACGCAGGGCTAACAGAGAAATAAGCAATGAAAGCGAAGCAGCAATGACATCCCATTGATTCACCACAGGCAACCGACTGGGATCAAGACCCCACGATCAGGCACCTTCGACGAACTCCTCCTCAAATGCTGGCGAAGACTCCTCCTCTTCTCGCTTGATTAAGTCAAAGCAAGCGTGAGTACACAACCGTATTACATAAGCCACACCACGTAAATGCAATTATACATGCGGGCTTATTACAAGGGAATGGCATTTTGTGGTTCTTTTGCAGAAATACAACATTTGCAGTTGAATACAAATAATAGATTGAAAGCAAGTAAAACAAATAGACAATAATAATTTAACAATTTGATTTCACAAAGACACACATAGCCTAAACAGATTATTCACATAGCCATATGATTTAGATCACACAGCTCCCTTCCCACACAGTTTATGAAGATCTACCCCCTCGTGTGAAATCCCCGAGCATTGTCCATGACCGAGGACGCGACTATTCGAATAGATTGTTTACACTCTGCAGAGTTTGTACACTTTACCCACAAGATACAACCAGTGTTGCAAGCACTAGTCGTAACAAAGTATTTCAGAAACTTCATCTTAACATTGATTCTCCCGATGTGCTTACGTCATACCAAACCATGCACAGTGTCTGGTACAACACACACCATTGGACAGGGAAGCGGCGAACCGTCCCACGATGCGACTACATGGTAGCACACACCTCCACCCTTTTCACATAGCCTAACCTACTGCCTGAGCAATCAATGCCAAGAATTCATATCTTACTATGCTAGGCCCATCCCATAATAGGCATGTGGTCGTACGGAAGGGCTCAGTTCAATGGCGCACAAAGTTCAGTCCTTAAATGACCGAGGCAAGACTTCCAAATTCTAACTAAGGCACACAGATTAAATTGACACACAGATTCACATTCCCATATCACATAGCCACCATGTCACACAGTTCCCAGCACTTGCCTCAGTCCAAACCTTTTACTACCCAGTTGAGCTAAGTGCAACACATGCCACAAAGACACATAGTACACACAGATTTTCACAAAGTTACATAGTCAGTTAGTCAAGTTAATAATTGCAACTTTACATGAATAGATGATTCGTGGCATGGCTAAGCAACCTAATCGCATCTAACCAACCCACGTTGGTGTTACAATATTACCAACTAAAATAGCAACTAGGGTGACAAAGGATTAAGACATAGCAATTATACAAGGAAGGTATAACAGATTGGATTTAATAGCTATTCCCAAAAGTATTTAAATAATTACTTGAATTAGAATGCAATACTTTGAAATAAAATAACATTTAGAAAACAGGGATTCAATCATGGTCAAAGCATGACTTGCCTTGGAACAGGTCTAGAAATTGATCTTGGTCTTGTTGTGCTCCTTCTTCTTCAAATCTTCCAGAAGTGTCGAAGTCTACTCGCAAACAAGCAAACAAACAAACTAAATAAATAACAGAGGCAAAACAACTCCAAACAAATAAATAAAAATCTCCATTAAATAGATCTTGAATTTATAGAAATTTAGAAATTTGAATGGACTGATTTGGAGTTCGGATGCAAAAGTTATAGGCTTTGGAAGTTTGAATCTAAAGAAAAACTCTAAAATTGGAATTATACGAATTTCCCGAATTATTTCTCAATAGAAAAATCAGAATATTGCGCACTGCTGACGTCAGCGAAGGATTGGCTGTACAGTGCCCCACTGACATGTGGGTCCCACCTGTAGGTGGCTGGGTGCATCGTGGACTGGGTTCACCGAGGGTGTGGAATTTGGCTCGGGCTGGCGTGGCGCACCCGCACACGTGGCGCTGACGTGGCGCCTACGTGGCTGACACGCATGCGCCACGGAGGCAAGGGTGTTGCGGTGGTGGATGGCGTGGACGGCGGCGAGACGACGCAAGACGAGGAACCGAGGGTTCCGGCGAGCGGCGACTTCGGCGATGGCGGGTGGTACCGGAGGTAGAGGAGGATGAGGATCTGGCGATGTGCTTACGGTGGTCAAGGACGATCGAGGCGGCCGTGCGGTGAGGTAGAAGCGGCGGCGGGGCCGGGCTCGGCGGGAATAGGGCTCTGGCGATGCTCCGCCAAGTGAAAGCCACCAGAGGAGCTCTTGCTCTTGCGATGCGGAGGTGCGGGTGTCGAGCTCCGGCGGCCGGGTGCAGCGAGAATCGCTCGTCGAACAAGCGGCGGAGATCCTTCTTGATTCTTCTGGGCGGCTAGGGTTAAGCGTTGTGGCTCTGGCGGCTCGAAAAAGGAGGCAGAGGGCGAGGGCTTGCCTCCCTTTATAAGCGGCGGCTCGGGAGAGTCGAGGCACGGGCGCCTAAGCAGCGAGTGGCGGCGCAACAAAACTCCCGACGGAATAGGAGATAGGAACGAATTCGAAATTCAAATTCAAACCGAGCCGGTGCGGAAGGGATAGGGCTTCTAGAAGGCGGGGTCTGCGCACAAAATCAGGGCTGTTGCGGTTTTGTCGGACGAGCTCGGCGCAAAAACATGGCGGACGCGGGCGCTCGCGCGAGGAAGAAGGCGCTGAGGACGACGACCTTGGTAGGCCCACCGACAATGAGGCCGGGAAGCGGCCCACGCAAGAGAGAGAGGCGAGGCGCGAGGTGAAGATCAGGCGTCCACCTGATCGGACGGCTACGAGAGAATGGGCCGGGGTGAACAGGAATGGGCCGAAGAGGAGGATTCGGCCCAAAGCTAATTGGGATATTTTATTTAGCTTTTCTATTTTAGAAAATACCAGAAATTCCAAATGGCAATAGAAATTAGCAAATGAACTTGGAAAAATTCTAGAAAAATCTAGAAAATATATCCAAGCACATAGAATCCAAATAAAATAGTTTTGACCATTGTTCATGTTGACTTTAGTCATATTAAATTGTTTTGTTACTCAAGGTCCATATTTAAGCTTTTGAATTAAATTCAAATAAATCCAAATGGTGAATTTTCTCACAACAACTATTCAAAGGATTTTTAAAGCTCAGAAAATTGGGATGTTACACCTTCCCAACTGTTTTATGAAAATCTACCGCTCGTGTGAAATCCCCGAGCATGTCCATGACCGCGGACGCGGCTATTCGAATAGATTAGTTAACACTTTGCAGAGTTTGTACACTTTACCCACAAGATGCAATCAACTTATACGGAGCTGATCACAACAAAACCTTTAAGAGACTTCATCTCAACATTGACACTCCCAGTGTGCTTACGAACCGTCACACTAAGCCTTACACAGCGATTGGTATGACACACACTGTTGGACAGGGAAGCGGCGAACCGTCCCGCGATGTGACTACTTGGTAGCACACCTCCACCCATCACTGAGCCTAACCTACTACCTGAGTAATCAATGTTAAGACTCCGTAACTTACTAAGTTAGGCCCGTCCCATACCAGGCATGTGGTTGTACGAGAGGCCCAGTTGAATGGCGCACAAAGTTCAGTCCTTAATTGACCAAGGCAAGACTTCCAATTTCTAACTAAGCCACATAGATTAATATTCCCATACACATAGTCACCAGTTCACCTAGTATCCACCACTTGCCTCAGTCTAAATCTTTTCCCACCCTATTGGTTAAGTGCAACATATGCCATAATAGCACATAGTACACACAGTTTTATCACATAGTTCCATAGTCACTTAGTCAAGTTGATAATTGCAACTTTACACGAAAAGATGATTCGTGGCATGGCTAAGCAATCTAATCGCATCTAACCAACCCACGTTGGTGCTACAATAATACCAACTAATAAATAACCAAACTAGGGTGACAAAAGATTATGACATATCAATATAGACAAGGAGGATATAACAAATTGGATTAATAACTAAACCCAAAAGCATTTAAATAAATACTTAAAGTAAATGCAATAATTTGAATCAATATAAATTTTGAAAACTAGGATTCAATATGATCAAAGGTATGACTTGCCTCGCTATAGCAATGACGACATTATTTAATCTTTAATTTTTACTTCCTTGATCTTCAGCTCCTTCTTGATCAGCACTTCTCGTAGTATCAACGTCTACCCGCAGCAAGCAATTAAACCATATAAATAAACAACAGAGAGTAAACAAACTCTAAAAATTAAATAATAATCTCAGATAAATAGATATTGAATTGAGATGAACTTAGGAATTCGAATGAACTCAATCGGAGTTTGGATTCAAAAGATATGAGCTTTCGAAGATCACATGAAATGATGAAATTGAGAGAGGAAAGAATATTTAGAGAATATTCCTTCGGAATAAATAGAAAGAATTGGATACTGGTAAGTGAGAGAGGACAAAGGCAGTGAATGACATGTGGGACCAATTGAATTTCAGAAATCATATTAATTTCCGAAAAGGAACAGTGGATGACAGGTGGGACCCACACTACAACATGAACACCCCTTTACCAACGCATACGTTGCAACGCTCCATGCATGCGTTGCGAAGTAATACTATGGCTACGCATAATATGTGTTGCAAAACTTATTCGTCGTAAATCATGTTGATGACTACAGATAACATGCGTTGCAACCTTACGCGTTGCAAACATTTGAAATGCCTAGTTTTTTATTTTTCTCTTTGCTTACCTACAAAATACCAAGTGTGGCCTATTTAGCCCGTTTGGCCCGACAAAGTGAAAAAAATCCCAAAAAAAAATTAGAAAAATGTGTAGAATTCAGAAGTAAACATGAAAAATTGAAAAAAAAAGAGGCAATCATATTGAAAATGTAATAGAATTTTATTAATATTCAAATAGTTGGCTCGTTAAAACATGAAAAATTGAAAAACATGTAAAACAATCCTAGAAAAAATATATATTTTAACAACAACCAAAATAAATTTATATATACTTAAAAATGAACTTCTACCAAAATAAACATTTATCCCATTTGACCAAACTCTAATCGAAATTGAATAATCTCATTGTGCAACTCCCAAAACTATTTTCATCTCCTCCATTCCTTCCTCCATTTTTATCCCACCATTTTCGTTCAAAATCTCTTCACCCCCGTTCATCTGACTCGTTCAAACGCTTGGCCCACCTCCTATCCCTTTGTTAGAATATCCAAGCCGCTCTCCTCCCCCCTCATCCTCCCCCCGCCGCCCTTTGCCTCCTCCTTCCCTGGTGCCCTCCTTCCCGGCGCTCTCCTCCCACGCCGCCACCCACACCTCCCTCCTCGCCCTTGCTGCGCCCAGATCCGGATCTAGATCTTGCCGTGGCCGCCTCCACCTCCCTCCTCCTCCGCCCACGGCCGCCCTCCTCCTCCTCCTCCAGTGGCCGCCCACCTCCCTCTTCCCCGCGCTGGCCCGGCCATCGGCCTCCTCCGTCGACCCCGCCGCCCAAGTCCCTCTCCTCCCTGTCTCTCCCCTGAGCGGCGCCGCCCCGCTCCCCATCTGCTCCTCCTCCTTCCACCTCCCAAGCCACCGCCGAGCTCTCTCCTCCTCTCTCCTATCCGTCGTCGCCTCCCCATCGCAGATGCTAGCGGCGGCCACCCGGCGAGGGGAGCCCCGGTGCAGCAGGTGCCCCCTCCTCCGCCTCCATCGCAGGTATAATCCGTGCCGTGGTGTCGCGGTGAATGGTAAGCCGATGGAACCTCGGGTCCCAGATCCGCATGCTCATTGTTAAGTTGTTGTTTTTGGGGATCGGACGAGGGAATTCAAGGGTTTTGGGTTGGTGTTTGTGTTTGCGGTGAGGTCAGGCGGCAAGTGAAGGAAGGCCTGAAGAGCTCTTGGGAGGAGCACTCCGAGGACCTCAGCGGTTAGTCGTATGTCCAAAGGTTTCCTTCAGTGTTAACATTGTCTTTTTTTTGAATCAGGCAAGTTGGACGAGTGTAAGGATTTTTTCAAGACTTTGTACAGTTTCATCTATGTTCTAGGCATGTACTTGAAACCACATGTAAGTTTATGGACTCAAACTAGTTTTTTAATTACACATTTCATTTTAATTTTTAGTTTGTGGTGAGCTTGCCTTTATATAGGTTGCCATTCTTGATGGTGTTACTATGGACTCAAGACTTTTTCTTTTTGCTTGATTTGCTTTTATTAGGTCGATGAGGAGCCGATAGTCGTTGTCTTGATAGTATTTACGTCTAGAGGCTTCCTTGTAATTACGTGTTTATGAACATGTGAATTTGGGGATTGACAAATGTAGATTTGCTTACCACCACTTGTTTTGGTGTTTGCAACTCGAGTACATATTGGCTTCCATCCCGATGATCTTTGCCTCATTTTATTTGTCACACCTAAGCTGGTCACGTTGGTTGGTGTTGGTGTTCTTATTAGTTCCTACATTTTTACTAATTTAATGATGTCCCCAATCATGTTTGATGGTTGTGCTATAGTCTCTCGCACGATAGGTTCATATAAGCAACCTTGTAGTTTTCACCCTTGACCATTTGCGGGGAATACGGCCTTGACCGGTGATAAATTCAATGGAGTGGATATGGTTGCACTTGGCCTTGCCACACACTATTCCATGAGTGGTGTAAGATCTGTTCATTAAACTATGTATTTTGCATTTCTTATAGTTCTACTCGTACACTTTTTTCGCAAGTTAATGTGTCAACCTTCTAAGTTCTATTTCTTTTGTGACATTTGGATTTGGTTGATGAGCGACTTGCAAAATTGGTAACCGATGATCCATCGATTATTGATTCTTCCCTTGCACAATATGGAGACCTTGTTTATCCAGATAAGACAAGCATTGTTCATAAGTATGCTATACAATGAACATATGATCGGAAATAAATGTAATTCTAGACCGAACATTTGTCTAGCTAAGTATTTTTCGTCCTCTTGCTATGATTGATGAATATTTCTAATTGTGTTTTAGACCATGATCCAATTTTATGTAGAATGTCATCATTACGCAAGCACATAATATTTTGCCAGTCAATTTATCAACAACGATTCTTTGCCCTTTGTATTTGGTCTTTTAGCTTGAGTGTAAATTTAAATTGTTATGCAGGTGAACTCTAGTCCCTCTGTTCCCTTCTAGACTAGGACACGATGTTTAAAGTTTGATCTAAAATGACTTCCATAACCCTATTTGTTCCTTCCAATCCCTATTTAGTTATTGCTAATAGTTAAAGTATTAATAGGATCAATAAAATGAAGGGTATAAGTTGAAAGAATGTGAGAAAGTCACCTCAAAAGGGTTGAAATATTTATATTTAGAAGCAGGAATAGATATTCTAGAAACACTTATAGTTAGGAGTGGAGGGTCTGTGATCTTTGCTTGTTCTTTCCTAGAAACATTTATGGCATTAACTTGGGCACTGTGGGTGGAATAATATCTTGTTTTTGGACCTTGATACTCTTGGAAATCTTTCATTCAACAATCTCGGTGATCAGTTGCCAAAGATTTCGCAAGAACTTTCAAGTAAGTAATTGACTTATCTCCTTTCACCTTGCTAGCATAATTGCTCAGTATTATTACTTGTTTGAAGCAGACATTTGAAATCCAATGATCTATGGTGTCAAGTCTAGAGATAATTGCTCTTACGTGTCTAACCGCTATAATCTGTGGAGCAGCTCTTTGTCCAATAGCATTCGTATGTATTCTTTGTCGTTATGCTTCGTTGGTGGCGACATAGGCGTGTCGCAGATCTTTTTGATGTAAATGGTAATATTCATTTTGATTACGTGCTTATGCGATCATACTAGCACCACGGATTTTGATTGCAACAAATTGATGTTTTCATTGTCGCGATGGTTGAACAATCTATCATTTCTTGATATTTGAGTGTATTTTTCTAAGTGTTCATTTTGATAGTAAATTAACTTGGACACGAGAGATACAACAAAGTTGTATAAATTTGGTTGGTTCCTTTGACCTTTGGACAAGTTGAATGCACTAATGGAATTCGGCATATTTTCCCCATAATAATGACATTTTACGCCACATAATTGAGCATTGCTAATTGCTCCAATGTTGATGATCGATATCTATAATGAGCTATAAATTCTCTTGATAATTGGAACATAAAAAGAGGTACCACATAAACCATTTTGTGGGCGATACCATTGACATGTATTGATATTTCATTCTTGTATAGCTTCTCGATACCATATGTGATTGATTTGTCTCACTTGATAGAAATAGTTACAATTTAAAGCGCATTTCACGAGGTTGTAGTAGGCGACTTAGTTTATAGCAAAGAAAACCCTCTGGAGAAGCAACCGGTGGATACTTAAGAAGTCGATGATGACCATACAAATTCATCGAAATTGATATGTTTTCGAAACACTTCGGAAGAAATAATCAAAATCGGTACTTTCCTTTCCTTGGATGCACGTCAACACCGCATCTGTTTGGAAGAGTTGGAATGTTATATTTTATTTTAATAATGCACTAAAAGAACTTTATTTCTCTTTTGGTGAGAAGATATGTTGATGGTTTGGATTGTTCGGCAAACTTGTGTACAATGGAGAATCCTGGGGAATGAAGAATTTTTTTATAGAACCATAGGGGCATAGAGAACAAAGACTTTCCACTAAAAGTATAGATATGTACTTACATTTATGTTTTAAGGCGTATTATGTTATTAGATCATGATAGTACCAACTATGCACGAGGTCTAGACTTGTGAAGCCAGTTGGAAATTCTTTGTAATGAAACGATTTTTTGATGATGGCAATGAAAAAAGTTTGTTATACACTTTGGTATGTGTGTTTTATTTAACCCCGTGGGCCCTAATTGATAAGTCCAGCTTGGACATGAAAAGGACACCGTTTGCAATGATTAGATGCGTTGTGTGATATAACTTGTGAGTACGGTTGTGTACTCATGTTTGCTATAATCAATCAACAGAAGTGGAGGAGTCTCCGTTCGCTTTTGAGGAGGAGTTCTACGAATGTGCTGATCGTAAGGTCTTGATCCCAGTCGGTTGCTTGTGACGAATCGATGGGTTTCCGTTGAAGTTATTTATTCCGCTGCTGCTTATTTCAATTATTGGTAGCCCCTGCGAGGCTTAATAAATGTAAACTCGACCTTAAGATCACATCAGTTATTTGTTATTGAAATTACTCGTTTATTCTATTATTTCGTCTTGTGTGGATTAATATTCACATGTGTTGACACTGTGTGTACTAGCGTGCTTTTGGACTAGTATATTATGCATAGAGAGTAAAATTGTATTTTTTAGTCCCGACAATACCTCTTCTGCTGGCAGCCATAAGTTTTGCTTCAAGGCGCTGCTTGGGATCCTCCTCCTGTGATGGCCATGAAGGGCTCCTAATCGTGCGCCTTGCTTTGCAGGATAATGCTTATGGAATTGCTGGTGGATAACAAATTCACATAAGATAATAGGCCATAGCGATCATATTTTTCTACTAGTCCTTAAATTAAACTTCGCAATAATACTCCCATTTTAGTTGTTCCAAGTGCTCGCATAGCTCTAAAGAGTGAATTAACCAAACAAAAGGAAGAATAAACTTCCTGCAGCCAGAAAATTTGGCAAGAAAATGTAAATGGGAGCTGAACATTCTCATCACCAAAACAAGCCTGGGCACCCATTTTGTCACAGTTCAGACAAACTGCAAGTGGATTGCGGCTCCTAGATTTTATTAAACAAACTAGAACAGCATCAACTTGGCAGATTTGCAGCACTACAGGTGGGATGTGGCTGGCTAGTTGCTTCTAAGCTAACACAGAGTTCGGTGATCCAACCACAAAACTAGGATTTTATTTACAACGGAGGATACTAATTACTAAATCTCCACTCCAAAATCCTACTCCCCAACTCGCAACTACCAACCAAAAACGAATTGGACTTGAAGCGCACAAATCCCCCAATCCACCGACAAAACAACCCAAATGGAAACACGCAGCGAAGAAATTCCGAAGCCATGTGAGAGAGCGGCCCACCTGCCTCCGGAGGTGGGCCTCCTGAAGCTTGGCCTCGATCTCCTCGATGGCTCGCCGGCGGCTGCTTCCCTTGTTGTTAGGGACTGCGGATAGGGGTGGAAAAAAAACTGGTTGGCGATTTGTATTGAAATTAAAATTCTCGTTAGCTCGGCTTGTTAGTTTGATTCTAAAAATAATTACAAACTATAAATAAAATGATATTGAATCAAACTATATCAATTTCAAAAGAAAAAAACTCAATAACACGAGGATTTGGCTCGATATCCACCCTAACTGCGGTGTCGGCTTTGCTCGAGAATGTTTAAAGCGAATCTGGTGAGGAGGCACGGGCCCGCATGTCAGGGGGAGAGAGCGTAGGTAAGGGTGTTTTCGTAATTTGGTTTTATAAGTGGTGTTGTACTGGAGGGGAGGCAACGAGTTTTTGGCGTATTTAGTACTGTTGGCGTGTGAATTAACAAAAATTGCCCCCTCTCTAAATCAATTGCAAAAATAACACCACAAACAAGCAGGGACACAACATGTGACTTGTTCGTGCCCTTGGGAGCCGGACAAGCCTCCATTGTGCCCCCTAGGACGCGAAAATACCCTCATTTGGCCCTAGGGCTGGAAACGAGCCGAGCTCGGCTCAGCTCGGCTCGCTCCGGCTCGTTTTCAAAGCCGGCTCGGCTCGGTTGAAAAACGAGCTCAAAAGCCAGCTCGGCTCGGCTCGAAAAAAAGCTCGAGCGGCTCGAAAAAGCTCGTTCAAGCTCGAGCAGAACTGTCATGAAGCGCAAAGGAGTTTCTCCTTGAGCTATCTTCGCCGGAAAGCATGAACTCTTGTTCATCTGAAGAACATCACATCATCCACGCGGCGCATACAAAACATCAATGGAAATTCACATTTCACAAACCAAAACATCATCCACAACCACATCTCTAAACCGATATCTATGAAACCTAATAACCCAAGATTCCAAGAACATCATCCTCCTCCTCCGGGCTCGGTAGCGGGACCACGAGGGATTCGCCGCCGCCGGATGTGGAAGTGGAAGATGACCTCGGTGGTGTTGGTTCACGGGTAGGCTACGATAGCTACAAAAAAAAATTTCTACCACGCAAACCCAGAAGCCATGCAAGTAGATGATCATAGATCGTTACCACGACGCCTTGAGCGGCGGAAGAAGGGTTGGAGCGGCCAGTCCAACGAAGCGCGTCGATGTAGTGGTCGAGTCGATCGTCAATGTCCTCACGAGTCGATCGTCTCCTCCAAAGAACGTCTGCGGTCCTTGTGAAGATCGCGGATCGTCCTCAAGCGCAACAATCGTAATGCGCCTCTCGGTATCCACACGTCCGGGAAGGAACAACCGAACATTTGGTGTGCGGACCAAATCGCACGGTGGAGCTCTAAGGAAGATGGCGGCTAGGGTTTCGGTGGTGTTTCACGCGCCTCTCCCAATAGCCTCATGCACCTCCTTATATAGTGCTCGTGGCGGATCCTATCCAGGACACGTTCTGAATCGTATTAAATCTTGGTTTGTTCAACCCGTTAAGTGTGTGACCCAGCAGGTTCATGTGTAGTTCGGTTGTGATTGGAAACCGTTTCCGATCACGAGTCGTAGTGGCTCCTAGCGTAACATATCGATTCAAAACACACAAATTATATCGGACGAACCTTAATGCAATATGATATCGACCGGTCCTCATCACTTACGACCGTGTCCTATCTCTATCTGACCGATTCGTATTTGATCACGACCAACTCGTAACTCCTTACGACTTGGTTTCGACCACTCTGTGATTACGTTCGTCGATCTCGACTTGCTTGTATCTCCATCGACGATCGGTGGTCGGTCGAACTAAATGACCTACTCATGTATTCTCCCTTTGCCTCACGATATCTGGTTGAACTCGGGTGAGATGTTGTGTCATCCATGGGTATTCAATACTTTCTCGTCGAGTATCAGATAACCTTATGTGGTCGAACACCCGACTACTAGTGGCATGGCCATGCACTTTCTTTATCCGATCACAACGAGGGCCGAGACATCTCTCTGTTATGTTAGGAGGGCAAATCCATATCAGGCCGGTCACATTCCTCTCCATGTTTGAGCATGAAAGCTACCTTTATAACTACCCGATTCACGGTGTAGCGTTTGGCAACCCCTAAGCGTGCTCTTACACATGTAGGAAACCATCTTGATCTCGAGGTCTAAGGATTATACATCATCATTGCTTGAGACCAACTAATGACACATAGATTCATAACAATCTCAATAGTGCCTCAAGGTGGGTCTTATCCAACATCATGTTCTCTAACATGTGTCCATATTATTGGTTTGATATCTCCATATCTATGACTCGTGAAACATAGTCATCAACCAATACATATGCTAGTCTATTCATATGTGTCCTCATATGTTTACGACCAGGGATCGTATAAGAATAATTATTGCAGAAATATAGAGTTTCACAACCAAGTCACATACTTGATAATAAATATTAACAATATTATTCTAGGAACAAGATAACACATTATCCAATGTCATGAACATAATGAAATGTAATCATCTCTATGATTGCCTCTAGGGCATATTTCCAACAGGTGGAGCCGAGCTCGAGGACGCCGGTGTCGACGGGGTGGCAGACCATGGTGCGGACTGCGGAGGCCGAAGGTGTAGCCGTGTAGCCGTAGGCCTGGACCGCCTGGTGTGTGCCGTCGCATGGCGCGTTGGAGAGGGGCCTCCTCCTCGGCCGGCCTCGTCGGAGGCTGTGACCAGCCGAGCCGGCCCGGAGATGTGAGTTGAGCCCTAGAGAGGAGGCGGGCTGCTGCAGAGCTGCAGCGTGTCTGGCGAGTGGAGGCGTGGGCGAGCACAGGCGGGGAAGCACGGGGGCGAGGGGAGCACCCGAGGAGGTGGAGGTGGTGGGGTGGTGGCCGATGGGTGGAGCCTCCTTTGTGGGCGTGGATCTGGTCATCTGGGGGGGGAGAGCCGAGAGGGAGGGAGGCGAGGCCTGGGCGGATCTGGGCGAGGCCGCGAGGGGGGATGAGTAGAGGGAGGCGGCTGGCGGATCTGCCGAGGGAGACGGGGAAAGGAAGGCTGGGAGGGATGAGGAGGGCATTTATTCGGTGGGTGGCTGGCCGGGCCGAAAAAAATGGGTCGAGCCAAGTTTGGCTCGCGAGCCGGCTCGAGCTCGGCTCGAAATTTGACCGAGCCAAAAGGTGGGCTCGGCTCGGCTCGGCTTGAAAATTCACGAGCCGAGCCCGAGCCGAGCCGTGACGAGCCCGAGTCGAGCCACGAGCCTCGAGCTATTTTTCCAGCCCTATCTGGCCCCTAGGGGCAAGGAATTACCCTCGTCCAGCCCCTAGGGCGTGGATTCACTCTCCTCCAGAAAAGTAATATTTGTAGGAATTTTTAAATATAGGAAATGAGCTCCAACAATTATGACATTTTTGTGGAGGCACCTGACATAGTGTAATTGTTTTATAATTTTTTTCATAATTTTATATGTTCTGAATTTTTCTCAAAAATTCACTTAAGGATACTGTTTGTGGGAATTTCTAAATATAGAAAATAAGCTCCAAAAATATGAATTTTTTAAGTCTCCTTACATAGTGTACTTGCTTGTGTAATTTTTTTAGAATTTTATATGTTTTGAAATTGTATAAAAAATTAGGACTTTAGAGAAATTAGTGTTTTAGATTTCGGAAATTAGGGTTTTATAATTTCATGTGAATGATTATCAGGTATTTTAAGGTTTTGTGAATTATGGTCCATGTGCAACAAGGGCTATGCGTTTGTCAACATGACGAGACTTGTACGTGTTGTAAACTTCGGCCTTGTAATTCTCATGTCGCACGATATTAAGCCTACTTAAGTTACTGATAAACCTTGTCTTGCGCTAAATTATTCGCATTATTCACAGTTGCCACATGATGGAGTCACATTGCATTGTACTTCTGGATTAGTATATTCAGATTCTCATCCGTAAACATACTAGTCAGTGGTTTTTCCTTAATTAGTCTTAGGTTGGAATTTTAGTACAAGATTTGGAGATTCCTTGAGAATAATTAGGCCATGTTTAGTACCAAATGTTTTTAAGCATTGGACCCTGTTTAGTACTAGTTGTTCTTTAAGCATAATAGAGCACTGAATCATGCTTGCAGATTGGAAAAATATATCCAGGTAGTAGTTTTTAGTGAAAGATTTTTTTTCAGATTCTATGCTAGAATGGAACTCCTGTGAAATTTCATCCTATACAAGGTTTCTAATACAAGAGTCTTGTGAGTAGGGTTGTTCACAACAGTCTTACAAGAATTTTATAGATAGGAGTCTTGCAAGAATTATATAGGAAAGAGTTTCTCGCATTCCGAATTTATGGACCTAAATAATCAAGTTCTTGGAAGATAACTGTACACATTCCAGACTTCTATGATATTTGCAATGCAAGAGCAGGATCTACTCGGTTCCACGTAGCTTTTAGACCCTAAGGGTCCTTTTGAATGTAGAATTTTTAAAGGAATTTTGAAGGAATAGAATCCTATAGGATAGTTTCCTATATGGCCCAAAAGAACAAAGGAATAAACTTCCAATATTCATATGAAATTCTTATGGAATGACTCAATTGATAATTCACATGAATTTTGGGAGGATTTTTTATATGAGGTTATACTGAAAAAATCATGTCTTTCATGCCCCCCTTCTTTTAAGTTCCTGCAAATTTCAGGAGGAGCATCCAAAGATCTTTCGAAACCAATTTCTCTGTTTTGCATTGCTATAGGATTGCACTGCCGTTCCTATGCAATTCCTATGTTCTTTTTTCATTTTCTATGTTCCAAAAGAGGCCTGATTGGATGGATACATGAGCTTTCAGAGGGTTTGCTATGCCTTCTACTAATTTCGCGAGAGACTTCAACAGTCAAAACACCCTCAAATTGGAATAAGTATGAATTGCCCCCTTTTGTTTTACTTCAACCGACATTTTCTTGTGTTTATTATGTTTGTTTATGCTGTTGCAAATTTCAAAATAGAAAAACGAGAACACCTAATTTCAATTTTAACGAGCTGATGGTTGGTGCTAAAGCCAAAGGCCCTTTTGCTTTGCTGTGTTGTTCTCTATCTCTATAGCTGACATGTGGCCCGACTTTGTTGTGTCGTTCTCTGTCTCTGTAGCTGACATGTGGGTCAGTGAGCTTTTTAGGTTTCATGATTTCCACATTTTATATATTCTGAAATTGTCTCGAAAATTAGGGTTTTAGGTTTCAGAAATTAGGTTTTCATGTACTTGCACACTGTTTGTATGCAAATGAAATAATTGATTTGAGGAAATTTCAAAACATGCTCAAAATACTTTCCACATTTATTCTCAGTATAATTATCCCAAGTTTACATTTTTTTAAATTTTCTAACCCCCGGGGACCAGATTTGCCTCGTCCTAACCCCTGGGGCCCCCTATGGGTGCAATAGCCCCCCCCCACCCTTTATTTTTTAAAAAAACTAAAATCTTACTTTCGGTGTCCCCAGATTCTCGCTAAAATTTGAAAAATATTGTTTGATATGATTTTATCACATGTGATAATACCCCCTCTGTCGACAACGAAAGTTTGATCTGATCAACAAGGGCGGACCAGGCGGCCGACCACGTGAAAAAATTTGTAGAATGAAATTTTTGGTACATGTGATAATACTTCTTCTTTTTTAGCTCCATAAAGAAGATAAAAACTGTCATATATATGCAATGCAATCATCATTGTACTACATGCATAGTCATATATATGCAATGCAATCGTCATTGTACTGCATGCATGCTACCACTCTTTTCTTTAATCACTTGATGATGTCCAATTTCCAAAGCGTACCTGAGTTGCTCCTATGAATTCCAAGAAGCTAACGCTAATTAAAGGATCTACGACCCTAAGCTGTGGGGGAGTTGCAAAGATGGTGGTGGCATACGTACCCTGATGCGCGCGTGCACAACATCGCACATCTCCCTGGATCCCGCAGCCTCCCAGCGGTGGCCCTAGAGGAAGGCGTGGAGCCGACGCGTCACCGTCGTCATGTTGACAAATACGTAGCCCTTGTTGCACTTGGACCCTAATTCATAAAACCCTAAAACACTTGGCAACCATTCACATGAAATCATGAAACCCTAATTTCCGAAACCTAAAACTCTAATTTCTCTAAATCCCTAATTTTTTTAGGAGATTCGATTATTTGCCACTGACAAACATGCGTAATTGATTATTTGCCACTGATGTGAGTATGACATGTGGTCCCAGGACCCACATGTCATACTCACATATAGTGGCAAATCGTAAAATTCACCCTTTTGCAGTGGCAAATAATCAATTATTCCAATGTTTTAGACCTAAAACCATAATTTTCGAGAAAATTTCAGAGCATATAAAATTCTAGAAAAATTACACAAGCAATTAAACTGTGTAAGGAGCCTTGAAAAACATTTCATAATTTTTGGAGCTCGTTTTCTATATTTAGAAATTCCTACAAATAGTATATTTAAATTAATTTTAGAGAAATATTCAGAACATATAAAATTATCAAAAAATTACACAAACAATTGCATTTTGTCGGGAGCGTCCATAAACAAATTCATAATTTTTTAATCTCATTTGCTATATTTAAAAATTTCTACAAACAATACTTTTCTAGAGGAGAGAGAATTTGTGCCCCTAGGGGCCGGACGAGGGTATTTCTGCGCCCCAGGGAAACGGTGGAGTCTTGTCCGGCCCCTAGGGGCACGGTAGAGGCAAGTCTGGCCCCTAGGGGCACGGACAAGCCACGTGTCGCGTCCCCGCTTGTCTGTGGTGCCATTTTTGCAATTCATTCAGAGAGGGGTCTATTTTTTTGTTAATTCACGTGCCAATAGTGCCAAATGCACCAAAACTCGGCAACGGGTGGTCGACGGTTTGGTCGTTGGGTCCCGCAGCGCGGAGACGATCACACGGTCGTCACAGGCATATAGACCGAAGTGCCCTCCATGCCCCTGCCATGGCAAAGCATTTCTATGTTATTTAGCTTATTCGGTAGATTGGAAGCTTAGAAAATTTTCTATATTCCTACAAAACTAAGCTTTTCCTACCAAATTCTTGCAAATCCTGTAAAAATCATGCATTCCAAGCAGACCCTAGTTTTGCTATTTGTATCAAACTATGATGTCATTGAAGTAATGAAATGTACTTTTAGCGTTGATGTACCACTCTAAGCTTCCAACTCTTATGACTTACGAGCAAACGAGCATGATTATACCACGTAGGTGATGTGAGATTATATGATCAATCTTCTGATATAATGGAACACCACATTTAGAGGAAATCTTTGCAGTTTCTATAGACTTCTTTGCACATGCACATTAAAAGATGGGGTGGTAATTTTGAAGCAACCATTTTACTTGATGGGATGCAACAACAATATTTTTTTTATGTTTACATGTTGTGTGATAGACCCAACAAAATATATTCATGGTCAATAGAAAATGGGAAAGGCAAGACATGGATTTTGAGAAAAGAAAAGGAGGCTGATATAAAAAAAACTTACGAAACAAATCATTAACCATATATTTGAAGGTTGTAATATGTATATCAAATGGGAGTTGCTAGCCCACACTATACTGTTGGGATGTATTTTCAACGGTATAATAGTTCCATGCGGTTTCATGAAGTTTCAGTTGCTTAAAAGTTCCAGATTTTGAGTTTGAAGTTTCAACTAGGTTTCAACGCATTTTAGATTTCTCGAAGTTTCCAGAATATTCCAAGAAAGTTTTAAGCCCAAGTTTCAACAAGTTTCAGACTTAGGTAAGTTTATTGTGTTTTGTTTTCCCCATGTCTGTAACTTGGTTATATGTAGAAGGTTTCATTATGTTTCAAGAAGTCTCGTGAAAACATTTTAAAAGTTTTCGGTTTTAGTTAGTTTCATGTATCTCTAGAAGTTTTCAGAAGATTTCAAGAAAGTTTCAAGTCCAAGTTTCAGACAAAAAAGCTTCAAGAAGTTTTAGCAAGTTTCAAGAAGTCTCGTAAAAATATTTTAAAAGTTTTTTGGTTTCACTGAGTTTCATGTATTTATAGAAGTTTCCAGAAGATTCAAAGAAAGTTTCAAGCCCAAGTTTCAACAAGTTTCAAATTTTGGAGCTCAAGTTTCAACAAGTTTCAGCAAGTTTCAACATGTTTCAAGAAATTTCAACAAGTTTTATAAAAAATCAAACAAGAGTAAAAAAACTATCATCCTAAGTTTCATCTCAAGTTTGAATTAAAACTCCCAAGTCTCAAAGCAAAGGTTTCAAGTTTCAAATCTGAAACGTGGCATTTGAAATGTTAGTTTCAGTAAGTTGCAACCATGTTTCAATCCATCTTTGAAGTTTCATATCAAGTTTCAAGTAAAAACTCCAAATTTCAAGATTTAACTATGAAACTTGGCATTCAAAACGGGAGTTTCAATAAGTTTCAGCCAAGTTTCAAGCCATCTTTGAAGTTTCATCTCAAGTTTAAAGCAAAAACTCCAATTTTGAAAACAAAGTTGTAGTTTTAAATCTAGAACTTGGCATTCGAAATGGGAGTTTCAGTAAGTTTCAGCCATATTTCAAGGCAACTCAAAGTTTCAACCCACGTTCCATGCAAATTTCAAGCAAGCTCCAAGTTTAAAAAGCAGCTTTCGTGTAAAAAATAGCAAGTTTTTTAAATAAGCGCCCTACTCGAGCACCAATGCCATTGTCGGGACCAAATCAAGGGTGGTTCAGCATGAGATTTACCTTCTCTGGTTGTGAATCAGCTGGTGGTGTTTAGGATGGAGAGAGGAAATGTATTAGGGAGGGATCTGGATTGGGGAGAGAGGGGTAAGGAGAGAGATTTGGGAGAAATTCATTTAGGAACAGAGACAAGAGAAGAGAGAGACAGAGACTTTCTTGCCTAGAGACAGAAGCAGTGGTGGGAGATGAAGTCACGAGATGAGACTATTGAATGGTCAGATGTTATCCCGTTGGTTGGGTCAAAAGCGGTATACCATAGAGTAGTTTTTATCATATAAAATCTATGATCACATCACCCTGCTCGTTACCTTGTGTTATCGGCAAGCATACATCAATTTTGTAATGTCAACCCAATGAGTATACGTTGATTTGATTTCAAATTCACAGTTAATTACTGATTTTGTGTGTATCTATCTATTCTACTAAAAAAGAATGAAAATTCAATCAGAAAAGAGCTTAAAAACCATAGGAGATGCATGCCTTGTATATCAAAAAAACCACACTCGTGTAACACCCCAAAAGTTCATGAATATAATAATACAAGATTTTTAAAACTTTTTGTATGTTATCTGTTGTTGTTCTGCAGCCTACATTTTTGGGAGTTATTTGATCTCCATTTCCTCTTGTCGGCACGAGTGGTGTAAAAATAGAAACCCTAAATACATGAACCCTATAAACGAAAACCCTAAAAGCAGAACCCCTAAAAACAGAACTTACTTAAAGTATTGCCCTTTCGAATATTGTACTAAGTGTAAACCTAAACTATCGAAAAACATATTTGAAACTTAATCCTCTAAGTATTCAATCCCCACATGAGAATTTTTTAGAAAATACCATGTTTTAGCAAACGTAAGGTTTTAATCCTATTTCCCAATTTTCCCTGATCTTTTCTTTTTTTTCCTTCCTACTGTTCCTCTGGCCTAGCCACTTGAGCCAGATGGGTTGCCACCGAATCCCTTTTTCTTTGGTCAACTTGGCACATCAATTTTCTTCTCTCATTCCTCCTTTTTCCTCAGTCGAACCAGAGCACAGCATCGTCATTGTCTCTCACCCGACGGCTTGCTCTGGCATTCACGCCACGTCACAGCCATGCGAGCTCCAACGCTGCTCGCCCGTCGCTCAGCCGACGCCCACACCATCCTCGCTCGTCCACCCTACTGCTCCCACGTCGCCCACATGCACACTGTTCGTGTCCCTATCATGCTCGCCACTACCGCTCATGCCCATCCCGCTAGCTCGCTAGCACCCATGTCGTAGCTTCACCATTGGCCTCTCCGCCCCCTCCATGCCTATAAGAGGCCAGCGCCAAGCCGTCTAGCCCCTCCCTGGCCTTTCCTAGTCCATCTTCCTCCTCTCCGCGGCCAACCGCACGCGCCCCGTGCCCGTACCCGTGCTGGACATCGTGCGCATCTTGTCGTTCCAGGCGGCCCGATGCCCCCTCTCTCCTATCTACAAGTGTCACGGTGTGTTCCCGGGCATCCCGCACCAAAGCCCTCACCCAATTTTGGGTTCCCCCCACAGGAGCGCGCCGCGCCAATGTCTTCCCTGATTCCGACCGTGCACCGCCGCCGCCATCCCTACAGTCGCCTCGGTGAGTGTTTCTCTAATTCCTTCCCATTGGAGAGTCCTCACAGCCCCTCTAGCCTTTCCTTCCACCCACTGGAGCTCTCCCTCACTCGAACAGCGCCCCTATGGCAAACCCGTTGCGCCACCCCGGGTCACCATTGTCGGCCCGCCTCGGTCACTCCCCACCGCCGGCAACCACTCCAGTGAGCTCCCCTCCCCTCGCCAGTGCTCATGCTCACCCCTATTCCTCCCCTCTCCCTCTCTAGCGCTGCTACCCCTCTTTCTCCCCCATGGCCAGCCACCGTGCGCCGCCTCCAGCCCGCCACCGGCCACCTCCGATCACGCCACCACCGCCCTCCTATTCACCTCTCCACCACGGTTCCATTTTGGTCGCCTCCGACCGTCGCCGTTGATCCCCTCACCGACGACAAGCACTGCCCTAACCTAGCTCTACCCTTTTCTGCTTCTTCCCTGCTCTGTCTCTCTCTATGTGTGCTCTCTTTGTGTGAATGGCAATAGTGGCCCACCTGTAAGGATTAGCTGGCAATTAGTTCTATGAGGTTAACTGACAGTGGGCCCAACTAGTTGGGTGATCAGCTGAACTTGGTTAAGATCAATTGGCTGTTGTTATGGACTTCAACTACCAAAGCTCCCTCTCTTACTCAATCTCTCTGTGTAGCACTTATGTAAGTTCAAGCTCCATTAATTGGTTTTGGTGATTAATGACAAATCTAAGTATGAGACTAACTCGTTTGTTGAGTATGATATTGTTTAGTTTTATTTGGATGAAAAGGTGAAAATCACGAAGGTATGCATTGGACATCATATTCTTATATATTGTTGCATTCCTTGGATCCAAAATATAGATTGAACTCCACTAAAAGTTTAACTTGAATATGTGCATATGTTTTTATTACACATTCGTATATGCACACAATTAGGGGGAGCCCACTCTATGTTTTGTGGTTTTATTAGTATTGATCCTTGTGTTTTTATCCATTTATATTGGGGATCTCTACTTTGAAACATATATTTTGAGTATATAAAACTTGTGTAGTTCATATATACTCATATTGCTTTATATTTAATTATTTGTAATTATGGTGGTTGTCATCAATTACCAAAAAGGGAAAGATTGAAGAATCTAGACCCACCATTATGAGTTAATGGTATGTTTTGGTAATTAATGACAATCACATTGTGGGACTAATATTTTCCATGAGTTGGGTAAATAGGTTATGTTCCATGATGATGAACACTTTAGGTGGTATCATGAGTTGATCGTCATCAAGTCAAGATTCAAGAAGAGGATGCATCATGTGTTGATGCATATCAAGATCTCGAAGAGGGGATGATCATGAGTTGATCATCAAGTCAAAAGAAGATTCATCATATGTTGATGGAGGGCACGTGAAGGATGCATCATGGGTTGATGCAGATCAAGACAATGATCCGGACTTGAAGTGAAGATGTGCGTCATCAATCTTCAAGAGGATGCTCAAGGCAAAGGTATAACTAGCTAGAGCTAAGGATGTATTCCTAGTCTTTTACCGGTCTTGGTGTTTAGTTGGAAGACCGGATTGCTAGTATAGATTGTCGTACTATTAAGAGGGGTCTTGACTAGTAGTTTGAGTGTGTCATGTGTTGATAGCTCGTTTTGCTTGCTCTAGGTCTTGTAAGTATGTTGCTAATATTTGTGAATGTGTTTTGCAAATAGCTGAGGCTCAAGCATAATCCTTGTAGCATGTGACTTTAGTTTACGAATGTGTTTCACAAATGGTTTAAGTTCATGTACCATATTCCTTATAACGTGATTCTAAAAGTCGGCAAATGTGTTTTGCAACTGGTTGAGAATCTCGCCTTCGCCCCTTGTTTGCATCGTGCATCAATTGACAAATGTGTTTTGCAAATTGAGTTGAAGCGAAGTGCAAAATCTGTTTTACTCAGCTCTGGCGGTCTGACTACACCCCTTGGGCGGTCTGACCGGCCCACCTTGAGTTTGACCAAACTGGGTGCTGGTCTTTGAATGCGACCGGTTTGACTAGTGGGACTCTTGTCTGACCACCATGTGTTGGCCGGTCTGACCGGCCCCACGATCAGCCTCCCTGGTTAGCTTTTTCCAGAGAGTGTGTTTCTATGGTTTTGGCTTGCTCCTTTGTGGAGCGGTTTGACCGCCCCTCTGGCAGTCTGATCGGTTTGGTCCTGTCTGACCGGCACTTGTGAGTGTGGTCAGCCCAGATGTGTGTCCAACGGCTAGTTTTATAGCCGTTGGAGCTAGGGCCGTCTGACCGACCATTGATTAGCGGTCAGACCGGTTTTCCCTAGTTTTCTGAAGATTCTTCCCCAACGGCTAGTTTTTCTTGTGTGGGTATAAATACCCCTTGTGGTCGGTTGTGGAGAGAGCTACTGGTGCCATATTCATTTCCCTTGAGCAAAGAGCAAGCTATCTACTCTCTCTTGTGTATGTGTTGCACTTAGTGAGCTTAGAGAGCCAAATCCTAATGCATGTGTTGCATTGGGTGTTGGATTGTGTATCCATCGATCTTAGAAACTTGATTCGTTCAAGTGAGCATTTCTGACTTGTTACTCTTAGTATTTGTCAACACCTAGACGGCTTGGAGGAGTTACGCCGGTGATCTTCTCAAAGAAGGTTGTGAGAAGACCCAGGCAGTTGTGAGTGGTTTGGTGCTTGTCATCTCCGGGGTGGAGGAAGAGCAACTCTGAGTGGATCGAGGTGTTGGTTCAAGTTGTGAGCTGGTCTAATTTGTTTAGGCTTACGTCGGAGGTGTTGTCTTAATTCATGGAGCCGGTCCAATTTGTTTGGGCTTACCTTAACGTGGATTAGGGGAGACCAGCGAGTCTCCGAACACCACGATAAAACATCCTTGTGTCATTGTGGTTTGTTCTCTTGTATTTTACTTTGTACAATTTACATTCCTAGAATTAAATTGCTTATATGTCTTTGTATGTTTGCTATCATTGTCAATAGTCTTTGCTTGTTGGTGCACATAATCAAAACTAGTTGATTTAGGTTTTAATTGAGAAAAAACTAATTGATTCACATTTCCGCATAAAACTCGGTTTTAGCCACAAGAATTCTAAAGCTGCCTATTACCACCCTCTAGTTGGCCTCCTTGATCTCAGAACTTGCTATCTTCGTATGCCCATATGACCTAGGGACCCACCTGTAAGTCAGTAAGCCTCAATCAGTGCTTCAATAGTTTATGACGGTGGGTCCCCCCTAGTAAGTAATTTAGGGTTAAGTAGTAGGGATTAGCAATATGCTTAGTATAGTTAGTGTAGGTAATTAAGGGCTAATTGATGTTAATTGAAAAAGGTCAGTAGGCTGTTATCTGTATAATGCAAAGACAAGTTTGAGGTAGGGATCATACCCAAGAGATAATAGTTTAATCAGATAGGTGAATGTTCAATCAGTCGTTGCCTTTTCTAACCAAATTAGTTAATAATCAATTCAAGGTTTATCCCAAGCAATTAGGCATTGTCAAAATAAAGCAATTAGGCATTGTCAAAATAATCTTATACTTAAAAGTGCCTACATGATAGTAGGGTCCTAAATCATTAAATAATTACTTTGGGGTTTTAAGTCGAGACTAGTTCAATATAGTGTTGCGGTGTCATGGAATGATAATATGAAAGGAAGACCCCATACAAGTTTTGTTATAAGGCTACCATTACTATTTAAACTTAAAGTGCGACATTAACCGACATCTCTTACCTCTTAGAATCTAAGATGATGTAGTCATGGTTAGGCATACACATATGATCCAACACTAGTAAATCCTAGACAATTGTTGTAATAATAAAGATAAACTCAGGATTAGTATGTGGATCATTAGGGCTAATTGAAAACGTAAGGTTAATTAAAAAGTGCTGCTAGAATAAAAGTATATACATGTATATATGTACAGCCTTGTACGCCAAATGATGATGAATAGGCCATATCAGTCAGGGTCTAGTTAAAGTAATGGTTTAGGTAAACTGGAGGTTGATTATGAATGGCATTGTAATAAAAGCAATTAGAGGTTAATTAAAATCATTAGTGTGCAGCTGACATTCGATTAAAAGAACAACCTTGATTAGGACTCATATCAAAATAAGATTGCACCAACTACAGTGGGCCCTGGCCCCTTGTTATAACAATATTAATAATAGCTTACACGATTAGTTAATTAACATGTGGAGTTAAATAGGCAGATGTGTCTATGTAAAAAGGAATAGTGTTAAATGTTAGATAGAAGAATTACCGTTAGGTCATTAATGTTAAAGTAATCAGTAGGCTACATCAGTTGGCATATAGTTGCCTACAATTTGTGGTTATCAAGATAGTAGTAATAATAAGTGACAATGGTGGTAAGATGCCAACAACATATGTAGCCCACTAGTAGGATAGAAGTAAAATAATGAAACATACATTTATTAAATCGGTAAAACAGTTACTTCAGTGGAAGGATGACTAGGGTGAATTAATAAGACACTGGTATATAGGACCTATGCCATATAGATAGTAAAACTAAGTATAGATTACTCTAAAGACGAAACTCACAACCATAGACATCACTAAAGATGTAAGGTTGATGTCTAGCCAATACTTGGAAGTTCCAGCTAAGGCTCATGGAACTTCCTTGATAAATGTGAATGGGTAAGAAAACCATTAAGTGAACTAGGTCCTATGTGTCGGTGATACTTATGTTTGCCTAGAGCGAACCCCGCACTTATGCATAGGTCTTGCCTGACTATCATGGAACTTCCTTGATAAATAGGAAGTAATAAGTAGAAGAATCATTAGAGCAGCTAGGCGCCGCGTGAGCAGTAGTGGTATGTTCCCAAGTGGATGATACAAGTTCATCCACCAAACAACATCACTTAGGCTCTAGCTATCATCCATCGCTATCCGCTCCCGGTAGGAGTACAATTCATGATCTAAGAGTGGATCAAAGGATCCTATATAATTGGGTGATCTCTCCTATCTAGGTTACCATTAAGGAATGTTCCTACGAACATTCTCCCCTCCCGTTGGAGTCTTAACTCCTTGCACCAGCGGACTTTTCGAGTGCCGATCCCTCTTGCCCTCACTCCGGATCAAGCGGTTACCTAACCCTAAGTATGGCTATCAACCCAAAACCTCACGACTAGACCAAACGAATAGAGTTTGGATTTATCTACTTGGGTCTGAAGTATTTCCTTCATTCCAACTATCACGAGATGTACTTCATTCCATCTGAAGTATATCATTCATCAACTTCCTTAGATATACTCCGTCTACAGTATTTCCTTCATCAACTTCTTTGGATATACTTCGTTTGTAGTATTTTCTCCATCAACTCCAAATGAGTATGTTTTGGCCTCATCTAAAGTACTCTCTTCTTTCAAGATGTCGATAAATATGTTTAGTTTTGTTTGAAGTATTTCCCTTCTTCAAACATACCTAGGTTTGTTTACTTTCATTTGAAGTGTTTCATTTGGTTTGAATATGTTTTTATGGGATTTTATTTGGTTACTTTTAGATGTTCTTTGGTTCAATCGTATTCTACGTAGATAGAATCTACAGCTACAATGGAATAACAGTTCGAGACAAAGCAAGGACAAGATTGTCATAACATCGAACATGATGATTATCAGCACATTGAACGAGATGATTATCGGAACATTGAGCAAGAACAGGACCAAGATTATCAAAATATTGAGCAAGGCAAGTCAACACTTTGATCATTTTGCACCTACTTTTGAAATGCAGTTATATTGTTTTAAATTATGAAACCGCATTGCTATGTTTTATAACTATATGTTACTTTAGCTGGTAGTTAATACATTGATGATAATTGAATATAACATTCCACTCCTTGAACTTGGACATTATCCTTGTCACCCTAGAATTAATGGCTTACATACTAGTTAATAAGTTTATATCTAAGTGTTATGCTTAGCCTTGCTTAGATACATTGTCATGTGTGCAATGATTTGCCCAACATCATTAAAAACATTTGAAAATGATATTGGACAGTCGAGGCTAGAGCCTGGCTGGTATGTTGGACTATAAATTTTTTCTAAACAAAAATGAAAATCAAAAACGGATTTAGACTTGGGTGGCTGGAAAGAGTGGATGGTGCTGGGTGCATGATAGAGTGGGTATGTGAATGTACTGCCCGACTCAATAAAGGAATGAGTTCTTGTGATGATCTCTCATGTAAAAACAGTGCAACCATAAGTCTATAATGGGTACGACCTGGCTAACTAATTTGTCCGCCGCCTCGCAACCTCACCATTGGTGGGTGTGTGGAGTGAGTTAAGGGTAAGGGAGTCATCAATCTACACAGCGAAAATGGGAGACCTCCCGTGGACGAGGCCTAAGGAGGTGATACTTAGCGGCATGGAGTTGCGTTGAGGTGGGACATTGCAAAAGCCTTGTGATAATCAACTTAGTCACACACCTATAGAAATGTGTCAGGGACATTATGAGTTGATTGTCTCTTGTGGGTAAAGTGTACAAACTCTGCAGAGTAAGAAAACTGTCTAGATAGTCGTGCTCACGGTCATGAGCAGTGTCGAGAACTTGCTTGAAGTAGCTTTCATTTTTATAAAACATTTTGTGGAAGGGAATGAAAAGATGGGGTGAAGCCTCGAGAATTGAGATGGCCTGGTCGAGGACTAGTGATAATTACGGGATGTGACTCGAGAAAAGGATATGAGCATTGAGTGGACGGAGCCACTCAATGGTATAGGAGGATGGAACCTCCACTAGTACTTTACAACAAAACTTAGTTTATGAAAACTTGTGTTAGTTAAAATGCTAAATCTCAGAAATTGCTACTACATAAACTAATTCAAACTTAGCTTTGTGCAAATAAAAGAACCATAAACCTCTCTTGATTAGCCTTAAATATATAATAATTGTATTGTGTGTTGGCTCACGAGTACAGTTGTGTACGCATACTCATTCTTTATATTCTTTTAGTCAGTAAACATAAAAGAAGACTACATGGACAATTATGTGCATTCAAGACTGAAGATCAAGAAGGCCAAGAACTAGGTCGCGGGCTCCAATCGATTGCTTGTGAGTATATCGTGAGGGTTCCACTTGGTATACTTTGATTATGCTTCTGCTGCTATTCTTTGAAAGGTATTTTGCCTGCCCGGCCACTTTGCAGGTCAAACGCCATAAGGTATATTTACGATTTGTTTATTATTATTATACAATAGCTTTATATTTTCGTGATATGTATTTGATATCTAATGATGTAAATGTGGGCACTAGCTGCTGATTCAGGGACTAGTGCTGTGAACACAGAGGATTCTAAAGTTACAAATTTGGGGTCTGACAACCCGGCTGCCCGTCCGCTTCTCCAGAAATCCTCCATCAGCCGTAACGCAGGCCACCACCCACCGATCCTTGCACCACCACCTAACGACGCTCCTCTCGTCTCATCGACTCATCACCGCCCGGTTCCCGTTGCTGCACTCTAGTTGAGTTGAGCTGAATAACAGTGATAGCCAGATGGGCCGTGCCTCTCGGGCCAGCTTGGGACACGAGACTGTTAGTCTAGCCTGAGCACGGCACGGTTTGACGAGCCGTGTCGTGCTTCGGTCACCACTCGACCTAGGCCTAGGCCTGGCATGACCCTTTCATTTTTAATATGTATATATATGATTTTATTTTTAAATTTTATATAGTTTATTTTATAAGTATATAAATTTATTTTGATTTTTTAAATTATATATATTATATAGAAATTTTTTTTACGTATTTTCAAAATTTTATATATATAGACTAAATAGGCCGACACCGACCTTACAGGCTAACCGTGCCAAACCGACGGCCAAATCTACGGACAGACTAACACCTGGCGTGGCGTCCATTTGGACACCACTAGCGAAGAACCACAGCAATTACCAATTTACCCCCGCACGAAACCGACAATTACACACTCCCTCCCACACCCCCTAAACCAACGTTACCCTCTCGCCACGCTTCCCCCCGTTCCACCCGCAACCTCAGCGCCCCCGATCCGTCCCTCGCCCCGCCGCCGACGAGCCAGTCCCAGGCTCCCAGCTCGATCCACCTCTCGGTAAGCTCGCCGTCGATCCAATTATTCCCCGGATTTTTCCGCGATTTTTTTCGTGCTAGGGTTTGGCCGGGATCGTCGTCTGTGTCGGAGTAGCTCAGGAAATATTCGGGGTTTTTTTCCCCACAGTTTGATGGGTTTTTTCTGCGATGGTTTCTGACGATTTTGCTGCCAGGAGTTGTTGGGTTGGCGGATGGTGGCGAACCAGGAGGCGGCGGCGACAGAACCAGCGCCGGCGGCGACGACGGTGGACCCGATGCGGCTGGCGTCACGGTGGCGGTCCCCGGCGGAGTGGGAGGCCGCGGCGGCGGAGCTGGAGGCGGAGCCCGTGCCCGCGCCGTCCGAGCTCAACACCAACAACAGCTCGGGCCTCTTCGCCGTCGTCTCCACCGACAGGATGTCCGTCAGGTACCTCGGCGTTAACCTCCACGGCCACGACGTCGGGGTCGTGCAGGCCAACCGCCCCGCACCCACGCGCTGCGCCGTCTACTACTTCGAGATGACCGTCAGGAACGCCGGGCACAAGGGGCAGACCTCCATCGGGTTCACCACTGAGAGTTTCAAGATGCGGCGCCAACCCGGGTGAGGCCCCTTCTCTTGCTACTGCTTTGTACCCGCTAGGCTCGAATTAGTGTTTTGTTGGCCATTAGCAATGCAAAACTTGGGTTTTGTATATCCTCATTTGTTAGAAAATGTCATATTTTGCGGTAGTGTTGGGTAATTGCATAACCTGTCTAAGATGATTTGTGGAGATATCAAATTGCTCAATTCTGAAGCTAAATGTCATAGTTCGGTGGTCGCATTCAACTGTTCGTTGCAAAAGCTAGATCTTTCATGCTAAAGAGGGCATGGGCTTTCAGTTTGTATGAATGTACCAAAATTTCTAATTTTTGTTGACCCTGTTGGTAGGATTTCCTAGCAATCTGTCTGTGGTAATGTTGCTTGCCATGGTCCTAACTTTATGTGATGCTACAACTTTTTAGCGAATAGTAAGACCACCTTTTTTCATGTTCATTTGAGCTAACTTGAAATTTGACCTTTTAAAGTTTTTTAGTGCTTTCTATTCAATGAAATTTTCCAGTCGATTACCCCGTCTGTTCTTTGTTCTGTCCAGCTGGGAGTCTAACAGTTGTGGATATCATGGTGATGATGGCTATCTTTACCGGGGTTCTGGGAAAGGTGAATCTTTTGGTCCCAAATTCACATCTGGTGACACAATTGGCGGTGGCATCAACTATTTATCACAAGAGTTTTTCTTCACGTAAGTTTGGTAATTCTTGACAAATTGACAGTGTTCATGTATGTTTGGTAATTCTTGACAATTTGACAGTGTTTGCTTTTTTGATTGCTTATTCATAATCTTTTACGAGGTGTTGTATTTTTATAGAATTTCTTAAGTTGCCATCTGACTTGTGGGCTGAACTTTGACATAAGATGAATAAATATATTTAGTTGGTACTTTCATTATAAATCTTTTAAAATTTCAAGAATTTTCAGCACTACAGCTGTTGGATGTTGAATCTTGAATTTGGAACAATAATGGTAGTTTTGGATTTGCTTTTGCCACCATGACCTTTTGGTATTGGCATATCATTCTCTTGCATGCTCAGCTTGAAGTGTACCATATGCTTGTTTCTTGCTCTGCGCCTCAATCCCTTCACCTTGTTTACTTTATTTTTTTGAATATTATGATGCACTGTAATCTAAGTACTTGTAGCATCTTGCAGGAAAAATGGATCTCTGGTTGGAGCCTTTCCAAAAGATATTAAAGGTCCACTATATCCTACCATTGCAGTTCATAGCCAGGATGAAGAGTAAGTTGCCTCTTTATAAAGTGATTATTTTAGTGAAAATAGATATGCTAAATAGAAACTGCGTTTTACCCAGGTACTTCAACCCGAGTTGCAGAAACATGGGTTTAAGTTCAAATATTTGCTAAACATGGGGTTTTCTACAACTTGGATTGAAATATCTTGTGCAAATCACAATTTAGTGATTTACTCATTTATTTTTTGCCTCTTTCATTCACAACAGCTACAAATTGAAGATGATTTTCCCTTTTACTAAAACACATAAAGTTCCAAATCCTATTCTTTAATAGTAACACCAGCTAACTCTCTGTTTACACTGCTTAGACATAATTTGTAGCTTCAGCATATAAAGATGTAGCAAGTTATGCTCATCCGTTAAATTTAGAGAAAATTCCTTATTTGTCATGCAAAGATACCAGTTTCCCCGATATGCCACCAAAAAAAAAATGTTTCTTGCTTTTATGCCATCGAATGATATTTTGTTGCCCTCTGATGCCACCCACGTCATCTCACCGTGAGAGGTGCCGCTAGGGGTGCAAACCTTGTCAGTTTTTTTTTTGCACAAATGGCCATTTTGCCCCCGTTGCCTGTCAATTTAGCGGGCCCACATGTCAAACCTCTACTTCTACTCCCTCCTCCCTCTCCATCAGAGGTCGTCGCCTTCTCCCTCATGGCTCCGGCGACCATGACCAAACATTTAGCTCCCTCATGGTTGCCTGGCGACTATCGCCGACCACCGTCGCCGCCAGATCCAGATCCGGCGAGCTTATGACGCTGCTCGAAGCTTCTCCTCGACCCCTCTCTCCGCCGCGTGCTCCGCTCTTGGCACCGCCTCTGCTGCCATGACCCGGCCGTCCCCCTTCCTCAAGGACGCTGGACTCGCCATCCCGTCGGAGTCACCATGGGGCAATCAGATACGTTTGGTAGTAAAACATATGATATCTCAGACAACAAATTAATGGGTTCACACAGATATGTTTGGTGTTCAACTACAACTATCCAACCACTAGGAACATACCCACCAGATGCAGCCTATAATTTAAGAACAAGAATAGATGAACAAGTATACGGAGGCAAGAAAGAAGAAACGACAAGTCAATGAAACACAAGCGACTTCTAGCAAGAACGAAAGAAACACCAAAGGTGGATGAACCACACTAGTGCTCGCTGGGCGCGTGGCTGTGCAGCCACAGCACGTGCTCCTCCCGCACCAGCCTTGTCCCAAAGCCTCCATGGCCCACCGCGTTGTCCTCAAAGCCCCGCCGTGGCTTCCATTGGTGTTTGCTTATAGCCTAGACTCTCTACTGCTGTGTTTGTGTTTTTTCTCTCACTTCGTGTTGGGGTAAACAGAGATAAGGTTTGGGGCTTTTTAGGGGTGGCGAGTGATTGATTGATTGGGGAGGCCAGAGGCGGCGGCCGCTAGGAGAAAGGAGGGGGCACAAGAAGGCATCAGTCTTTTCGCAGTCCATTTGACAGGAGACTAACAGAACATGGACGGCATGAGAGGACAACGAAATATCATCCGTTGGCATAGAAGGAAGAGGCATTTTTCAGTGGCATATCAGGGAAACTGGTATCTTTGCATGGCAAATAAGGAATTTTGTCTTAAATTTATGATTAATGTAAGAACTAATAAGTGCTTCTACCGTTTTGGTTTATATTAGCTATTTCTATGGAACTCGTCTTCACCTTATGTATCAACTACCTACCTCAAGCTATTATGTAATGTTCAGAATTACATACACTATGCGTGATTGCTCAATTTTCGATAGATCTGATTATTTGAATTTTGAAATCAGGGTAACAGTAAACTTTGGAAAAGAACAGTTCTGTTTTGACATTGAGGTGAGCCAAGATATTTCAGTTATTTTTAATTGTCCCAGTTTTCTTATATCATTTGGAATTTTTTTTGCTTCCATGGAACTAACTGTACATTAACAATAATTCGCTGCATGTATGAAACATATTTCACTGTCTCTTATGAATTATCCATCTCGGTTTGCCAAATTTGGTGTGAGAAAGATGAGAGGATGGTTTTGCTATTCACAACTATGCTTCTTATTCATTATTGAGAGGGTATATATAGACATAGGGTTACATGGGCCTTATGGGCTACATGGGCCGAGAGAGAGAGAGAGAGAGAATGTACAAGACTCTTAACAGCATTGCATCTTAACTGAAAGGAGTTTTAATTGCATGCACCTTTAAGGGCATTATGAGCCATCAAGATATGGTGCCACAAAAATCGATTGATTTTCCTTACTCAATTGCACTTCCAGCTCTTCTTCTCATAAACACATGGTGTTCTGTTTAGTCTATGCGGATAATGTGGTTATAGTGACGATGTAGCTGACATAGCTACATATGCCATGGGATAAACACTAAATTCGGAGTATTCACTTGGTCTACACTGTATTAGAGTCCTTGTGATTGATGCAATTCGCTTGTATTTGGCAGGGTTATATTCTTGAGGAGAAAATGAAGCAACAATCTGTGAGTGACAAATTGTACTTGCAACCAGACATCAGTCATTGGTATGCCTCCATATGCTAAATGACAATCTATTATATTTAGTGTTGCATCAGGCTATAATTCTGTATCCTGTTCACAGATATATATTAAATTAACTCCCTCAAATTAATGTCAAAATGGATATGATTGGAGAGTTTTCTTTAATCATGTAACTTATGATGTTGACTCTGTTTTGGTTTTGGTTTCGTTTTTGTTGTGTTTGTCTGAGATTTATCATTTTGTGTTATCTACTTTGTTGTTTACCATCTTCATTTCCATCTAACCTTATTTCAAGCTTGCTTCCACTAAATTGTCTAATTACTGAGCTGCGTGGTTCCTCCTTTTCTTGATATTTAAAATTTTTTCTAGGTTGACACGCCTTATGTGTATGTACCATGCACTTGTGACAGGATTGTTCGTTCATATCTCCTACATTACGGCTACCAAGATACATTAAATTCTTTTGATATGGCAAGTGAAACTGATCCTCCAGCCAATCATCAAAATGGTTATGGGGAACCTCCAGAAATGTATGGTCTTAGCCACAGAAAATTGTTGCGTCAGGTGAGCTGAGGAACATACGTGCAACTGAATTGGTATGGTAGTTTTATTTGTTATGCATTTTCTGTTCTTTTAATAAGCAGCTCTGGGGCGTCAGCTGGTACTACTTTAAAAGTTATACACAATTACAATGTTCTCTCATGCTATGCCTTTAATGTATTAATTGAACAGCTAAACACCAGTTATTAGTCTGGTGGATGAACCCTTTGTACCAAGTATCCAATGTGCACCTTGTTGTGGTTATTGCCTATATGTGTTATGAGCAGGGGAAAAAATCCCGGCCGGTTACCGGATTTCCCGGTGGCGACCGGGTGAACAGTAACCGGCCAGAAAATTTGAAACTGAATTTGAATTTTTGAATGCGTAATGCACTTCCTAGGTATTGTATGAGGCTATGAGCTAAATATGCTAGATTATGTATTGTATGGGATAAATATGCTTGATTACGTATTGTATGAGCTAAATATGCTAGATTACGTATTGTATGAGCGAAATATGCACTTCATTGAACACTTTTTAATTCAAAATTCCGGCTGGTTTTTCCAGTTTCCGTGCGGTAACCGGTCCGGTTACCGGTTTCCAGAAATCAGAGTTCAAATTTCAGTTTGTGAATTTTGTCCGGTTTTTTCACCGGGATTTCCGGTAACCGGCTGGTTACCGTTACCGGCCTCTGGCCGGGATTTCACCCAGTACCGGTTTTTGGATCCTTGGTTATGAGTGGGGTAACCTGATTTTTGTTTACTGTAACTCAAATAGTCAAATACCAATCAATTATGTTTGTAAAGTTGTACATTTTTACACTAAATCGACTTTTTAAAATGGTATACTTGCAAGCTCCATGAGCACTAACATTCTGTTGAAATAAAAACAATGACCGGTCACTGCTCTCGGCTGTTATTTAAATTGCCTTGCAAGCTCGATCATTTACATATTTTTGACTGTACAGTACTGATATATTGTAGTTATTACATTTGTCCATAATATTCCACTGTCCTTACAAATGCTACGCAATCGAAAAAATTGTCCCCCTTTTGATTTTTTGCTTCTGGTGTGGCTTCTGCCTTCTGAAAACAGTTTATTTGATTTCATGAAGCTTATAATGAGTGGAGATATTGATTCTGCATTCAAAAGACTCGGAGATTGGTATCCACAGGTCATAAAGGTATACTCTGCTGTCTTGTAGTTGATTTAATTTTATCTCCTGCGTGTCATTACCACAAATTGCTAATGTAATTGATGTTATATATGTGCACCAACTCAATTAATATTGTGGACTTGCATATGCAATCACTTTCTTTAGCACAGCATTGTCAGTTGCCATAATTTGTTTCCCAGAAAAAGTTAGTTACATTCTTTTTGCCCTCTTAAGAAGAAATCATTTTTTTGCAGGATGAAACATCGGTTATTTGCTTCTTACTCCATTCTCAAATATTCATTGAATACATCAGGGTAATTATCTGAATTCAATTGCTGTGCTTCATGTTACAACTTTTGTACTGTGAATAGGCACATGCATTAACTTTTTTGCCATTTGCTTAAGAATTTTTTTATAAGAGTATAGCTTAAATCAAAGTAATAATGTAATATTATATCCAACTCAGGTAAACTGAAATCACAATTGTCCAGTATCTAGCTTAGCCTTTAGGTGGAAATGATTAACTACAATACGAAAGGAGAGTTTGCTTGTGCTGGCATTTGTCTGATGCTGTACTTGCTCATAGTTTAATTACTAAAAAAGTGGAATAGCAGCTTAATTATATTATCATAAGGACACCAGTTCTCACATTCATATTCAGTGTTCGGAAAACTACCGAGACCAGAATTCACTGTGCTGCTGGTACTGTTTTCAGTCACTTTATGGTTTCTTGCTTAATAAATGCTCTGACCAACTTGGTACACTGCATTTCTTAGTTTGTCGATAATTTTATGAAACGGGATGTTTAGGTGAAAGAACTATGTAAAATTTACTGGCATCCAGGGGAATTGATTACAACTTGGCAACACAATGGCTTTCACCTAATTCCAGCCTTCGCTAGACGTCTAGGAAATGAACAAATGGTGGTAAATGGCTGATTGCTGCTGGTTTAACGTGAGTGGTCTGGTGGTTATTTGTCCAAGCTCCTCTTATTGCGATATGGACAAGCTGGCATGCGTGTTTGACGTTGTGCACTCAGGGGCCTTTTGTTGGCATGGACAGGGATGGTGCTGGGCATTTGGACAATGTTGCATTACATCTGGTTTCATATTTATAATCTCACATTCTCATATAAACTCACATTCTCGTGCATTAGGCTGAACAGCTGGATGATGCTGTAAAATATGCTCGTGCTAACCTGGCCAGCTTCTTGACGCACAAAGCTTTTGAGGGGTTGCTGAAGGTAATGCAGATGGGTCATTCTTCTGTTGTCTACATTGCTCCTTACAGTAGCAAAGCCCTTTAGTTTTTATTGTTTGAAATCTTCACATCCCGGTAGACTTGCAATTTCAATGAGTTAAATACTTTGTATCATGAGCTAAACAGTGATTAATGTGCTGTCTTCAGGAGAGTGTGGCCCTGCTTGCGTATGAGAAGCCTGCAGAATCATGCATTGGATATCTGCTGGACTCTCCACAGCGTGTATTTGTAGCGGATGCAGTGAATGCTGCTGTCCTGTCGACGAACCCCAACATGAAGGACCCTGAGAGTTGCCTTTACTCGTGTCTTGAGAAGTTACTGAGGCAGCTCACAGTATGCAGCTTGGAGCGACGTGCATTCAAAAACGATCAAGGGGATGCATTTTTACTTCATAAAGAAATGCAGACCTGTGAAAGATCCAGGCGTTCCTAGGCATCAAGTAGGCATCTGACACTTGAGTAGTGAACTCAGAGATGAGACTCGCGGCGCTCTTGGAAGGAAAGAAGGTTCACCTCGGAGTGGTGGACCATGGCATTAGCAAACACAGATCCCCTTTGGAGGTCTGCAGCATCCCCCAGCCCTCCACAAGGTGAACGCCAAACTGCGCTGTGGACTGTAGCTGGGACATTTGGCATGAGTTCCTTCCCTGTAATCAGAAAACTTACGTTTCACATATGGCCTTAACATCTGAGTTTCCGTAAACTTGTTGGTTGGCTATACGCTGTTAGACATTGTGAATGTTCCGATAAATTCTTCAATTAGACGTGTAAATGAAATCGGAATGCCCTCAACCTTGTCATCCCTGCAATTCTGTAACAAGTCTCGCAGTTTCGAGAATTACCTATGTTTGCAAAATGTCTTTTGGTTGCTCTCAAGAAGTACTTTTAGTCGAAGATCAACCATGCAAGGGCCAGGCCATCAACGTGTAAACGTTTCCAGCCTTCAGCACTTTACCTCAATACGTAGGTGTGTAGAAGTCTACGGGCAGTAGTATCAATAATGTCAGTAGCATCGCTGGTCTACAGCTGCCTGAAATACGTGCAAAATATCAAGACCCCGCTTGTCAATAGTTGGTCTTTGTGCTACCTTGTTGACAAGTAAACTGTACTCCAAAATCTACCATAGCCGGGGATGTAGCTCAAATGGTAGAGCGCTCGCTTTGCATGCGAGAGGCACGGGGTTCGATCCCCCGCATCTCCAAGTTTTTGAGGCTACTTAATTTTTGATCTATGGGCTCACATTACATCATGATTTGCCATTTCCATCCTCTAATTAAGTCATCGTTGCTTGACTTACTTCCTTGTCGCACGCAACTATCACGGCAGATAAACTTTTTCGTACGGAAAAACCCGCTTAATATGAACTACTTTTCACTATCTCATTATTTACAGTACAAATACCAAGAAGGCAACAGGTCATTACTTGGGGCGTTGTGGTGACACAAAATTCTTGCAAGTCTTGAGAATGCTTATTTACACGAAATCTTGAGGTAAATAAACCGAAACTGTCTAGAAATTGCTTCAGCTGACCAGATAATGGCTAATGACGCACCGATTTTAAGATTGAAATTAGTAGTAACATGCAAAGTTTCATACCAAATGGCCACGAACGTACGCGCGCCCCTTGCTACTCATAAATTTTTTACAAGCCTGCAAAATATAATGGCCATTAGTGTTGTGATGATTCCGTGATCGATCGCAATGAGCAACCACCACCATGGAGGCGGAGGCGGAGACCTTGAATCCGGCGCGTCCCGCACCAGGCCCCGCAAGCCCCGCTTCATCGACGCGCACCCCGTCGCCGCCGCCGCCGTCCTCTCACTGTCGCTCGGCCTGTCCGTCCTGATCCTCCTCTCGGTCTCGCCGCACCGGGATGGCGTCCACGACGACATCAATAATGCGGCGCTAGGCGAGGAGGCCCCCGGCCCATTACCGGGCCTCCGGAACCGGGTGATGGTGGCCGGGCACGCGGTGTACACGAGCGCGAGTTGCGGCGGCGCGGGCCGGTAGGGGTCGTGGTTCCTGGAGCCGTACCAACGGCACCCCGGGCAGGATGCCACGTTCGTGGCGCACGTGAGGGCCGGGGTGGCGGCCGCGGCGAGGGACGGCGCGGCGCTGCGTCTGTTCAGTGGCGGCGAGACCAGGTGGGAGGCCGGGCCGAGAAGCGAGGCGCAGAGCTACTGGGCAGTCGCGGACTCCATGGCCTGGTTCGGCGCCAAAGATTTGAACAGTGTAAGGAGGCGGGCGCTGACAGAGGAGCATGCACGAGACAGCTTCGAGAACCAGCTCTCCAGTATCTGCCGCTTCAGACAACTCACCGGAACATACCCGCACATCATCACCGTACGTAAGCTCTGAATCCCTAGAAATACTGCACGAATCACACCATTTTCTGGTAAATTCACCTGAAATTCCTATGAAATCACCTTGATTTTGTTTGTGATAGAGGCGGGGTGTTTCCGATCTTCTCGACGAGGAACCGTGGGCAGTTGATGCGAAGTAGACGATGTCGCTAGCTGAACACTCGCGCTAAGTCCCTAATTTCCAACGGAACGACGGCTTGACCTTGAATTGCAGAACGAATTAATGGATCGCCTAGCCGTCTCTCAAAGTCCTCGCATGAACTCTGATTTAGAAAGAGCAAGCAATAGCTATGTTTTAATTCTTATGCATAAACTGGTCTCAGATTACAATGTGGTTTAACCCTCAATATATAGTCTAGGTCTAGGGACTATTCGAAGTTACTGTTCATAGTGGAACTATTCACAACGCGCACTGTTCATGACTTGGACTCAAACTCACACAAAAGAAAAACCTAAATTTAAACCGTCACAATGTTTGGGCCATAATGTCGCGACCGTAGGTCTTCTGAAGCTAGGGCTAGATCCCTTGCGTGGGCCTTGGAATAAGCTTTCCAATAAGCCCAAGAACACCCCAACCGGCCTTTTTATTACATGCCTGTTGGGCTATCCCAAAACAAATCCGAATTGAATTCTGAGTTGATTCCGAGTTTGAATTTGGTTGGGCTTATGGAAGCTCCGAATTGGGCTTGGATTATTGGGCTTCTCTCCCCTTGCTTGACCCACATGAGCTTCTCCTCCATTGCTTTGGCTCCGGTCTCTCTCTCCTCCCTCTCGGTTCCAAAGGCTTCACAATGTTCAAACCTGAGAATGCACAAAATATTTGCATGAGGTAGTACCCAATTCTCATTAATGACATTAGAAGATTCATTAAGAAACAAAAGCACCTGTTGATTTAGAAGTTTAGCTCTTGCTCTAGTTAGTGGACCAACATGCACTCTGCACTTGTATTACTTGTAGCTTCACTTATGACTTGCATCTCAGTATGTGCATCACCACCAATAGGAGAAGATGTATAAATGTTAGGGATGCCCTCATTATCCTCCTCCTCTTGAAAAGGCATCGTCCTCGACGCTGGATCGTCACCACCAAAGAAAGGTGATAAATCAGCGACATTGAACATAGAGCTCACGCCATAGTCATCGCTGGGAAGCTCTATATTGTAGGCATTGTCGTTGATCTTCGCAAGCACCTTGAAAGACCCATCACCTCGTGGCAACAATTTGGACTTGCGGTGTTCTAGAAAACGATCCTTGCGGTACTGTACCCAAACCAAATCACTTAGTTGAAAAATCATCTTCTTCCTTTTCTTGTTTGCCTTCTAAGCATAGTATTGGACCTTGCACTCTATCTCTTCTTTTGTCTTGATATGCAATTTCTTCACATATTCAGCTCATTCGGACGCCTCCATATGAACACGGTGTTGACTTAGAAGCGGTAGCAAATCAAGCGGCGTAAAGGGCTTGAAGCCATACACCACCTCAAAATGACACATTTGCATAGTGGAGTGCATGGCCCGATTATAAGCGAATGCCACGTGCGGCAAACAATCCTCCCACTCACGCAGATTCTTCTTGATCATGGTCCGGAGTAGCATCGAAAGTGTGCGGTTTACCACCTCCGTTTGACCATCAGTTTGGGGACGACAAGTCATGCTGAATAACAACTTCGTCCCCAGTTTGCCCCAAAGCATCTTCCAGAAGTAGCTCATGAACTTCACGTTGCGATCTGACACGATGGTGCACGGCACGCCATGTAGCCTCACAATCTCCCTAAAAAACAAGTCAACAATATGCGACGCATCGTCGCTCTTATGGCACGGAATAAAGTGTGCCATCTTCGAAAAACAATCCACAACGACAAAAACAGAATCTCTCCCCCTCTTAGTTCTAGGCAGTCCTAAAACAAAATCCATACTAATATCCTCTCATGGTGCATTGGGAACAGGTAGAGGGGTATACAAACTGTGTGGATTCAATTTCGATTTCGCTTTGTGGCAAGTAATGCATCACTGCACATACCTCTCCACATCTCGCCTCAACTTAGGCCAATAAAAGTGATCGCTCAATATAGACAACATCTTCTTACGTCCAAAATGTCCCATCAATCCACCTGTATGTGATTCCTGCAATAATGGCAAACGCACGGAGGATTCTGGAACACATAATTTGTTAGTGTGAAACAAAAACCCATCATGGATATGAAATTTATCCCAACCTTTTCCCTCTTTGCAATGTGCACAAGGAACAGAAAAATCATGGTCATGAGCATATAAATCACACAAACTCTCTAAACTGGGAACTTGCACTCCTAATTGAGTTAAAAACACATTTTTCCTAGAAAGAGCATCGGCTACCACATTTTCCTTTTCCTTCTTATATTTCACAATATAAGGAAACGACTCAATGAATTCGACCCATTTGGCATGTCTACGGTTCAGGTTTGCTTGGCCCTTTAAATTCTTCAATGCCTCATGATCAGAATGAATAATAAACTCTTTAGGCCATAAATAGTGTTGCCAAGTTTCTAACGCACGCACTAATGCATAAAGCTCTTTGTCATAGATCGGATAATTCGAGCACCATTCAATTTCTCACTAAAATAAGCTACCGGTCTACTCTCTTGCAATAAAATACCGCCAATACCCAATCCACTAGTATCACACTCAATTTCAAAAAATTTAGTGAAAGCAGGTAAAACAAGCAATGATGCTTCAGTCAAATGTTTCTTAAGTTCAGCAAAAACATTTTCTTACACTACCCCCCACACAAATTCAACACCATTTTTAGTAAGTTCATTCAATGGGGCAGCGACAGTGCTAAAAGCCTTCACAAAGCGCCAATAAAAACCAGCAAGACCATGAAAGCTCCTAATATGACTTACGTTCACAGGAGTTGGCCAATTTAAAATAGCTTCAATTTTAGACTCATCTACTTCAACTCTTTGCGTAGAAACAATATAGCCCAAAAAGACGACACGATCTTTGCAAAAAATTGTATTTCTCTAAGTTACCAAAAAACCTAGTATCACACAAAACTTGCAGAACTTGTCTAAGATGGTCTATGTGTTCAGATTCAGTTTGACTGTAAATCAGAATATCATTAAAGTACACAACCACAAATTTACCAATCAAATGCCTTAAAACATGATTCATTAAGCGTATAAATGTACTAGGTGCATTAGTTAAACCAAATGGCATGACTAACCACTCATGCAAACCAATTTTCATTTTGAAGGTTGTTTTCCACTCTTCCCCTTCATGCATCCTAATTTGATGGTAATCACTATGCAAATCGATTTTACAGAAAATAACAGCACCACTCAATTCGTCTAGCATATCATCTAAGCGAGTTATAGGATGACGATATCGAATAGTGATATTATTAATCGCTCAACAATCTACGCACATACGCCATGAACCATCTTTCTTAGGAACTAAAATAACAGGAACATCACAAGGGCTTAAGCTTTTACGTACGTACCCTTTGGAGAGAAGCTCTTGTACCTGTTTATGAATTTCCTTTGTTTCCTCGGGGTTGGTGTGGTACGGTGGTCGGTTTGGCAGTGACGCGCCAGGAATTAAGTCGATCTTATGTTCAATCCTGCGGATTGGTGGTAGCCGAGCTAGTACATCCTCCGGAAAGACGTCGCTAAATTCCTGCAAAACACAAACAACACCACTAGGAAGAGAAGTGAAGTCGTTAGTCAAAAGTAATGCATCTTTGTACATAGTACAAAGTGCACCAAATTGGGATCCTCGCTGAATTCTTGCATCTCTGATTTGGTGGCTAACATGACCAAATTCTTCTCTCCATCACATTGCTTTATATGGTTCTCTCGCTCTTTCGCACTCTCCACGCGCATCTTAATTTTCTGCATTGAAGAGTTTACAATCTGTTGCGGTGTAAGCGGCTTCAAGGTGACATCCATATTGTTCCATCGAAATGTGTAGCGATTTGTACGCCCATCGTGAACAGCGGAACGGTCATATTGCCATGGTCGTCCCAAGAGCAAGTGATACACCGTCATAGGCACAACATCGGAATCCACAGTATCGGTGTACTTCCCAATAGAAAACGTCACACGCACCATATAGTTCACCTTCACTTCCTCTTTGTCGCTCAACCATTACACATGATAAAGACGTGGATGCGGTAAATACTTCAAACCCAACTTATGACACATGTCCTTGCTTGCCAAATTGTGACAACTCCTGCCATCAATAATCACTTTGCACACCTTACCCTTATCAAGCTTTTCCCAAGTCTGAAACAAATTGCAACACTGTTCGAGTGACGGTGATGACATCACACTAAGCACCTTGGGCGTGCAAACAATAGAATACTGCTTAGTGTTAGGAAACTCGGGATTGCACTCACATTGTTCGATGTCATTAGTGTGCAAGACTGGTTGTGCATCAGGCGACTCATCATCACTAGTCGACACATAACCACCCTCCTCTGTGATAAGCATAGTTCTGACATTCGGACAGTCCCTTTGAAAATGGCCAACACCCTTGCACTTGTGGCAAATGATATCACGTGAATGGCCTGTCGACCCCATAGAAGAGGCCGCACTAGCAGCGAGCGCCGCTGGTTGGCGCACCGATAATGGAGTACTCTCTAGCTTCTTGCAGAACTGCATATTGCTGAATTGCTCCCGACCGGAGTGCTCTTGTTTGGCTGGCTTTTGTTATATGGCTGTCCTGGACTGGCTGAAGAACGTGAATGGGCAGCGAACTGTGCATGCTCAATCACTTGGCGCTCAGCTTCGTGTGCTTGGTGCAGCAACTCGATCATATCATTGTAGGGATGGTGATTGACAATGCACTTGACAGCATAATTCATGCTAGCTAGAAATCTCGCCATGGTCTGTTCTTCATTCTCACGGACATCTGCATGTATCATGACAGTCTCCATTTTCTTATGATATTCATCAATTGATTTCAAACCTTGTCGCAGACCTATCAACTTTTTAAATAGTGAACGCTTGTAGTGGCGAGGTACAAAACGTGCACGCAAATGTTGCTTCATATGATAATCAGTAACTCATGGCGCTCCATACGCTTACGAATAAACTGCTCCCACCAATGTGTGGCGTAATCATCCAAACCATTGGATGCATGTAAGAGCTTCTTCTCATTGGAATAGTTGTTCATCCGAAACAACTTATCAACTTTCAGCTCCCAAGTGAGGTATTCTTCCACATCTATACCACCTGAAAAGATAGGAAGATTAAATTTGGGCTTAGTGACAAAATCCTCGGCTTCGTCATGTCGACGACGATGCATGTTGTTGCGGTGGTGGGGCTGACGGTCGTCATAGTCGTCAACGGGGAAGTCGTCATCGCCCCAGAGCTCGACCACATCAGCCCAGCTACGAGGTGCACCATGCATTCCTCCTTGAGCACCCAGTGGTGCACCTCCACCCTGGCTGCCGTTGCCTCGGCCACGCCCATGTACCTGAGGGCGTACCGCGGCTACCACCCCGGCGTTGGGTGGTACCGCCATGCGATGTGTCTGTCGCTGTCGGCGCTCCTCGTCCACGTGAATAGCACATGCCTCCTTGGTCTCATTGTGCAAAACGGCTGGAGGGCCGTGCACACTCGTGTCATCAGCTTGCGCACCCCACGTAAGTTGTGGTGTGCGTGTTGGGGTACGGGTAGGCTATGATAGCAACAAATCAAAAATTTCTACCACGTAAACCAGGAAGCCAGGCAAGTAGATGATTGATCGTTACCACCAGACGCGTAAAGCGGCGAAAGAAGGGTTGGAGCAGCCTGGTCCAACGTAGAGCGCATCGATGTAGTGGTCGTAGTCGATCGTCCAGAGTCGAGCACGTCGGTGCGGTGGTCGTGGTTGATCGTCTCATCCAGCGACCTCTGTAGTTTCTTATAAAGATCGCGGATCGTCCTCAAGCGCAATAGCAACCGCAGTAGCGCCTCTACGGTATCCACACGTCAAGGGAAGGAAAAACCATATGCCGGTGTGCTAGCACCAAGTCGCACGACAGAGCTTTTAAGATGGCGGCTAGGGTTTCGATGGAACAACTCAACTCACGACTTTCGTGTGTCTCGTATATTACGTTCACCCACGTCCCAACAGCCTCATGCATCTCCTTATATAGTGCTTGTGTCGGATCCTATCCGAACATGTTTGACGAATCGTATCCGTATTGGTTTGTTCCAACCCATTAAGTGTGTGACCTATTAGGTTCATGCGTAATCAGTTGTGACTCAGAAACCCTTTCCGACCACGAGTCATTAGCGGTTCCTAGCAGGACATTACAATTACCGAATACACACAAATTATATCAGACGAACCTTAATGCAATATGATCTACGACCAGGTCCTCATCACTTACAACCAGGTCCTATCTTTATACGACCAGTTCGTAACTCCTTACGACCAGGTTTCGACCACTCTGTGATTACGTTCGACAAGTCTACGACCAGCTCGTATCTCCATATGACCAGCCCGTAACTGATCGAAATAAGTGACCTACTCGTGTATTCTCCCTTTGCCTCACGATGTCTGATTGAACTCTAGGTGAGTTGTTGTGTCATCCATGGACTGTTTAATACTTTCTCGATCGAGTGTCGGATAACTTCACGTGGTGGCCATGCAATTTCTTTATTCGACCACAACGAGGGGCCCAGAGATATCTCTCCTGTTATGTTAGGAGGGGCAAATCCCATATCCGACTAGTCACATTTCTCTGCATGTTTCATAGCATACCCGAAAGCTACTTTTATAACTACCCAGTTACGAGTAGCGATTGGCAAACCCTAGGAGTACTATTACACATGTAGGAAACCATGCTGATCTCAGGTCTAAGGATTATACATCATCATTGCTTGAGACCAACTAATGACACATAAAATCATAACAATCTCAATAGTGTCTCAAGGTGGGTCAATCCAACCCCATATTCTCTAACATGTGTTCACATTATTGATTCGATATCCCTATATCCATGATCGGTGAAACATGATCATCAATCAATACGTGTGCTGGTCGATAGAGTCACTGGTGTTCCGACCATTGACATCCGACCAGGGATTCATTTAGAATGACATCATATAAGCTAAGAGTTTCACCAACACGTCACATACTTGTTAATCTTCATAACCAATGATTCATTCAAGGAACAGGATAACATATTATCCAATATTATGAACATAATGAAATATAATCATCTCCATGATTGCCTCTAGGGCATATTTCCAACAGTGCGAACATGGCACGCAGCTCCAAAAAGTTATTATTGATGGTCGTACGCAGTTGTGTGACCTCCTCCCCAAGGGTGTTCAGTCCAGTCTGAACTTCCCCGAGCTCATTGCGCACGCCATTGTCGCCATCATGATGTTGTTTTTGTAGCATCTCACGCAACTGAGTGTACTCCGTCCACGTAACCGGCGCCTCCAGATTAGGTGGATTCTCCTCGTGACCTGACATGGTAACAACTCACAAACAGCAAGTGAGATTATATCTGGGTTAGTAAAACAACAATTTCTCTCTACGCTCGCAACTCACGGTTCTGAACACAAGACAAGCTTACCGTTCCAAAGTGAATCAAGGACGGCAAATTGACACTTGTGACAGTGAATGACATCAATCCGGTAATGTATGAGCATAACCAAGAGCAAGGGAGTACACAAATGGGTGTAGGTGGAGCTTGGAAAGGTGAGTGTATAGCCTATGCAAACTGATATTCAAGTTATTGTAATGCTAAGTAATGATCCAAGCTAGAGTAGTTTGCCATGTGCTGATCCAATGGGTTTAAGTGAAAAAAAGGAATGCACACGCAAAGATAAATGTGACTTATTACAAACAAAGGAATGAGCTAGTGAGAATCAATCAGAAATTTCGATGTAACAAGCTCATTTTGCACCAAGTAGTAGGAGAGACGCTAGCCAATTGCAATTGAATATAGCAGGGCACAAGATTGCTCAAAGAAAATGGCTACACAATCCGAAATAAAGATGGGCCGGCACTGTGGCAGACCAAAATTATGTGCGGTTATTGTAGCAATCGGTAAAAAGTTTTTTTCTCTCTCTCTCTCTCTTTTCTTTCTCAAAATATGTGATTTTTCTCTTTGTTTTTTTATGCTCTTTTTCAATGCTGTGGCTTTTCTTATGCGGCTACCTCTTTCTTTTCTTCTTTTCTCAAAGGTTGAAAGTGTTTTGCTACCCTCGTGAGTGTGCAAGCCCAACAATTCAGCAAGGTGCATGTAAACAAAGTTCAAAGAGCAGCCCTAATACAATATCAAAAGCTAGTCCCACAAGATGAAAGGATATAAGTGAAGCTTCTCAAGAATTGCGCTACTCAAGAATATAAGCGAAGAGCAATGCGCAATAAATTTCAGCAAGGATAAGAGTAGACAACTAGCAAAGATTACTAAAGAACTACTCCAAAAGATAGCGGGGCTTATAATTTATAGCCTCAAACTTGACTTCTGTCCAGCACTCCACACGGATTCGAATCCATAATGAACTTGAATTAGAATCGGATTCGAAATTCCAATCTATGGGTGCGGAAATTTGTCAGCTCGATCACGCATAGATGGAGGCCAAATTTGGACTCAACCAAAACAACAAAGTTTGAGGTCTAGCTGCAAGCTTTCCACCAAATCAAAGAACACCTAAATCGGAGTTCGCAAACAAAAGTTACGACCGATTTACAGAACAGTGTACCAATTGATCTCGAATTTGACGAAAATTGATTCAAGAACCGAATTTGACTTTGGGATTTTTGGTTTTTAGGATGGAAACAACGAACAAGCTACACAAAGGAAACACTTAGATCAGCACTAAACAAAAATTCTAATGGACAAAAACTTAACTAAACTCACATGAAATAACAGATTGAAAACTAGGGTTTGGAATTTTTGTGTTGCAATTTTCGGTTTATGGACTCTAGGATAGAAAACGAATCTAAACTATGGATAAAAAGCTCTCACCGAGTAAACCTAGAATCTGATACCATATGATACGGGGGAGGCCCGATCTTCTCAGCGAGGAACCGTGGGTAGTTGATGCGAAGTAGATGATGTCGCTAGCTGAACACTCGCGACAATGCACGAACCCTCAACTCTTTGGAATACGCCCAAAACATAGCGGATAATTATTCGTCGCGAGACCACGAACGACGAACGCCAAGTCCCCAATTCCCAATGGAATGACGACTTGACCTTGAATTACAGAATGAATCAATGGATCGCCTAATCCTCTCTCAAAGTCTTCGCATGAACTTTGGTTTAGAAAGAACAAGCAATAGCTATGTTTCAATTCTTATGCATAAATTGGTCTCATTGTAGGTCTCAGATTACAATGGAGGTCTAACCCTCAATATATAGTCTCGGCCTAGGGACTATTCAGAGTTACTATTCATGGTGGTACTATTCACACTGTGCACTGTTCACAACTTGGACTCAAACTCACTCAAAAGGAAAACCTAAATTTAAACCGTCATAATGTTTGGGACATAGCGTCGTGATCATAGGTCTTCTGAAGCTAGGGCTAGATCCCTTGCACGGGCCTTGGATTAAGCTTTCCAACAAGCCCAAGAACACCCTAATCGGACTCTGTGTGTGAAAATTATGGCCTTTTTATTACATGCTTGTTGGGCTGTCCCGAACCGAATCTGAATTGAATTCTGAGTTGATTCTGAGTTTGAATTTGGTTGGGCTTGTGGAAGCTCCAAATTGGGCTTGGATTATTGGGCTTCTCTCCCCTTGCTTGACCCACATGAGCTTCTCCTCCATTGCTTTGGCTCCGGCCTCCCTCTCCTCGCTCTCGGTTCCAAAGGCTTCACAATGTTCAAACCTGAGAATGCACAAAACATTTACATGAGGTAGTACCCAATTCTCATTAATGACATTAGAAGATTCATTAAGAAACAAAAGCACCTGTTGATTTAGAAGTTTAGCTTTTGCTCTAGTTAGTGGACCAACATGCACTTCTACACTTGTATTACTTGTAGCTTCACTTATGGCTTCCATCTCAGTATGTGCATCACCACCAATAGGAGAAGATGTATAAGTGTTAGGGATGCCCTCATCAGTTTGTCTATTAGGTGGTGAGTTACGACTTCAAGGAGGAGAGGTTCGCATGGCTGCACCGGTCGGCGCTCGGGTTCCGTGCGTTCCCAGTTTCGACAGGACCCGTACGGCTACTGTGGCTCTCTTTGGCGCAAGAGGGCCCAGAGGGACCTGTTCCACCGTGCCGCGCCGTACCTCGACGGCTGCCCCTAGTTGAAGGGCCTCTTCTCTTACTATGGCCCGGCGCCTTACACCGGCTAGCTACCTTGGACCCAAACTGCACCGTAGACAGAAGTAGTTTGGACCAAAGGCCCTGTTTGTTTAGGTTTTTTCTTTGACTTAGAAGCAAAACGCTTAAGCCTAAACAAAAGGATGACTTTTTCATCCAGCTTATAAAAAGCTTAAGCTACTTTAAGCCTAAAAGCCATAAGCCATAGGAGAGGTGTTTTTCTTTGACTTTTGCGAAAGGGAATAACCCTTTGCCACTTAAGTTCACTGAAATTACCCACAAAATGCCATTGTATATAAGTGCAAATCGTTTTGTTTTCTCTCTCTTCCTCCTCTCCACCCGTTTTTCCCCTTTCCCTTCGGTTCCCGCAGCCGTCCCCTCCCCTCCCCTCCCCTGATGCTGCCGCCTCCCCTCTCGTACCCCAATGCCACCGCCTCCTCTCCCCTCCCTCAGCGCTGCTATCTTCAAGTTAAAAGTCAAGGACCTTGATCTGCCCAGGTTGTACCGGATCCCCGTTGGTGCCATGGGGGCCGTCACCATGTGCGTTCCGCCCGTGGCACTCATCACCACCGTCATGTGCCTTGTGTCTATCGAGACGCTCATTGTCAGTGCCGCTGTGGCTGTCGCCGGGGTTGCCATGTACTACGGCATCGAGCGCATGAAGAGGAGTGGCTGGGTCGAGTTCTTGGTGCCTGTGCCACCTGATAGCTTCCATGGATCATCGGCTGTGGTGTTTGATGCCAACGCCGACGTTGAGGATCTCCGCATCGGACTCCTCGTCGATGAGCCCACTGAGGAAGGGGTCAGCAAGGTTGAGTAATTTGTGCAAAAATTAGCGGACATTGCAATTTGTTTTTGCAGATTTTTTTTTAAAATAATCATTTTTATTCCGAAATACAGTAATATATCTCCCTTTTTTATTTTATAGAAATAATACTTTGTCGCTCCACCGTTGAGCGACTTGGAACTAGTCGCTCAACCATTGGACGACTGATCCAAGTCGCCCAACGGTAGAGCTACATGTGGAGTAGTCGCCCGGTGGTTGAGCGACTTATGGTAGTTGCTGAACGGTTGGGCGGCTACTCCACTTGTCGCTCGACCACTAGGCGATTTAAAATAATAACATTATTATTTTAGTAATCCGATGGAAATAATTGTGTGGGAATAAATGGCATTTTTTGTAGGTAATACATTTAGCAAATCTTGTTTGTAGTTTTTTTTGGAAATAAAAGGGTGGTGACAAAGTTGGTTGGTCCGTTTGTGATTTTCGTAGAATCTCAAGAGTACGAAATCTGTTAGACTCACAATAACATTTTGTGATCATCGTATGTTATTGTAGTGTGGTAAATTTCTGAAGAATTTTGTGCGGACGTTTGAGGTAGTAATGATTCGTAAGTAGGAATGTAAGTGATATTGCTGGTAAGTGACAATTCACGAGGGAATGCATACACAACCATGTCATAGTAACTACGATGTAAAATACGTACACAACGAATTCAAGTATGCAAAGCACAACGAAGACCCCCTATTGGCCACCTGCTACAACACCCACAGCACCTCATTCGTCGTCGCCACGTTCCATCCCCGGTCCGTGCCTGCCCGTATGGCCCCACTTGGGCCTCCTCAGTGCGGGGTGCCGGGGCTGAGGCCCCGACAGGGAGAGGCGGTTAGGAGCCCTGGAGACCCATGGTCCCAAGGCCTGCGGGGGTCGACTCCACCTGTGCCTATGTGCCCACTAGGGCACTACTGAGCTGTGACCCAAAAAGAACCTTGACGGGTGCGGGCTGAGGCGCTCCCCTGAACTACCCCGGGTCATCCGCGAAGAAGCTCTCCACATCCGGTGGGGCCTTTTAGTGCGGGGAGAGCTCTACTCTTGGCTGGGGTACGAAACCTGCAGGACAAATATTGTTTATTCGTGTAATATATCGACATGAACAAACCTGAAGAGAGGAAATGTACCTTTGGCGTGGGCCATGGCGCACGTCCAAGTGTCATATGTGCCGTATGCGCCCTCCCCGAATAGGTCGTAGGGGTCCAGGAACGACGGCGGTGGTGGTGGGTAGCCAAGTGCCATACGACCCTCGGCTGCCCGACGGTGGCGGGGTTGAGACGTGCTCACGGCGACCATCTGGATGGCCAGCACCGACGGGCACGCGTGCATGTGGCCCTTTAGGGTCTCCTAGCTGGGCTGCAGGACGTGCCAGCCTCGGTGTACGCGTCGACGTGGCCACCAGTTGGACCGTCATCCTACTTTATTGGATTTCTCTGATATTTAAAAGAGTTTAATTGCTTTTTCTTGAATTTCCTAAATTTTAAAAGTAAAAAAATAAAATTTATTAAAGTTTTTGAAGTTTTCTTGGATTTAAAGTTAAAAGGAAAATTTAATTAATTTCTATAATTTTAAAAGCTTTTCCTAATTATTTTAAAGCCAAAATAAATTATGTGAAGAAACTAACACAATTATAAGTTGGAAATATTTTATTTAAGTCCAAAATAACTCTAGGAATTTCTGTGAATTTTTCTAGATTTTTTGGATTTTATTTGCTATTTTCTAAAGCCCAAATGAATTAACTGATTTATTTAAATCATTAAATCAAAGAAAATTTGTGAACAATGTTCATGCCGAATTCCTCTGGCCCAACCCTATTCCTTCGCACCTTCAGCCCATTTCGGCCCGCTCCGCTTTGCCCGCACCACCCTCTCTCTCTCACCTCCCCGGCCCTACCTGTCATTCTCCCTCCCCTCACTCTCTCCGCTCGGGCCCATCCGTCAAGGTCATCTCCTTCCCCGCTTTCTTCTTCGTAGAGCTGTGCCCAAACGCCTCCATTAGAGCCCACTGGAGCTTCATCTCCGAAGTGATTTTCTCCACACTTCTACGCGGTTTCGCGCGCATTAACTTCCCTAATCTCCACCGCCTCCATTCTCGGTTGTTTGCCTCTTTCACGCACACGCATTCGCCGAAATCGCGCCATTACAGCCGAGCATCTCGCGTGCTGATCTCCTCCTCCTGGCCTCCCCTTGGCCTATAAAAGGGAGCACCATCTTCGCATTTCTCCACTCAACCTGCTCCCACCACCCACACTGCCTCTCATCATCTCTAGTCGTCAGAATCGCCTGTTAAAGCTTCTCCGCCATGAGCGCTTCCTTCTTCGATTCCGTCACCACCATTGACGCTTTGGCCAATTCGTCTACACCAACGTGATCGCTGTCACACGTCCAAGCTAGTGCGCACATCATTTCCACCGGAACGCCCCCCGAACGCCGTCGCCACCGGAGCCCTAATCGCGCCACCGCCAAACCTCGTCATCGGTGGCCAAAACCTTGTGCCCTCTAGCTTCTAAGGTGCACCCTAGAATCAGTAAGTCGAGCTCTTACTTTTGGCACCCTTCACACACATCGCCGTGGCGCGAAGCGCCGGCGAGGTTGTCACCGTAGCTCCGTCGAGTTCAGGCTGACGTGGCTTTGCCACGTCATAGCCTAGTCAGCACCACGTCAACCGTTTTGTCCCAATCAGCGTCCTAGTCATCGCCTACGTGGCATAGCACGTCAGCACTGCACCCCATGTGCACTGTGCGGTGGACCGAGTCCACGGTGGACAATGACCAAGCCATGGACCTACTCTTTGACTAGAGGGCCCACATGTCAGTGATACAACCATTTTCCTTTTGAAAATAAATTCAGCTGGAAAAATCGAAAATCGGCCGCTGATGTCATCATGATGCCATAATCCGATTTTCCTTTATAAAAACAATTCCAAAATTCTGAAAAATCCCAATTCCACCATTTCATGTGTTTTAAAAAAATTCTAGGGGCTCGTTCTCCTTCATACGAACTCCGTTTTCGACGATTCAAATTTCTAAATTCAATATCTAGCTAACTAAACTAAAATTATTTAATTTGGAGTTCATTTGAATTCTATTTGAATTTGGCTTATTTTCGCGTATAGATTTCGACGACTTTGGAGAGTCAGATTTCGACGTCGTTTAAGAACATCGATTAATCAAGCAAGGCAAGTTACATCTTTGATCATATTTGATCCTATTATTTCAAATTATTTAAATTCTATTTTAAATTATTATTACATGCGTATTTCTATTCAATATAATTTAAATACCTGCTTTTTAATTATAGTTATGCCTAAATCCTTTGTACTGCCAATGTTGATATTTGAATCAAATATATTGTTACCACAGATAAAACCTAGTTGATACGATAGTATGAACTAGGACCATTTGAAAATAATATGCTTGGTGATGCTTAGACCAAAAAAACATTTGATTTGAGGAATTTTAGCCAAATGATCAACTATTGTTTAGAAGTCTATGGCATTGGTTTGTCATGGAAGATTTTGCAAATATTTTTGGAAAGCAAAAAGGAAAAGTTGATTTGTACTTGGGCGAAATGGATGGATGGCGGGGGTGCAGGTTTATGCATGGGCTCAATCCGGGTATGGGTTGAAGTCCAGGGGTTATTTTGGAAGTCACCCAAGTCAGTTAAGGACCGGTGTTCGAGCCGCATCTTGCTAAGCCCCATCGTACTACCACAAGTCCAAAGTGGGGAGGACTTGGCTAACTAATTTGCAACATTCCATCGTGGTTGTGCCATGTTGATGTGCGGGTGTCAGAATGACCTACTTTTATATATTCCCACCTGGCGCAAGAGGGGCCTTGAACCCGATGGGTTTCTATCCAAAGGGGGTGAAACCTTGGAGAGGCATAACTACGTTGGGATGGTGCATTGTAAAGGTTTTGTGATAATCTCTTAGTCGCACACCTTCGGAATTGTGTGGGCGGACAGTATAAGTTGATTATCTCTTGTGGGTAAAGTTGTACAACCTCTGCAGAGTGTAAACCTATCCGAATAGCCAGGTCCACGGTCATGGACATGCTTAGCAAAGCCACTCAAAGTTAGACTTTGATTTTGTTTTCAAAAGACTTTATCAACTGGTTTATCCAAATAGAAAATTGGGTAGGAAGCCATGTGATAGGAGCGTATCCTTCACCACTCTTGTGTGAATGTTATCTGACTATAAAGCTTGAGAATTTATAAAATAAATTTTAGTTATAGAATAACTTCTTTGGAACTTAGTATGGATATTTGAAAAGAAAACATTGCTTTATGCAAATTCAACCAATAAGCATTCCTTTGTTATATCCTTGCATGCATTATAATATGTTATTGGGTGTAACTTGCGAGCACAGAAGTTGTGCTCATCCTTACTTAATGCAAATAAATTTCAGAGGAGAAGGACTTCACTTTCGGTGAGGATTGAGACAACTAGGTCACTACCCCAGTCGATTGCCTGTGGCAGATCAGCTGGACTCCACTACTTCTTTGTCTTCCACTGTGCTTGTTTATTGTTGGCTTGTAAGCCTTTCCCGTAATAAACTCTGTTGATTATTAATAAAGTTGTGCGATTTATGGATGTTACCATATCTGTTTACTGTGTGAACTAGCTACTGATCATGGGACTAGTTCAGAAATACATAGAGGATTTGGGGGGTTACTCCCGGGTTCGACATTTTGGTTACAAAATGGCCTTTGCAAATTTGAAAGTGTAGGAATAAAACTTGTCGCTTTATACAAAATTTATGCCAATACAGCCTTCCTTTGGACAACTGTTAACTTGTATATTCTCTAATCCTTTGGATAGGCTCTATTATACACTTTGTCTTATTAGTTTGTGTAAGACTTGCGAGTACCTTCTGTACTCAAACAGATTAACCACTTGTTGCAGGTGAGGACAAATATGCTTACGATCCATCCGTTAGTGCCGAATATGGCGACGCTAACGAATGATATTGTTTCTACCTCCACTCAGTTGCCTTCGGGTGTTGGGCACACTTGGTTGGACTTTTGGTGTTTTATATTTGTTTCCGCTGTGTACTTTTAGTTGACCACTTGGTCACGTGTGTAACTTATGAACTTAAATCCTAGTCTTATAAATTACTGTTAATAATGTATGACTTGTGTATGACTATGTACAATGTTATTCAGGATATGCACGCATTAACCATTGATCTTGGGAGTTAATGCGAGACACATACCCGGGAACTTGAAATCGGGCTCATTTCCTGTTAAAAGTTATGCCTTTGGTGTAATCTCTTAACTTGAAACAAATTCAATTTCAAGGGCCTTATAGTGTTGGTATTAGAGTTGTACTGATTGTAGGTTAGAAATAGCATGGTCTTTAGCATTAGTGAGTCTTCAGTAAAATTATTTTCAAATTAGCAAAATAATTTTAGAAACTTTAAGTTATGAAAGTCTTTTCTTTCTCATCCATCCTAGTGTCATTTCTTTTCCCAACTTTCAGTTGGATTTACAAACTAATTTGCTCACTTACCTGGTCTTCTTGTGTTTAGATGAGCAGCTAGTATTTGGTTAAGGAGACCCGTGCTGAGGAAGTAGATAGATATCTGACATTGCTGCGGGATATGATGTGGCGAGCCAACTTCACTTACCATCTGGACTATGCCATCTACCAGCGGGATCGAGGACCCAGAATGGAGGAGTATCGAGCTGTAGTCAACATTATTGCAAGATAGGTGGTGGGAAGTACTCCATATTGTATCCAAGTGCATGCCACCTTCGAAGCCATGGCCATTTAGGAAGAGGCTAGTGGGGCTATGAGCCATCTTCGTTATGATCTGACGGAGTTGTCTCAGCCACCCTACGATCATTTCCCAAAACGAGGTCCTAGCACAGAGGTGAATACTTTTGATGAGATCTAGTATGGAGAGGACCCACAAGTACGCCACTTAGTGAGGTTGGTTCATATCATGGACGAGATTCATCGCTACAACGTGTACGAGTTGTGGGAAACCCGACGCCGTCTTAGAGAAGCCCAGGAGTACCTTAGGATCAGAGTCAGCATGAATCGCATTCCTCGCAACGTGCTTTATGGTGACAAGGAGACCTCTCCAGCTGCTGCTGCACCACCATAGTTTCGACTTCCGGAAGTGGCGGGGCTAGTACCCATTTATGGACAGCGTCGCCAAGCCCGGATGTCGGCAGGTTTTCCTCGCGCATAGAGGCCGGCACCTCTTGGAGGTCACGTCCCCTTGTTAGGATCTCCGAGATGCCTCATCAATCCATTAGACCCAACAGACTCAGGATTGCCTGGGGCTCATCTTTTAGATGAGTTTCCGGTGAACTTTAACTGGGACCACTTTGTCTAGGGTATGGATGTTGAGGACTCACTGTATAGAGTTGTAACCAACTAGTAGCTATCCCTAAATAAACGTAATAGGATAACATTTGTATAATTATGTATGTAATGTTGTAAGACTTTTGTTTCGAGCGGTTGCCACTCCGTCTACAGACGTATATGGATGTAATTGTGCCGAAACCTTGCTATTTGTTTTAATGGATCTTGTGTTGACTTAAGTGCCTTTGTACACTCTTTTGGTGATAATTTTTGTGTATTTCATATTATTATGCATGTTAAATTTAGTCCATTAAGCTTGCTGTCCAGTTCGTTCGGGTGTATCCTTGTTGAATTGCTAACAGTTTGTGTGGCAACAGTATGACAGGAGATACCACTCGTTCCCGAGCTCAGCATGAAGAGGGCTCACCACCCCTGGGATCCCGCTTCGCTTCTATCCATGATCTTTATGCATGAGGAGAGTGTGTGGAGCCTTCTAACCGCTATGATCATCATGGTGGTCGGCAAGAAGAAGAGCTTCCTCCGTCGCCCACAATGGTTGAGGTTCTTGCGCAGATAGAACACAACCGCCTGGACCAAACGCGCATTCTAGAGCAAATCGCGCGTAACACTTCCACAACTCTAGGATTATCTAGCGGGCCAAGAGGTCATGCACATAGGGAGGGCTCACTGATTTTCAGCAGACCAACGCACTGGTGTTCTCCAGTTCTGAAGATCCTATGGAGGCAGAGGACTGGCTTAGGGCTATCGAGAAGAAGATGTTGACTGCCCAATGCTTTGAAACGGAGAAAGTTCTTTTTGCCAGTTATGAACTGGATGGCGCGGCAAGTGCATGGTGGGACAATTTCTATGCTATCCAGCCTGCCAGACATGTCCTGACATGGGACAGGTTCAAGGAAGCCTTTCACGAAGCTCACATTCCGGAAGGAGTCATGATGATTAAGCAGGAACAGTTTCTCGCTCTTAATCAAGGGTGAAAGAGTGTGACAGAGTATCTTCATGAGTTCAACTTCTTGGCTCATTATGCTCCAGATGATGTTGCTACTGACCTTCATCACCGGAGTCGCTTCATGAATGGTCTGACGGAGGAATTGCAACTAGCATTGGCAGTTCATGATTTTTGTAAATTTCAGCGTCTTGTCAACAAGGCCATCATAGTGGAAGGCAAGAGCAAAGCGTTGGAGGAGGCGCGTAAGTGAAAGAGGGTTGTGCATATTTTAGCTGGTAGCGGTTTTCCGAGACCGCGCATGTGGCAATCCCATCCTCCTCGAGTTCAAGCTCCAACTCCACCAAGGCCACTAGTATTTGCACCTCGTCCTCCACCACCTAACTGGCAGCCAAGAGTCGGTGAAAATCAGCCCCCTAATGTCAGCAATGTTAAGCCATGTGTAATCTGTTATCACTACGGATGTCCCAAACACTTCACAAATCAGTGTTTGGCAAAGGCACATGGTTTGCCTCCTGTTCGACCATCTACAGCACCTGTGCATCCAGCACCACCTCCGAAGCTGCCTACCAAGTCTGATCCAGCTCAGGTACGAGGTCGAGTGAATCAAATCACCGCCGAAGAGGCGATTGATGCACCTGACGTCATCCTTGGTATGCTTCTTGTTAATTTCAGCCCAGCTATTGTTTTATTTGATTCCAGAGCATCCCATTCCTTATTCAATCTCCGAGATCGGTTTTTCGAACCAATCAAATCTGCCGGGACATAAAAGTAGAGATTCAAGGGTAGAATTTTTGGCAAATTTGATAGTGGTAGATTCAGAAGTTTTGGATGTTATTTTGGGAATGGATTGGTGTCCAAGAATCAGGGGCAAATTAATTGTGCTCAACTGTTCATTTCTGTTACAAATGAAAACGGCAAACAAGTTGTTTTCGACTCTAAGACTGTTGGGTCACATCTGTATGCTCTGAAAGTGGATACCAAACCTACATTGGAGATGGTACCAGTATTTTGTGAGTATCCAAATGAGTTCCCCGAAGAACTTCCAGGCATGCCCCTAGATCGCGAAGTAGAGTTCGTGATCGAACTAGCACCCGGTACTGCACTAATATCAAAGTGACCGTATCGGATGCCTCCCAATGAGTTAGTAGAAATGAAGAAACAACTTGGGGAATTGTTTGACAAAGGATTTATCCGACTAAGCTCCTCACCTTGGGGATGCCCGGCAATCTTTGTCAAGAAGAAAGATAAGACTTTGCGGATGTGCGTGGACTACCGTCTGCTAAATGAAGTCACTGTCAAGTACAAAGTATCATCTTCCTCATATTGATGATCTGTTTGATCAACTGACTGGAGCCCAAGTATTCTTCAAGATTGATTTGCGATCGGGCTATCATCAAATCAAGGTCAGGACTAAGGACATTCCAAAGACAACATTCTCTACTAGTTACGGTTTGTACGAGTACACTATCATGTCCTTCGGCTTGACAAATGCACCAGCATATTTCATGAACCTCATGAATTCAGTGTTCATGGAGTACCTGGACAAGTTTGTTGTCATATTTACTGATGACATCCTCATCTACTCCAAGTCCAATGAAGAGCATGAGAAGCACTTGAGGCTTGTATTGGAAACACTACGTAAGCATCGACTTTATGCGAAATTCAACAAGTGCGAGTTCTGGCTCATGAAAGTCAGATTTTTGGGTCATGTGCTAACTAAAGGTGGTGTCGCTGTTGACCCAAGTAAGGTACAAGATGTACTAAATTGGGGTCAGCCCAAGAGCATCACCGTCGTTCGAAGTTTCCTCGAACTTGCGGGTTACTACCGTCGGTTCATTAAAAACTTCTCCAAAATTGTAAGGCCAATGACCCAGTTATTGAAGAAGGAGAAGAAGTTCGAATGGTCAGCTGAGTGTGAAGAAAGTTTTCAAATGTTGAAATAACTCCTGACCAAAGGTCCAGTACTCACTTTGCTAGATATTCGCAAGAGCTTCGACATTTATTGTGATGCATCTCGTCACGGGCTCGGTTGTGTTCTCATGCAAGAAGGCTAAGTTGTGGCATATGCATCAAGGCAATTGAGACCTCATGAAGTGAATTATCCCATGCATGACTTGGAATTGGCAGCTGTAATCCATGCTCTGAATATTTGGCAACATTACCTCATCGGTAATCATTTGCGAGCTCTACACTGATCATAAGAGCTTGAAATACATTTTCACTCAAGCTGATCTGAACTTGAGACAAAGAAGATGGCTTGAATTGATCAAGGACTATGATATGGGACTCCATTATCACCCGAGGAAAGCCAACGTAGTAGCCGACGCATTGAGCAAAAAATCTCAATGCAACTGCTTGTCGGTAACACCCACTTCGAAGGGCTTGTGTGCTGAGTTTCAGCGGCTAAATCTTGAGATGGTTGTAGAAGGATCCCTTGCTACCTTAGAGGTGAAATCCACATTAGAAGATTAGATCAGGGAGGCCCAGAAAACTAATTTAGAGGTAGCTCAAATCTGGGAAACTTTGAAGCAAGGCAAAACCAAAGGTTTTACCAAAGATGAGCAAAGCATTCTTTGGTTCGGGAACCATTTGGTAGTGCCATTTAACCACCAGTTGAGAGATTTAATTTTCAAAGAAGCTCACAACTCTCAATTTTCCATACATTCCGGGAGTACCAAGATGTATCAAGATCTAAAGAAACAACTCTGTTGAAGCTGAATGAAATGGCAAATCGCATAATGTGTTGCTAAATGTGATATTTACCAAAGGGTGAAAGCCGAACATTTGAAGCCAGCGGGTACACTCTAACCATTGCCTGTTCCCTAGTGGAAATGGGAAGAAATTGGTATGGACTTCATCACAGGTCTTCAAAAGACTCCGAATGGGTCTGATGTCATTTGGGTGATCGTGGATCGGTTGATGAAGGTTGCTCATTTCATTCCTATTAAGACTACCTTTGTAGGAAGCAAGTTAGCGGAGCTATATATTTCAAGAATTGTTTGTCTCGACGGTGTATTGAAGGTCATTGCTGTCGGGTCCCCGGGTAAGCAACCTCGAGACCCTCTGTGCATTCTGAGCTAGTCCCAAGATCAGCAGCTAGCTCACACAGTTTCAACATCGATGTAATCAAAACCATACAACAAACTATAGAAGAAGCAGACAAATTAATATTAAAAGCAACAAAAGACCTTATGATCAAGGTTTTTACAGAGTTGCCACGCAGGGCTTACAACAAAAGAGAGCTCACAGCGGAAAACAAAACACTCATGGAAATCATTCAACATGCCCATAGGCAATTGAGTGGAGGACGTCTCCTAGCTCGCGTGGTCTTCGAAGAACTCCTCTTCAAAGAGCTTGGAGCTCCTTGGGTCCTCTTCAACAACTGATCAACCAGAGGGCACAAAGCCATAAGTACTTTAAATGTACTCAGCAAGTCGTAGGAAAATGTACATAAATAGTATTCTTGCCAGGCTTAACAAGGATAGCTTTATGGTTACTTTGCAGAAAGCAGAATTGACTGAAAATATAGTAAGTAGATTGAAAAGCACGAGTTGAAAGATTAATGCATAAGTAATTAAGTTTCTTTGAAACAACTCATGAACACCATGTCTACTTCCCAGACCACTCGTGAACACCCAGTTCACTTCCCAAACCACTCGTAGCCAACCACGACAACAATTTTGAGAAAGTCTACCCCTTGCATGAAATCACCAGGCATTGTCCATAATCGGGGACACGGTTATTCGAATAGTTTTACACTCTGCAGAGGTTGTACAGCTTTACCCACAAGACACGACTTCTCTAGTTGGTTGGGCATCCATTGATGCCCCTGCTCACTACCTTAGGTACGCAGTCTAGAACACGTGACAAGGCCTTTACAAAGCTCTGTGTTGATCAAGTTCTGCTAGCGAAGGATTCGCCTTCCTGGCCCCCTCTTGTGCCATTCTCAACCAAAACAGAACCGACTCAAAGCATTGCTAATTAGTTGGCCAAGTCCACCCCATCCTGGACATGTGGTTGTACGGTATGGCCCAGATCAATGGCTTTCAAGGTTAAGTCCTTAGTGACTACTCAGGCGAGACAACCACATCCCAATGTGCTTCCTGCACCCCCTTTACTGCACAATCACTCGCGCAAGTATAAATCATTTTGGGTTCATCCCGGCCAAATGACCACCCTAGCCATGGCACAACATCTTTTAACAACAGTGGCCACGCCACAATTCCATATATCATTAAGTCAAATTCATCATCCGCGAATCATGTGATCGAGAGACATCGTATAACTAAAGTATGTCTAAGGAATATATGCACCCATGTTGGTATCTCAAAAATGTCCAACTAAGATTACCCAACCTATGGTGTCTAAGAGTACATGTTAACATGTCAATCACAAGTATACAAGGAGTCATACTGTCGAGTAGGTATTTAGCTATTTCCCAAACTATTTTTATACAATTAGCCATGCATATTGGTATAAAACAATATAATTTTTCAAACTGGGTACGACATGATCAAAGGTCTACGACTTGCCTTCGTTGAAGAGTTGAGATGCTTCGATCGAGGTTGCCAGGTCCAAGAACTCTTCAGAGAAGCCGGAATCTACACGTGCGAAAAGAGCCAAATAAATACAACAAATCCAAACAAAAACCAAAAAGTACCAAACTAGAACCAAAAGAAAGGTTCTGAATTTAGATGAATTAGGAACGGGCTCTCGGGAGGAGGCTCAACTAGTCAGGAGGAGGTCCAACTGAGAGGGTGGTCGAGGGAGGTCCTGAGGAGGAGGTCCTGAGGTCCAACGACCTGGTCGAAGAGGTTTGACTGGTCGGAAGGAGGTCCAATGAAGAATACGACTACTCAACGTGGTCGTACGAAGAATACAAAAGAGGTACGACTACTCAATATGGTCGTAAGAGGGATACAGGAAGGATACGACAATGCAACGTGGTTGTAGGAGAAAGGAAGAGAACAAGGCACGGAGAAACTCACCAGGACAGAGAGAGAGAGAGACCGGAGAAGACTGGAGGAGGACGGCGAATGGTGAGGGCGCTACGGTGAATTCTTCGGCAGCAAGGAGGCAACGGCACAGGTGAAAGCATCTAGGCCCCTAAAAATTGTTTTGGTAATTAACGACAATATGTGAATATGGGATTAACGTAATTATTGAGTATGTACAAGGTTAAGTCCCATTGGCGCTCTTGATGATCAGGAATTGCACGCGAAAGGTTTACATGAAGTTCTTTTGACTCAAAGGCAAGGTAAAATAGTCTAGGACCTTTTTTCTCTTTACGGTCTTAAGCGAATTGGTTGAAGATCAATTATAGGCTAGAACGGCCGCATTATTAAGAGGGTGCAAGAATTGAGTACCTTGAAAGTGAACGATGCCACAACCGCTCAAATCTTAATTGGTTTAATCTTGGTTTTGCTTTTGGTTTTGCCTCAAGTTAAATTTATTGTTTTTCCTTTGGGCCGGACGACCGATGTTAATCGGCCGGATCGACCGCATTCTTAGGACCAAAACGGCATCAACATTTTCCAAGAAGGTGTTTTTGGTTTTGCTAAAATCCTCTCGCCCGGATCGACCGACGCAGATTTTCGGATCGACCGCACCAGTGTCCGACGCGGTCACTTTTTTCCAGAGAAGGTTTTGATGAAAAATGCCAGCCGGATCGACCGCAGAGTTTCTGTCGGACCGACCGCACTTCCGGTCCAGGGGCGGTCGACTTTTTCCAGAGTGTTCCTAAACGAATCTGTTTTTCAGAGGCGGATCGACCGCGTGCTTGCTCATGGATCGACCGACCCTCTAGAACGGCTCTATTTCAGTGCATTAAATACGTAATATCGACCGTTATAACCGAGGCGGATCGACCGCACCTTTGCTCATGGACCGACCGGCTCATCAAAAATTGGGAATTTTGTGTCCAGCGGCTAGTGGAGTGGGTGGAGGCTATAAATACCTCCCCCATTGCCACTAGAAATGTTGTTGAGCCTCATTTAACATCTCTTGAGCCCTTTGCATTGTTTCCTACTCCTTGAGAGCATTCATTTCCATTTGCAAAGGTAGTTGAGGTCTTTCCAAGAGCATTCATTGTGTTTGATAAATTGTGGCATTTAGAGCGCTTTCAAGTGAAGAATTCTTGCTCTATTACTCTTGGAGATTGCCGTCTCCTAGACGGTTTGAAGTTGGGTTCGGTGATCTTCTCAAAGGAGATTGTGAGAAGGCCCGGGCATTTGTGAAGGTTGGAGCTCGCCTATCCGGAGAGGAGAAGAGCTACCTCTAGTGATCGAGGAAAGGCTTAATTCGTGGAGCCGGCTTGAATTGATCAAGCTCCCTCAACGTGGATTAGTGAAGACCGGCAAGTCTTCGATACCACGGGAAAAACTTCCTTGTGTCATTGTGGTTATTTCTTGTCTTTACATTTCCGCACTTATAATTCTAGCTTGTCTTTTGTGATAAATTGCTTAGCTAGAATCATACCTTGTTTAGTCTAAGTAAATAATTGGATAAACTTGTTAATTTCCTAAAAAGTTTAAAAACCTCCTATTCACCCCCCTCTAGTCGGTTATCCTTGATCCTACAAGTGGTATCAGAGCCTGGTCTCTCATTGATTTAGACTTAACCGTCTAAGAGAGAAAAGGATGGCTAGTGAGGGAATCGCTATAGGAAAGGCTCCTCTCTTTGATGGCTCAAATTATGCTTATTGGAAAATTAGAATGTCAATTTATTTAAAGGCCATGAGTCCAAGCATTTGGAAAATCGTAAATGATAGTTATGCTATGTCTCTTAATCCACTAGAACCCACGGATCAAGATACGCAGAACTCTCATTTAGATGCCCAAGCTATGAATGCTCTTTTTGGCGCTTTGAACGCGGATGAGTTCAATAGAGTGAGCAACTTGGAAAATGCTCATGCTATTTGGACAACTCTCTCGTAAATCCATGAGGGTACATCCACAGTCAAAGAAGCCAAATTGCATAGGCTTCGAATTAAATATGAGACATTCATAATGTTGCCTCATGAAAACATCAATGAGATGTATTCAAGACTCAACAACATTGTGAATGAGCTCAAAGGCCTTGGAACTAACCTTCTTGATGTTGATGTTGTTACAAGATACTTAGGGCTCTTAGGATAAATATGAGACATTGGTGATATTATTTCTCAACTCGCCCGAGTTGCCAAGGATGACACCAACAGGGCTTTTGGGCAACCTCATCACAAATGAGTTGTTCAAAAGGGACAAAGAAGAGCTTTTAGAGACATCATCCTCAAAGAAGAAAATTACCACATTTAAAGCCAAGGCGGAATCTAGTGATGATGAGGATGGTGAAGAAGACTCCGACGAGGAGTATGCACTCCTTGTGAGAAGAATGAAGAGGGTCATGAAGAGGCGCCCCAATAGAAGCTATAACTTTGACAAGTTCAAGAAGGGGCAATCCTCAAATGACAAGAAGAGATATAGCAATATTCGATGCTATAATTGTGAAGAAAAGGGACACATCGCTTCTCGTTGTCCCGAAAAGAAGGATGACAAGAGCAAGCCATTCAAGAAGAAGGAATACAACGGTAAAAAGAAGCTTTTCAAGAAGCTTTACAAGGATGGCAAAAATGAAGCTCACATCGGAGAGTGGGTTTCAAATGATGAGTCAAGCGACTCCGACTCCGATTCCAATGAGGAAGAATCCCCCAAGAAAAGGGGGCTAGTCGGTATAGCCATCAAGGAAGCTTCATCGCTATTCTCCACTCCTACTTGCCTCATGGCAAAAGGAGATAAGGTAAAATCCATTATTAGTGACGAACCAACTTATGATGAATTAATGGATATGCTTGATGATTTAAATGAATATCTTGGAAAAGAAAAATCAAAATATAAGGTCTTAAATAAAGAATACTTTACTCTAAAAGATTCTTATATGGAGCTTAAGGAAACTCACAACTTGCTTATCCAAGAAAATTCACATAAGTCTTGTTCTAGTGTAGGAATTACATGTGATATTATTGATAAAATGCCTAGTATAGAAATTGCTAAGACTAGTGCATATACTTCATGTGATGACCTACTTGCTATGCCATGTTGCTCAAGTGATGATTCAAATGTTAATTTAGCAAATGCCTGTGATCCTTTGCTTATTGTTGAAAATCATGAACTAAAAGAACAAGTGACCAAGCTAAGCAAGAGCTTGGAAAGATGTTTCAAGGGTAAGGCCACTCTTGACAAACTTTTGAGTGAGCAAAGGTGTTCATTCAACAAGGAAGGTCTTGGGTATGTGCCTAAGAAAGGCAAGAAGCAGTAAATAAGCCCACAAGTTTTGTGAGGCAAAATGGTAAGTATTGCTATAAGTGCGGAAATAGGACATATACAACAAAATTGTCCTAAGGGTAAGGTTCCATCTCTTGGTATATATGATTCATGCTATATGCTTAGAAAATCTAAGGACGGTAAAGTAATTGCTCATTTTGTTGGCACTTCAATTATGGGCGCTAAAAAGAATGCTATTTGGGTGCCTAAATCCTTGGTTACTAACCTCCAAGGACCCAAACAAATTTGGGTACCTAAAAGAACTTGACTTTTGTTTTGTAGGTGAACTATAAGACCGGTGGAAAACATTGGGTGCTTGATAGTGGATGCACTCAACACATGACCGGTGATAGAAAAATGTTCACCACATTCGAGAATGGAAAAGGAGTAGACAAGATCACGTTCGGCGATAATAGTAAAGGAAAGGTATTAGGATTGGGTAAAATTGCTATCTCAAATGACCTTTCCATTTCTAATGTTTCTCTAGTAGAATCATTAAACTTTAACTTACTATCCGTTGCTCAAATATGTGATCTTGGACTAATTTGCTCATTCTCTAGTGAAGGTGTTACCATTTCTAACGCAAATGATAGCTCTTTAGCTTTCAAAGGCTTTAGATTTGGAAATCTTTACTTAGTTGATTTTAGTTCAAGTGAATCTTGTTTAAAACTTGTTTAATCGCTAAAACCTCATTGGGTTGGCTTTGGCATAGAAGGCTAGCTCATGTTGGAATGATTCAACTTAAAAGCTTTTCAAACATGATTTAGTTGTTGGCTTGAAAGATGTGAAATTTGAGAAAAATAGACTTTGTAGTGCTTGTCAAGCCGGTAAACAAGTCGCTAATTCTCATCCTTCCAAAAGTATCATGTCAACTTCTAGACCACTGGAACTCTTACATATGGATTTGTTTGGGCCGACAACCTATAAGAGTATCGGGGGTAATAGCTATTGTTTAGTCATTGTGGATGATTACTCTAGATATACATGGGTATTCTTCCTAGATGATAAAGGTGAAATCTCCGGAATTTTCAAAAGTTTCGCAAAAAGGTCTCAAAATGAATTTGATTTCAAAATAAAGAAAATCCGTAGTGATAATGGTTCCGAGTTCAAAAATACTAAAGTTGAGGACTTTTGTGACGAACTTGAATAAAGCATGAACTTTCCACAACCTACACTCCGAGCAAAATGGAGTAGTAGAAAGGAAAAATCGAACATTAATTGAAATGGCTAGGACAATGCTTGATGAATATAATACTTCGATAGTTTTGGGCGGAAGCTATTAACACCGCTTGTCATGCCATAAATCGTCTTTATTTGCACCGTCTTTTGAAAAAGACTTCCTATGAGCTTATTGTAGGAAGAAAACCGAACATCTCTTACTTTCGTGTTTTTGGTTGCAAGTGTTACATTCTAAAGAAGGGTGTTCGTCTTTCAAAATTTGATAGTCGTTGTGATGTTGGTTTCTTGCTTGGTTATTCTTCAAACAAACAAGGCTTATCGTGTCTTCAACAAAAACTCCGGTTCGAGTTGAAGAAAGGCACGATGTGCAATTTGATGAGACTAACGGCTCTCAAGAAGAGCATGAGAACTTGGATGATGTAGGTAATGAAGCCTTAAGAAAAGCAATGGAACATATGCAAATAGGCGACATCAAGCCCGAAGATGGTCCATCATCCTCCACTCAAGTTGAACCACCCACATCTTCCACAAGTCAAGTACAAATCATTGAAGAACTTAACAAGGAAGATGATCAACCATCCAACCTACCACCAAGAATCCACAATGCAATTGCAAAGGATCATCCAATAGATCAAATATTGGGTGGCGTAAGTAAAGGTGTTCAAACTCGCTCTCGTGTTGCTTCTTTTTGTGAACATTACTCTTTTGTCTCGTCTATTGAGCCAAAGCATGTAGAAGAAGCACTTGACGATCCGGATTGGGTAAATGCAATGCATGAAGAACTCAATAACTTTACCGGAATGAAGTTTGGACATTGGTGGATCGACCCAAAGAACACAACATTATTGGTACGAAATGGGTCTTTAGGAACAAGCAAGATGAGAATGGATTGGTCATTGAAATAAAGCAAGATTGGTCGCTCAAGGATTTTCACAGTTGAAGGTTTGGATTTTGGTGAAACTTTCGCCAAATAGCTAGACTTGAATCAATTCGAATATTACTTGCTTTTGCATCATGCTTTGATATTAAATTATTTCAAATGGATGTTAAAAGTGCCTTTTAAATGGTGAAATATCCGAACTTGTCTTTGTTGAACAACCTCCGGTTTCAAGATCCTAAAATCCAAATCATGTCTACAAACTCTCCAAGGCGCTCTATGGTCTTAAAAAGCTCCAAGAGCATGGTATGAACGCATTTAGAGATTTTCTAGTCTCAAAAGGATTCAAAATTGGAAAAATTGATTCAACCTTATTTACTAAAGTTTTAGATGATGAATTCTTTGTATGTCAAATTTATGTTGATGATATCATATTTGGGTCTACTAATCAAGACTTTTGCAAAGAGTTTGGTGATATGATGTCTAGGAATTTGAAATGTCCATGATTGGAGAATTGAGCTATTTCCTTGGACTTCAAATCAAGCAACTCAAGGATGGGACTTTTATAAGTCAAGCCAAGTACGTGAAGGATTTACTCAAAAGATTTGGCATGGAAGATGCAAAGCCCATCAAGACTCCCATGGCCACAAATGGTCATCTTGATCTAAATGAGGGAGGTAAACCTGTAGATTTAAAACTTTATAGATCCATGATTGGTAGTCCGCTTTATCTTCTGACATCTAGACCCGATATCATGTTTAGTGTTTGTATGTGTGCTCGTTTTCAAGCTTCTCGAAAGAATGTCATCTTATGGCGCTTAAAAGAATTCTCGAGATATTTAAAGCATTCCTCTAGCATTGGCCTTTGGTTCCCGAAAGATGCTAAATTTGATTTAATTGGATATTCGGATTCAGATTATGCGGGTTGCAAAGTGGATAGAAAAAGCACCTCGGGTAGTTGTCAATTCTTAGAAAGATCTTTAGTATCATGGTCATCCAAGAAACAAAACTCCGTAGCATTATCCACCGCCGGTTTAATATGTTTCAAGGGAAGTTGTTGTGCTCAATTGCTATGGATGAGGCAAACCTTAATGGATTATGGAATTAAATTTGATAAAATACCTCTTTTGTGTGACAATGATAGTGCGGTGAAAATTGCAAATAACCCTGTTCAACACTCAAGAACCAAACATATAGATATTCGCCACCACTTCTTGAGAGATCATGTGAGCAAGGGAGATATTGAAATTAGCCACATAAGAACCAAGACCAATTAGCTGATATTTTCACCAAACCTTTAGATGAAGGCCGGTTTTGCAAATTGAGGAATGAATTAAATGTCATAGATTGTTCTAATGTCATTTGATTACATTATGTTCTTGGATCTTGATTAAATTCGCTTTTCTCTCATGATTCTCCTATTTCATGAACTTAGTTGGGAAACACAGTTAGGGGGAGTGCTATACAAACACCATGTATATCACAACTCAAATTGTGCACATATCAACAAACATGTTAGAATGTGTCATTTGAAAAACCTATCCTTTTTGGTCAAAAAGTCAATCTTGGAATTAATCAATCAATCCTCTTGAAAAACTAACTACTTCTATCCTCTGTTATATTTCAAAGGCTTTTTGGTGAAAAGATGTCAAAATTATCTATCTTAAGAGAAAAATCAAGTTTTGGCTTAAAAGCTTTCCTTACCTAGCTTATTTTGACTAAAATGGTTTTTCTCCCAAAAGGCTTTCCAAAAGGATTTTGATCTTACTCCCAAAAGGAAAAAGGTAAAGATGGCTATTCAAGAGCTTTTTCGTATTCACAAGATTTTCAAACACTCAACCAAATCAAAGTTATTTAAGTTTGAATCTCGCTAAAAATAGCTCAAAACCCTAAAAATTCACGTGAGTCAATTCTAGCATAAATTGAGTATTGCTATTTAAGCAATGATCTCCTTCATATATTGCTTCCAAATAGTATTTCATACTCATAAATATCCTCACAAAGTGACAAATCTCGTTGTTTGCATGTTTTATTTCTTTAAAATAATTTCTTTCAAAATCTGCTCTATTTTCTTAAAAATGTATATTCAAAACTAATTCGTTGATCTAATCTCGTTGAAATTGCTCCAAGATAGTTTTTAAGTTGTGTACTAAGTCTCTGGAGCAAAAACAACACAAAACTTCGCAAAAATCCTCAAAATCTCCAGTGCGGTCTAACCTTAAGCTCCATGCAGTCAACCCAAGAGCTTGTGGTCGGGATCGACGGGCTTTGCCTGCGGTCATCCGCCAAGACGGCGCTTAATGAGGCGATTTCTTCCCTATTTCCTCACCAACCCGCTGGTTCCATTTCTCATTTTCTCCCGACGTTTCTTCTCCCTTTCCTCTTAACCGCATCACCAACGATCGCCTCCTCATCTCCATCGCCGTGGATCCTCCTCACCGCGGTCGCTCCCTCCTCGTCGCCGATTCCTTTGCCTCTTCTCCACTCGGAAAGGTTTATTTTTGTTGATTAATCGTTGAATCCTTGAATTCTTTCGTGTTAATCGGCTCCAAGATTGTTAATAGATCCTTGAGATTACTCCCATTGTCCTTTACATGATCTTGTTTGTCGGATTATCCCGCATTTTGGATTTTCCGTGCTTGGTAAAAACCCTAGTTTTTATCTCGTAGGACTAGGCGTGTGGTGTCTTGGTCGATCAGCTACTCATGGATCGACCGCCAAGCGCCACTGATCCGACCGGACTAAAAAACTTGCTTTTATCTTGATAATCCATTTTCCTTCAAATCAATTCACTCCTTGATTGTCATGTCCATCTCTCCGATGAACATGGCAAGGACCAAGACGATTCTTCGATCCGGTGCTTCTTCGTCTCGTCCTCTTTGCCAGGCTACTCATCGCCCTCCGGTTGAGCATTCCGATAGCGACGAAGCAGACTCTTCGCCGTCCTTGTCCTCCGTGCCTAGCGCCAGTGACCATTTGAATGAGGAAGAAGATGCTGATATAGAGTTTGTGCCTGAGCCTCGTGTGAACCTTCACGCAATCCGAAACGATGATTTCAAGCAACTCAGGATGCAGTCTCCTTATGAGCAACCAAGGTCAGCCGAAGATGAGAGATTTCACACTCAATTCCAGGAGGATTGCTACAATCAAGTGGTGCTTCACAAGCAGTTTGCAGTTCAGAAGTACATTAATTGGACCTATCTCAATGAACAAGCCCGGTATGCGACCTTGTACACTCGCTTTCGAAATGCTGGTTTGGATGGGCTTGTTAGCATCAAATGCAACTTCAATGAGGAGGTAATCCGTCAGTTCTATGCTACTGTTTACATTCCACCCTCCTTGGCCACTGTGACTTGGATGACAGGCTCGACGCGCTACTCGGCCACCAAGCGTCACTTTGAGGAGGCCCTTAATCTGCCAGCACGTGATTATGTTAAGATCCATCTTGAGCCAGCGCTGCAGACTCCGGAGCAGATCCAGTTCTATGAGCCTAATGCTAGAATTGTCCCTGGTAAGGTTACCAATCTGAGGCCTCTCCCTAGTGTCATTAACAGGATTATCAGGGCCACCATCTTGCCTAGGAGTGGAAATAATGATGCTATTAGAGGACATGCATGGAACGTCATAGATTATGTGATGCAAGGAAAGAAGTTTGATATCATGCACTTAATCTTGACTGAGTTGCAATCCTGTCACACTGATTTGGGAAAGAGGATGTATTATGCTCCCTACATCATGATGCTCATCTTGAGGACCACTGATTTTGATGGTACCACTCCTTTTCCTCACAAACAGTACAAGCCAGAGGGTGACCACCAGAGAGATTTGAGGAACAGGCCTCTTCACCCAGTTGCTGACGCTCCTGCCTCTCCTCAGCCCCAGCAGCAGGGTGGACTTGATCCAGTTTTATTAGAGGTTCTGCATTCTGGCATCAACACGATTGTATCTCGCTTTGATGCAGTGGATCGTCGCCTAGAGGTCTTGGATCATCGCATGGATTCCTTGGAGAGTGCTACTCAGTCTTTGGACTCTCGCCAGACAGCAGTAGAGCAGTCCAACTCTCTTGTGCTTCAGCGCTTAGATCAGATGGTTGGCTTGGTTTCAGGTATTCAGTCCGACATGGCTGAGATGACCACTCGCGTCTCGTCGATCGAGCAGACTGTTACTTATTCTCGGCGTCGACGCATTGATCCTCCATAGCTCCTACGACTTCGCTCCTCCTCCTCCTCCCCTCATGCGTAGCTTTTGGTAGTTGATGTCAAAGGGGGAGAAGTGCTAGATGGTTTATCTATATATATCTATTAGTTATGCTTAATGCTTAATGAATGAATGCTTGTTGGACTTCTGTGATCTCTTTTGTGTGTAATAATTAGAGGATAAGCTTATTACTCCTATTTTGCTATCTTGTAAGCTTATTGAACCTCTTATATATATGAACACTTAATGCTTTACCGCCTATGAGCTTGGTTGAATGATACATACTTATTTGCTTGTAATCGGTTCAATGTTATCTTGATGAACTTGTTGGTTAATCTTGTGCTAATATTACCCTCTTGAAATGCTGATTATAATGTTATATATTGTTGCATTTCCTCAAGTTCCATCATGTAAAAGAAACTCCATAAAATTTCTCTAAAATCTACTTGTGCTTGCAAAAATTTCTCTACCTCTTATGCACATGTTTAGGGGAGCTTTCTTTAAACAGATTTAGCAAGGAAATAATTCTCAAAACTCATTTAAAGCTTATTGCAAGAATTATTTAGTTGTTAAGTCATCAATAGAATATACACTCTTTGTATATTCAAAACAATCATTCTTTCACATATTAAGTGTATTGTCATCAATTACCAAAAAGGGGGAGATTGAAAGCATCTAGGCCCCTAAAAATTGTTTTGGTAATTAACGACAATATGTGAATATGGGATTAACGTAATTATTGAGTATGTACAAGGTTAAGTCCCATTGGCGCTCTTGATGATCAGGAATTGCACACGAAAGGTTTACATGAAGTTCTTTTGACTCAAAGGCAAGGTAAAATAGTCTAGGACCTTTTTTCTCTTTACCGGTCTTAGGCGAATTGGTTGGAAGACCGGATTATAGGATAGACAGCCGTACTATTAAGAGGGTGCAAGAATTGAGTACCTTGAAAGTGAACGATGCCACAACTGCTCAAATCTTAATTGGTTTAATCTTGGTTTTGCTTTTGGTTTTGCCTCAAGTTAAATTTACTGTTTTTCCTTTGGGCCGGATCGACCGAGCGTTAATGGCCGGATCGACCGCATTCTTGGGACCAAAACGGCGGTCAACATTTTCCAGTAAGGTGATGTTTTCTGGTTTTGCTAAAATCCTCTGGCCCGGACTGACCGACGGCATTTTTGGATGACCGACCGACCGCAGTCCGACGCGTCGACTTTTTTCCAGAGAAGGTTTTGATGAAAATGCCAGCCGGATCGACCGCAGTTTCTGTCGACCGACCGCTTTCCGGTCAGGACGCGGTCATCTTTTTTCAGAGTGTTCCTAAACGAATCCGTTTTCAGAGGCGGATGACCGCGTGCTTGCTGCTGGTGACCGACCTCCTATTGGCTCTATTTCATTGCATTAAATGCGTAACGATGATCGTTACAACCGAGGCCGGATCGACCGCACCTTTGCTGTGGACCGACGGGCTCATCAAAAATTGGGAATTTTGTGTCCAAGCGGCTAGTGGAGTGGGTGGAGGCTATAAATACCTCCCCAACGCCACTAGAAATGTTGTTGAGCCTCATTTAACATCTCTTGAGCCCTTTGCATTGTTTCCTACTCCTTGAGAGCATTCATTTCCATTTGCAAAGGTAGTTGAGATCTTTCCAAGAGCATTCATTGTGTTTGATAAATTGTGGCATTTAGAGCGCTTTCAAGTGAAGAATTCTTGCTCTATTACTCTTGGAGATTGCCGTCTCCTAGGCGGTTTGAAGTTGGGTTCGGTGATCTTCTCAAAGGAGATTGTGAGAAGGCAGGGCATTTGTGAAGGTTGGAGCTCGCCTATCAGGAGAGGAGAAGAGCTACCTCTAGTGATCGAGGAAAGGCTTAATTCGTGGAGCCGGCTTGAATTGATCAAGCTCCCTCAACGTGGATTAGTGAAGACCGGCAAGTCTTCGATACTACGGGAAAAACTTCCTTGTGTCATTGTGGTTATTTCTTGTCTTTACATTTCCGCACTTATAATTCTAGCTTGTCTTTTGTGATAAATTGCTTAGCTAGAATCATACCTTGTTTAGTCTAAGTAAATAATTGGATAAACTTGTTAATTTCCTAAAAAGTTTAAAAACCTCCTATTCACCCCCCCTCTAGTCGGTTATCCTTGATCCTACAACAGGCACTCCGTCGAACCCATCGGCGGCGAGGAGGCGACGGCTTAGGCTCCAGCCGGCGGTGGCAAAACTCAAAGCATGGTGAAACTGGGTGAGAGCAAGAGAGTTGAGTAAGAAAAAGGGAGATGAAAGAGAGCTGCTCAGGCTTTTATAACTAGGGGAGACGGGGAGAGTCACTGAGAGACTCAAAGACGGACACGTTCAAGTGTAGGTGAAGGAGGAGATAGGGGCGGGTAGGGGAGGAGACAAGAGGTGGAACGGGTAGTACAGAAGCGACAGCATTTAATGCGACACAACGACATTTAATGCACGAAGACTTTTGTGCCAGCAATGAAGCAACGGGAGGAAGAAGAAGGCCAGCAGGGCTGACAGGTAGGGCTAGTCAAAATTCGGGAGGGTGGTCCAACCAAAAGGATGGTCGTGACCAAAGGGGAGGTCGTGACCAAAGAGGTGGTCGTGACCAAAGGAGAGGTCGTGACCAAAGAGGTGGTCGTGACCGGTCTCCAGGACCACCCGGAGGTCTCCCAAGACCACCCGGGAGGTCTCCTAGGACCACCCGGGGGTCTCCCAGGACCACCCGGAGGTCTTGGATAGAGGGGGAGGTCCAAACGAGAGGGAGGTCTAGATTGAGGGAGAGGTCCAAACGAGAGGGAGGTCTAGACTGAGGGAGATGTCCAAACAAGAGAGAAGTTTGGATTGAGGGAGAGGTCCAAATGAGAGGGAGGTCTAAACAAGAAAGAGCTGGGCCGAGGGGAAAACGGAGCGAACAGAGAAAGGGGATTTTAACACCAGAGAACTCCAACAAACTCAGAATAAACCAAACTTTTGGATTAGTTGAAGTTCGATTTAGTCATTTAAATCACTTTTAATTCCAAAATCTCAAGTTAAGCTTTAGATCTTTAACAAAACCAAATGGTTATTTTTATTTTGAAAATTTTCAAAAACTCAGAAAAATTGGGACGTTACAATTGTCTCTGACCGTGGCCCTCAGTTCACATCATACTTCTGGAAATGTCTATACTAAGCAATGGGGACCGAACTCTCTATTAGCATTGCTTATTACCTACAAACCGGAGGCCAAACCGAGAGGGTGAACCAAATATTGAAAGATCTTCTTCGAGCCTGTGTGCTGTCCTATAACAAGAATTGGGAGAAATATCTTCCATATGCAGAATTCTCCTACAACAATAGCTTCCAATCCAGCATCCAAATGTCACCTTTTGAAGCATTGTGTGGGAGAGCTTGTAGAACACCTTTGAACTGATCTGAGTTTGGAGAAAGACCATTCTATGGTCCGGACTTGGTGGTGGTTGCCAAAGAGCATGTTCGCTTGATCCGAGACCGATTGCGGACGACGTAGTATTGTCAAAAGAGCTATGCCGACCATCGTCCTCATGAGTTGAGCTTTGAGGTAGATGATCATGTTTACCTTAAAGTCACACCAATGAAGGGCACTCATCGATTTTAGGTGAAGGGAAAGTTAGCACCTCGTTATATCGAACCTTTCTGAATCCTTGCAAAACGAGGAGTTGTGGCGTATCAATTGGAGTTGCCCATCTCTTTTTTAGCAGTACATGATACTTTTCATGTCTCACAATTGAAAAAATGTCTTCATGTTCCTATCAAAGCAACTGTGTACGAGCACCATGATCTCCAACCCGATCTTTCCTACCAAGAGCACTCGATGCGTATTCTTGATGAAATGGAACGCAAGACGAGGAACCATGCTGTCAAGTTCTTGAAAATTCAGTGGAGTAACCACACAGAAGAAGAAGCAACTTGGGAACATGAAGACCAAATGAGGACTGAGCATCCCTACCTTTTCCATATGTTTGAAGTGCCTTCGAATCAAGAAAGGAAAGGTTAAACAAAGCAATGGAAAGGAAAACGTAATAACAACACCACGTGCTTGTTAGATCTTTCTTTTCTATCTTTGAAGGAAATCAGACAACAGATGTTGTTTTTCTTTGAAAGAACTGTTTAAAAGCATTCTGTTCCAACTTTTGAACTACTAGAATCTCGGGACGAGATTCTCTTAAGGGGGAGAGGTTTGTAATAGCCTCACTTTAAATAAATGGTAATTATATGCATCTCATGAGCATACATGTCATTCTGGAGCATCTGCACAAATGGTTGCGTTTGAAAAATCTCAAATTCAAATTAAATGTGAAATGTGAAATGAAACTCCAAAAGAAAATTTCAGATAATGATTGTAAAGAACTCGAAATTAATTTAATCAAATACTAGATTAATTATCAGGAATAAATAAATATATATATATATATATATATATATATATATATTCAAATTTTAAAATTCAACTTGATCTTAATTAAGAAAATTCTAGACTCTTTATTTAAACCTATTAGGTTAAGGATTTTAAATTAAGTATTTAAATCATGAACAGTGAGGTTTTAAAATTTATATGGGATCTATATCATCCCAGTAGCCTCCCTAAAAAATTTAAGATTTTATAAATTTATTTGCTATTTTTAACTCACTAGACAAACTTTTGAAATTAGAATTTAAATTGGTTAACTTTCGGACCGGACCCGAAGCCGTTCGGACTTTCCGACTTAAGCCGTTGGACTTGACTGGACCACACCTGCTCGCATGCACCAGAGTCCGGTGTTCCGCTTCGCCAAGCCGCTAACAACACGACCCCACCTGTTCCGCTTCGCCAAGCCGCTGACAACACGAACCCACCTGTCGGTCTCATCTTCTCCGTGCCGCTCAACGTCGTGCCAGCTCTCGCGCGGCCGAGCATGAGGTGGCATCGTGTCCATGCATTCTGGTGCATGCATCGCCTTGTAACTTCGCCATTGTCGATGCCACCTAGTCTAGTGATGCCACAAGGCAACGACGTTCCTTTTTCTTGTCGCGAAAGCCCACAACACCTCAATCTCTCCATCGCGGTCGAGTAGACAAGTCAGCATTTCTTCCTCCTCACAAAGGCATTTCCTTTCATTCTTGTGCCCTTATTCTACTATCCCTATAACATCCCAAGTGCTGTTACCAATTTAAAAATTAATTAAAGTTATTATTTTGTTGGATTTCTTAAAATTTGAAAGAGTTTTATGGATTTATTTGAATTTTTGAAGTTTTAAAGAGTCAAAAATAAAATTTATTCGAATTATTTGAAGTTTTATTTGATTTAAATTGAAAAATAAAATTTTAATTAATTTCTCGAATTTTCTCGAAATTTTAAAAGCTTTTCCATAAATATTTTAAAGCCAAAATAATTTATTTGCAAAATTAAAAGCCAAATTTAACTTGGAAATAATTTTATTAAGTCCAAAATAACTCTAAGAATTTCTATGAAATTTTCTAGAATTTTTGGAGTTTATTTGCTATTTTGTAAAGCTTTTTCGAATTAATCTGATTATTTAAATTAATAAATCAATTTAAAACCCTAACTTGCCTTTTGGCCGAAACTCACTATGCGGCCCAATCCCATTTTCTTTTTTTGCCCAAACCAACCCGCCAACTCTCCCCCTCATCTAATCGCGACCGTCGGATTAAAATCTAACGGCCAGCACTACCCCGCCCCTTTCCGTTTTCACTCGCACCCACTGCCATGTGGACCCGCGCCTGCTTCTTCCCCGCTGCCTTCATCTCCGCGTGGCAACCTCACACGGCCACCATTGTTGCGCCGTGCATGCTATAGCCGCCTAATCGCTTCGAGATCCGCACGGCTCGCCATGGCAGGAACGCCATGAAACTGTCGAAGCGCCTCTCCGCCCGATTCGACGTGGGCATGCCACTTGGACGCCACCTCACGGTCACGTATGCGTCACGTCATCAGTTTCGCCTGTGTGGCACCCGCATGGCATGCCCACATGTCATGACATGGCCGGAAAAGTCAGGTTGGCCACTGACGTCATAAATCAAGATTTCCTTTAGAAAGATAAATCAGGAAATTCTTTTAATTTCAGATTTAGGGTTAAAACTTCTAAAATCCATATCTTTTGCATCCAAACTCCAAATTGGGTGATTCAAATTTCTAAATTTGTATAAAATCAATATCGAGTTAACTAAACTAAAATTATTTAATTTGAGTTCATTTGAATCTTCATTTGAATTTTGTTTGAATTTAGCTTTTTTCGCGTATAGACTTCAACTACTTCAGAGAGTCAATTTCGACGCCGTTTGAGAACAAATAATTGAGAAAGGCAAGTTATACCTTTGATCATATTTGATCCCATTATTTAAAATTATTTATATTCAGTTTTAAATTATTACTGCATGCTTATTTATATATACAGTAATTTAAATTCCTGTTTTAACTTTATAGTTATGCCTAATTCCTTTGTACATCCAAATTTGACATTGAATAGACATACCTTGACACCTTAGATAAAAATCTAGTTTATGCAATAGTATGAACTAGAACATTTTGAGAAAATTATGCTTAGCCATGCTAAGACCTGAAATATTTGATTTGGGAATTTCAGCTAAAAATCAAATGTTGTTTAAATTGTATCCATAGCATTGGTGTGTTATGGAAGTTTATAAATGATCTTGAAAAATGAAATAAAATGCTGGTTTGTACTTGGGCGAAATGGTTGTTTGGATGGCACATGTCGATGCACGGGATCGAGTCATTTCTATGATCGAGGCCCATGGGTTTTATGGAAAGTCGCCCAAGTCATTTAAGGACCGGCCTTTGAGCGTTCCTTGCTACGCCTTATCGTACTACCACATGTCCTGTGCGGGCGGGGCCTGGCCAATTAATTTGCAATGTTTCACCGTGGTCATTCTCTTCAGATGCGGTGAGTAGTCATGTTATGACCTACGTTAGTCCCACCTAGCACAAGAGGGGGCTCAAATCCTGCGGGTTGTAGCCCAAAGGGAGCGAAACCTTAGCGAGGGGTGGTGGAATGGCGCTTTGTAAAGGCCTTGACATGTGCTCTAGACTGCTTACCTAAGGTAGTGAGCGGTGGTATCGACGGATGCCAAACAAACTAGAGAATTCATGTCATGTGGGTAAAGCTGTACAACCTCTGCAGAGTGTAAAACTATTCGAATAGCCATGTCCACGGTCATAGACATGCCATTCAAGCCACTCAAAGTTAGACTTTGGTTTTTTTTTCAAAATGTTTTGTAAAACAGTTTTGACATGGATGGGTGTCCATGAGAAAAGTTATGGGTTGAAGCCCCGGGTTGGTGCCCATGTTTATGTTGGTGTTAGGTTGGTGCCTACACTAGCTTTATTAATTCAGTTAAAACTCAATTTTAGATATTGTAAAACTTGAGCTTTGAAACTTAATATTATATTTAAATTGTCAAATATTGCTTTTGCACAAATAACCCTATAAGCCATCCTTTGTTACATCCATACATGCATTAACTCTGTTATTGGGTGTAACTTGCGAGCACGAAAGTTGTGCTTATCCTTACTTTATGCAAATAAATTTCAGAGGAGAAGGACTTTGCTACCGGTGTGGATCTCGACGACTAGGCCGCTTCCCCAGTCGATTGCCTGTGGCAGATCAGTTGGACTCCGATACTTCTTCGTATTCCGTTGTGTTTATTTATTGTTGGCCTGTAAGCCTCTTTTGTAATAAACTCTGTTGATTATTAATATAATTGTGCGATTTATGGATGTTACCATATCTGTTTACTGTGTGAACTAGCTACTGATCATGGGACTAGTTCAGAAATACATAGAGGATTTGGGGTGTTAATCCTGGGTCCGACAATCCCCATGCCATGTCAATCCTGCTAATTTGAGATCTTGGCATTGCTTGTAGAGCTTCGGGGACCAAAGGGTGTCTTTCGGCTTGTCCAAAGCATGCCTTGAGCGCCGCCGTCATGCCATTCATGTCTCGGGTGAGTTCCTTCCTCACCTATGTGTGCCATCTCATGCTTTAAGGTATTAGGATTAATTCCCCTCAGTCAATTCATCTTTTGATTCATAGGATCATCGGGGATTTGGATTTTCTCTATCTCCGGCCTATTTCGGTTCATTCGCTCTCATCTCCGATCTGGTAAGCCATTGCCCAATTCCTTCTTTCCAGAGCATCTATGAACTATACTTGAGCTATCCCGACCATTCAACCCGATTGATTTTGCCTAGGTTGTTCTCTCCACATGGAGATCCCTTTACTGCTTTTCGGTCAACCGTCGCTGGTGAGCCACCGTGACTCTTCGACCAGTTTCTTGGTACTGGTAGCTCTCTTGTACCTCAGTAATGCTTGTGCACACGTTATGTCCACTAATGCATCGTCGGGTTATCACGTACATGTTTGTTGTAGTTGCGCCGTCGCTGGAGCTCACTGCAGGCAAAACTTCGGCCACCACTAGGACCGCCAAGCTATTGGGAACCCATTTCTGGTCTTGGACCACGCCGTCATGGACCACAAGTCGACGAGCACGGCAAGCGTCTTGGGAGCAAAGTGCTCTATTGTCGACACGATCGATAATCGTAGCACATGATTAACTAAATCACGGTCTGATTAGCATTAAAGCGCCGTTTAGATTTTGGTTTAACGCTATAACATTTCATTGACATGTGGGACCACACGGTTAAGTGCATAGGAACCTCCGATCATGGACCATGGACTGAGCTCATGGACCTCGGCAGCTGGATTGCAGAGGCTAGCTTGTTGTCCCGCAGGTGCACGTGGTTGAGACATGGCCTGCGGTGGGCGTGGTACAAACGCCTGAGACTTCGGTGGTGGTGGAGCCTGAGGATGGGACACCGGGGCTTGCCCGACGCGAGAACGAGGAAGGTTGGCCCTTGCTGATTTTTGGGCCTCCCACTTGCGCTTGCGAGACTCGCCTAGCGCTCTTCCCTTATGCTCAGCGACAATGGCCTTGTCGACCAATGTTTGGAAGTCGGGGAAGTCGACGATAGATAGCTTATCTTGCAGCTCCTCAGACAAGCCATCCATGAACTTCTCCTGCTTGGCATCATCAGTGGGCACGTCCTCAGAGGGCGTACCGAGAAAGATGGTTGAACTCATGCAGGTATTCAGTCACTGTCTTGCGCCCTTGCTTGAGCGCCGAGAACTCCTTCTTGAGCTTCATCAAGCCGACGGGAACATGAGCCCGACGGAAGGCAGTACGAAGCTCCTCCCAAGTGATGGCTTGGCCCGCGGGCTGCATGGCAAGGAAATTTTCCCACCATCAAAGTGCTGCCCCTTCCAGTTGATGTGAGGCGAAGAGTGCCTTCTCTTGTTCTTGGCACTGAGCGACATCGAGCTTCCGCTCGACTAGACGCAACCAATCGTATGCATCGAAGGGATCTTCGGATCGCGAGAAGGTGGGTGGCTACATGCGAAGGAACTCCGAGAGTCCTCCCCTTGGATGATGACCACCTCCTCCCCCTGATCCGGAGGCACCGAAAAGGTTGGAGGTATTCCGTGCAATTGCCTCTAGGATCCTTGTCTGATCCATGCGGTTTCGCTCAATCTGAGCGAGAACCTCAGCCATGGTCGGAGGAGGCGGGAGCTCCTCATCCTGACCAGCTGGCTGACCTTGGCTGCTACGAGTTCTTCCAACCATCCTGTTTCATTGAAGCGGGTTAGCAACCAAAAACCTGAAAACTAGAGGCGAAAGGTAGCAATAGAAAAGCTATTGACTAGGAAAATGAGATATTACCCTAACCCAATTACAAACATATAACCAGCAAGAAATGAACCCCAAATATTTGCAAAAAGGCATAAGATCCAATGCAAAACTCATAAGATATAAAATTCAACTTCTCAGCGCGACTAACTCGTATTGAATGAACGAGCAATCGGTTGAGAAGAAAAATTTTAGATCACAACTCAAGTCTTATCGCCTCGAAAGATCATGGTAAAAACCGTCTAAGGGTGCATTAGACACTAGCCAACTAATATCACGTCTACCCTTTTAATTCCCATAAGTTTTAGTTGAATTATCCTCTCATTTTTAGCCCTAACGAAGAACTAGGTGCTTGCTGTCCAAATTTGGTATCTAAGCTCCAAGCTGAATTTGCCAACTCCAATTGCTTCTAATCTTCACCAAAAGACAGCCAACACTTCATTTTTACAACTCTCATTGAATCCCCAAAACCGAACTTAAACGGTAACAACTATCTTTTGAATAAAGATGAGAGGAAACAACTTTTCACAAACTTAACAAGAACAAGGAAAGATGAGCAATCTAAGATAGGTAAGGAATAAAATCTGAGAACTTACTTAATTTTTCATAAACCATTTGTCATCTTGAAACTAAGTTTTTCAAAATATTCTAAGGACGACCAAGCTAGGGGTTTCTACGATCAGTATGGCTCTGATACCAACTTTTGTGAGAACCCGGGGTATTTAACTCGTAATACTTAACCATCCAATTGGCCCTAGCATTACAAATCAAATATCCTGACTCTCGGCGTATATGTACTTCCCAGAATTGCAGTACACATACCCTATACAAAAATTAAGCATCTATTCCATACACAAGTCATTACATTACCAAGTCTACAAGCTTACAACATAAAGGACATACAAGTTCATATTACAAAAGTAGGGCCGACCGGCCAAATAACAAGGTAAATAACCAAAGTAGCAGCAGAAACATAAACCATAAGATGGCGATAAACAAAAGCCAAACGGTTTGCCATTACCCACAAGGCAACCGACCGAGCCGCCAAGCTAGTCGTCCTGCACGAAGTCGGTCTCACAATAGTCGATCCCTAGGGGATCAACCTCCTCTGCAACAATTAAATCAATACAGCTGAGTACAAAGTTGTACTCGCAAGACTTACAAGCAAAAGAATATATAGATGCATTCTTGTGTCAAAGGAAGGCTACTACACTAAGCAGTTTTCAGCATAAAGCAATCTTTGATTTGAAGTACAAATAATAGATTGAAATGGCAAGTAAGTAAACATTTTTAATAACTTTAAATAACAACGGATAAACAATATTAGACAACATCTAAACAACAATAGGTGGCTGCCCCGCAGCTCACCAACATAGCATAAGACCACTCTCAATATCACCCGAACAAGTTTTAAGTTAAAAATTCCAAAATGTTGAGTCTAACTCCTGCAAATCCAATCCCAAGCGTGTCCATAACCTAGGACGAGGCTATTTGAATAGTTTATACCCTGCAGGGGTGTACCAATGTACCCACACGCCAGACCGCCTCTTTTGCCACCGGATGAAGCACACTTCCGTAGGTATGCCGGCAAGGCTAAGTCCTACGAGACGTTTCTGATATTGTGTATTAACTACGAGTCGCCCATATGGGAATGGAAACCCCCATACGTTGTGACGGAGTCATCGGCAGAGAGAGAACTTACCGATGCTCCTCGGGGTAAGGAACTTGGACTTAGTACCAAAACCCATCCCGTCACGCCCAACACACACATGGAATAAATCCTTTTTCAACACAACACACACAACCTCCTGCGACCCGGAGCTAACACACGCCAAAGTACTAAGTCAAGAGAGGTTCCATATGCCTCTCATGTGGTTAGCACGCAATTATGTTTGGTTTTGGTGAAACAAGATGTTCGGTCCTTGTTGACTTAGGCAAGACATTCACACACCCGATATCACACCATCCAACCACTTGCCCAAGTCTAAATCATTTCATTTACACTTTTAGTTTTCAAATTAATATAGCACAAGGTTTTGGACATAGTGTAATAAAATGATTTGTATGATCAAAGTTATCGACTAAGTCGATAACTGCCCAATTCTATCGAAAGCTAAGCATGACTAAGCATCAAATCGCATACACATGTATAGACTCTATAACATCCACCGAGCACTAACATCAGCGCGAATAATAACTTAAGGCTAGTGGCAAGGGATAAACATTTGCTACAGCTCATGCATCTACTAGGAATAACTACCTCTAACGAAAAATAATCATTCAAGTAGAACATGCATACATACAAGTTGAAAACAAGATATTTTGTAACGAAAGTAATAGGATCAATATGATCAAAGGGGGGGCTGCTTGCCTGGTTGAAGATAACCTTCTTGCTGCTGTGGAGGATCACAATTGAGTTCGTTCAGATCTTCGTAATCTAACGTTCGAATACGAAAAGCCAATAAGAACACATAATACCAAATATAACCAAAAATTCAATTTTCTCCAAAAATTATGAAAAATTCACAGTGGGTAGATCATGATTTTAGATGAATTTAGGTGAAAGAATTTTTCCAATTGTATTTTTTATGTGAGAGTTATAGCAGTTTGAAACTCAGATTTCAGAAAAATCAATTTAATTCTCCTCTGTTACTGTTCACCGAAATTAAATATTTGGTGAAATTTTATAGAGTAGTGGTGGATACAAGGATTACATAGGTAAATAGGGAATAATATTTTAAGACCAAAATAACTGAGTTTATCTTATTTGGAGTTTTTATGATTTAGTTATGAATTTTCAAAGTTAACAGCAATTTATAGTGTAAAAATAATTCATTTTTGGATCACTTTCCACAAACTACATTTTATGTGACAGGACAATATTGAAACCTATTTTAAAATAAAGTTCACTTAAAATGAAAATTATGAAAATTGGTTCCACTGTGTTTGGAGTTAAAATGAATTAGTTATGCATTTTTTTTAAGTCAATACAATTTTCAGTGTACAAATAATTCATTTCGGAATTTATAAAGGCATTAAAGACTTTTCTTACCGGGTGAGAGCTAGCTACAGAGGATGACGTGTGGGGTCCAAAGAATAGTGCTCTTTTTCATTTTTACTTCTGAATTAAATGTACTGACAGGTGGGGTCCACCTGTTATACTCACGGTTCATAGAATAGTGTATAGACTAAAGCCTATGCACCCAGTTCATGGTCCACGGACCAAAACGTACACTTAACTGCACCCGGGCCCGCTTGTCAGCCAGTCATTAGTGCATTTAGACCAGATTTCCCGACAATGATCTCGCATTAACGATTAATCATCACGGCTTAACTCCTAATGACGAGCTACAGGGACGGTCGGAACGCGCCACGCGCTCGGGCGCACCCGCGAGCTTCCCTGGTGTAACGCTGGTGACTCAGGCCAAGGCGGCACAGTCCAAAGGCAGAAACGGATTGCAGGGGTTCATGCGAAGCTAATGGTACTGGTGGTTGGTTCCACGGCGGCCTGTAGCGGCGGCGCGCCGAAGAGTGGCGGCGGTGAGCTATGGGTGAACATGCAAGTCGCAACTCGAGCGATAAACAAGCTAGCTAGCGCACGCATAAGCAGCTACAAGGTCCAGGGAAACTACCTGGGTGCCAAGGAGAGGTCCGGCTAGTCGGAGTTGGCTTGTCGCCGTTGAACCGAAGCGGCGGCAGCGCTTCCACGAGGAGGGAACCGCCTGAGGACGGAGGGAGGAAATGGGTGGTAGAGTAAACATCAGAGAGGTCTTGAGATGGCGTACGAGGGTGGAATTTGACAGGGGCTCACCGTGCCGGAGATGGAGACGAAAGGCGCTCTTGCGGCCGAAAATGAGGAAACCCCGGAATTCCCGAGCTCCTGTGATACAATGGCAAAATTAGTTGAGGGGATCTCCTCCTTAGGCTAAAAGGCGCACGGTGACGCACCTAGGAGCGAGAGAGGCTCACCGGAAAAGAAGATGGCGAAGAGGTGCCGCTCGGTGCGCGCCCTGGAGAGTGGCGATGGCACGGTCGTGTTCCCGCAGCTACAAAGCAAAACAGGAGCTCGCATTAGCCAAAATGGAGACGGTGAAGGATGTAGGTGGAGAAGGGGGGTGGAAGCACGAAGCTTACCCGAGAGGGAGCCGAGTTCTCGCCTCCTTTCCCTCGGTCACCAAGAGGGAAAGTGAGGGATTGCGAGAGAACGAGGGTAGGTTATAGCGGAGCAGCGGTCAGAATGTAGGCGGCGTCAACGGGCGAGCCTCCTGGTTGGGTCGCGGGGGTGGTGGATTGACGGCGTGACCTGGCGAAGACGGAGGCGCGGCAGAGCGGCGTGGGCGCGTGGCGCATGCACTCTGCGCGAGCGGTAGAGGTAGAAGACGACACTGACCGCGTGGGCCCGGGTTGACAGCGACACAAACAAGGCGCGCACTCGAGTGTGGTTCGGCCATTTTTAAGTGGGGTTTGACCAAGTCAAGTGGTGCGGTTTGGACTCGAGTCTGGTTTGAGCCCGATGAATAGTGCCGAGGTTTGACTGATTTGAAAACAAAAACCTCCCACTTTGACTAGGGTAGAAAATATAGCAAATAAATTTCAAAATTTCTGAAATTTTTTGAGGAGGTTCCTGGGATGCTCTAGTACTCAAATAAAATCTTAAACCCCACTGTTTAAGACCTATTTGGTTAGTTTAAATTCAAACTTGGAATAGGTTAATGATTTGGGTTTGAAATTTTTGAGGGTCAAAAAGAGTTCCAAAAATTTGGGAAAAAATATATTAATTCATGATAATTATTGTAGTATTTGAATAAATTATTTTCAGAGGATTATCACAAGTTTTTGTTCCTGCTTTCTTTTGGAACTTCAATTTGAGTTGTATGTTTTCTTTGATTTCAACAACTTCAATGCAACAAATTATGCAAAGTTCCATAAAAACCAATGCATGTTCAAAAGTTTTAAATTCTCCTCATTTTTAATACATTTGAAATACAAACCCAAGATTTGGGATGTTACACTAATCAAGTCATGTGGGTAAAGATGTACACCCCTGCAGGGTTAAAACTATTCGAATAGCCATGTCTACGGTTATGGACAACCACTTGGGTTCGAGACAACAATTGTTATCTTTCCAAACTAAAATTGACATGTTTACAACTGGGTATCGGCATGCATGGTTGTTCATGCATGTTAGTTTGTCAAAGTGGACAGCCACTTTGATATGTTTTGATTTATGATTATACCAAAGTTACTTGATGTCTTTTGTCCATATTTTGGTTACAAAATGGCCTTTGCAAATTCGAGAGTGTAGGAATAAAACTTGTCACTTTATGCAAAATTTATGCAAATACAGCCTTCCTTTGGACAGTCGTTAACATGTATATTCTCTAATCCTTTGGATAGGCTCTATTATACACACTTCCTTTGGACAGCCGTTAACATGTATATTCTCTAATCCTTTGGATAGGCTCTATTATACACTTCCTATTATTAGTTTGTGTAAGACTTGCGAGTACCTTCTGTACTCAAATAGATTAACCACTTGTTGTAGGTGAGGACGAATATGCTTACGATCCATCCGTTAGCGCCAAATATGACCACGCTAACGAATGATGTTATTTCTACCTCCACTCAGTTGCCTCCGGGTGTTGGGCACATTTGGTTGGACTCTTGGTGTTTTATATTTGTTTTCGCTGTGTACTTTTAGTTGACCACTTGGTCACGTGTGTAACTTATGAACTTAAATCCTAGTCTTGTAAATTACTGTTAATAATGTATGACTTGTGTATGACTGTGTACAATGTTGTTCAGGATATGTGCGCATTAGCGATTGATCTTGGAAGCTAATGCAAGACACATATCCAAGAACTTGAAATCGGGCTCGTTTCCTGATAAAAGTTATGCCTCTGATGTAATCTCTTAACTTGAAACGAATTCAATTTCAAGGGCCTCACATGGAAGAACCTTGGGATTTGACTCAGATTGATGAGCTATATGATATTTCTCAACCGTTTGTGCGTGGAAAAGCCACGGGATTGCTACCTATGCCAAACATCATATACAAGATTTTAAAGACAACTTTCTTTCCTAGAGGTGGTAACAATGATGATATTCATCCTAAGGCTTGGAACATTATCAATCACATTCTGAAAGTTACCAAGTTTGACATCACTGATTTTATCTTAACAGAGATCTCTTTCTCAATGAGAGATAAAGAGGATAGCATTTTCTATGCTCCCTAGATAATGAAACTAATTCGAGATAAGTTTGGCTTCTTTATTGAAAGTAACACAGCTCATACGGAGTAGAAACCAAGCATCACCCCTCCTTTTGAGTAATTATTTTTGGTATTTGATGCCAAAGGGGGTGAGAGATTAAGGGGGGGGGGGCTAAAAGAAGGAAGCCTTAGAAGAATCAAAGACTCTTATCCTATCTTATCTTATTGTAATATCTATTTAGAAGAACTTGGTTATGTAATGACTTTGTTTGGTTTTATTTGGATTTGTTGGATGTATGCTTGTAATAGTTTAGTTAAACTTATGATGCTTCATAACTCTTATGGCATGCTATGCTACATTTCCTATGTTTAGTAAAGTTTATGTTGTTAAGTATATTTGTCCTGATTATTATCCTTATGCTTAAATGACAAATCTTTTCATTGTTTCTCATAATCAATAAATAAAGGAAACTCTGTCAAAATTTTCAAAAATCTACACATGTGCATGAAAATCACTTCATGAATCCTTGTGCACATATTTAGGGGGAGTTTTGTTTATTTATTGACTAACTTTGAAAGCAACTAATTCTCCATTTCGTTTTAAACTCATCTTAAGAATTTATTGCAAATCAAAAGTCGAAAACAAGAATATACAACTTGATGTATATTCAAAACATTTAAATTCATTTATATTATTTAGGTTGTTATCAATTATCAAAAAGGGAGATTGAAAGCATCTAGGCCCCTAAAAATAATTTTGGAAATTAATGTCAACAATGTGTTATGAGACTAATATGTGTGCTAAGATGTTTCAAAGATTTAGTCCCGGAGTTTGAATGATAACGTGAAAAAGGCAATGCAAAGATGGTAAAAGATCGACATGGCTCAAAGCAAAGGTATTGTATAGCCTAAGGATCATTTTATAGTTTTACCGATCTTGATGTTTAGAGAAAAGACTGGATTTGTAGGTTAGATGCCGTAATATAAAGAGGGATCATGGCTAGTAGATTGAAAGTTTATTTTGTGCCAATTTGATCAACCAAGAGTTATGCATTGCTTTTAGAATAGCTTCTGAAAAATGTTCAGTAAAAATCGGTATAACCGCAATTGATGATCGGTACTACCGTAGGTCGGTACTACCGGATTCTAGTTGGCGGTACGTTTATTCCAAAGAGCTTGTTTTGGGAGTTTTCATCTCCCTTCAAAATCGGTATGACCGCATCCTTTGAGTGGTACTACCGGTGTGTGGTAGTACCGAATTTTAGACGGCGGTACGTCATTTCCAGATAGGGTGTTTTTCTTGTTTTTTTAACCTCTAGAAATCGGTAGTACCGATTGAGCCGAGCGGTACTACCGTCGTGCGGTAGTACCGGACCGTGTGAGTGCAGTAGTATCGCATCACACTATAACGGCTAGTTCAAAAGCATTTAATGAACAACAGTCGACCATTGAACAGTGGTTCCTGTAGTACTAGGTCTGTACAGCGGTACTACCGCAAATCCTGAATTTTTCAGGGATTTGGTTCAGACGACTAGTTTTATGGTTGGGGGTTATAAATACCCTCTCACCTGCACCAAGCTCAGAACCTTGGACCTCATTGAATACATTTGAGCTTTTAGTACACTCTCTACTACCCAATTACTCATATTTCTCATTTTGAGGTAGTTGAGAGCATTCAAGTGAATTGCATCATTAGTTGATCATCTTGCCACTTGTTTCTTTCAAGCAAACACTGTGATTTATCACTCTTGGTGCTTGTCGGCACCTAGATGGCTTGGAGACGAATTTGCGCGGTGATCTCTTCAAAGAAGATTGTGAATTGACCCGGCAAAGAATTGTGAAGTGGTGTTGTGTTCACCATCTCCGGAGAGGAGGAAGAGCAACTCTAGTGAACGATGGAAGTGCTCGTGTGGAGCCAACTTGATTCGTTCAAGTTCCCTCAATGTGGACTAGTGAAGACGGCAAGTCTTCGATACCATGGGAAAAACATCGCTTATCTTCATTGTGGTTTTTCTCCTTTGTCTTTACTATTTCTGCATTTACATTTCTAGTAATTTATTTATGTAAGTTTGCTTAGATAGAATTGTATTTAGTATTGACATAGTTTTGAGGTGTCCTAGTGAAATCTTGGAATATATCTTTTGAATTGTGCTAGAATTATTTCATTAAGATCATAATTGTTAAAATTGTTAATTAGAGCACAAGATTTTTTATAACCTCCTATTCCCCCCTCTAGTCGGCCATCCTTGATCCTACACCAAGGCCTGTCGAGCTTGTGCCAGCAAGACTCCACGTACTGGCCCATGCTGTGTCGTTTGGTGCACGACATCTTCATGGAGGAGTGATACGACAGTTCAGACTATGACAGCAGGTCCCACTAACCCAGGGGGAGCATGTCATCATGACGAGGCATGACCTCAGAGACGCCATGGATCGGATCACAGAGAAGGCAAGGTGATGCATCGAGCTTACGTCGTGTCAGAGGAGGAGGGACGTGCATGACCCACCAATGCGTGGATAGGGCGTCAGCCACAGTGCATCACGACCCACGGTTCCTCACCTGGACGTGCTAGGTGGGTCCTCATGGCACTGTACCAAGAGTACCCCAGCACAGTTCGTAGGTATACCTAAAACACTCATGTTTTCTTGCTTATTTCGAACTCCACTATTTACTAACGCCAATTTCTTCTAACAGGTCCTTAGTTCCACCGCACACGGGGACAGACTACATAAAGCCATCAGTGCGTCAAGAACCGCCCGATTAACGCTCCCATGTTGTGTGTACTTTCAACATTTCCATCTTGTTTTTATGCATAATGTACTGTTCCACAGGTCGTACACCCGTTTGGGACGAGGAGCTAGTGTTGCGCGAGGGAGCACAAATGTCAGACTACGACTTCGACGACGAGTGGGAGTGGGTGCTACGGTGAGAGGGCGGTGGGCCTTTGCACGATGAGAGGACTCCCAACCAAGTCTTCGTTGGGGCTTCATAGCTGCACGGTGCGCCTAGAGCGAGCCAGTCGACACGGCCCCCTTTCGCGACACCCGTGTAGACTACTCGCGACGGTAGGGTACCTCAGGCGCCAGAACCTTTAACGTACTCGCAGCAGCGCCCACAACCAGCCCGCTGGACGAGGCTAGGGGCCACACGTGGGGTACACCCCAAGAGGGCCCGCGAATAGATGTATAACTACTGTTATGTAAATATTAATTTGTGTACAACGTATATTATAATAGTCTCGTGTTTACAATATTATTTGTTCTTGTTATGTGTACAAGTAACCATGTGAGGGAGTCAGCACCGCGACACCCCACACCACCCTCGTTCCCAAGTCATTCTCTCTATAATATTTTGTTACTCAAATAAATCGGTTTAGCAAAGGGACAATTGTATTAGAAAAATGACACTTCAATACTTTTGTTATTGTGCCGCCGAACTCGTATTCCAATTTTTTTCGCTCTAAAGGGGGTTATTTTTGGTTATTTCGCCGCCGAAATTGCATTCTAAATATTTTTGTTGATTCGCACATGCTGTCGTTATGTTTAGTCAAGCAAAAACTCCTAAATTGTTCTTTACTTCATATTTTCTTATCTTTTCGAAAATGATCGGTTGCGCGGACACTTAAAGATGTTACTAAAATATAAATATAAATTTAATTTAATTTCAATTTCCAGCTCCTGTCGCCAATTCAAATGACAAATTATGTCTATGACACTATTTGGAATGGCGGCAATACTGTTTCCACGGCATCAAGATCCCTGTCGTCATTCCGAATGTGATAGGACCATTTCGCCACTTGGAATGACGAAAATATGCTATTTTTTAAAAAAAATTTTTTGACTATTTTTATTAATTCTTTATTAAAATAATATTTTTAGAAAACTTCCGAATAAGAATGTAGTAAAGTGAGGGACGTGGATAGAATTAACAGATGTAGCTTGGAAAATTGTGTCGAGATTAGAAAAGAGACCAGTACTTAGAAACAATTTTTTTTTCAAATGTGCCATGCTTAGGTCAAGAGTGACTAGATACTGTAGTAAAATGGGAGAAGTTGGGCCTTGCAGGCCCAGTCCATTTGTGCACCCAGACCATGGCGATTATGGGCCCACATGTCGGCCACAGCGCTCCGGGGTTTATATAGGTTTTCTTCAATCCTTCTCCCTTTCTAGCCGCTTCGATTGCCTCCACACCCCCGCCGCCGCCGGAGACGCCAGGCCCCCGCTTTTGTCGACTCGCCTGAGGTCCACAGAAACAGAGGAGAGAGATGTGGTACCTTTGCGTGTTCTACCACAGGCTCCTGGACTACCGGCGGCCGGAGGTGCAGTCGCTAGCCGAGCTCTTCGGCGGCCCCGGCGCCGGGGACGCCGTCGAGTGGCGCATGCCGGAGAACCACCACGTCGACTCCCCCTTCCACCTCGTCCGCCTTCCTGGCTACGAGCGCCTCGCTGCTCAGATCGCCAACCGCAGTAAGCCACCCTCTCCTCGCATCACCATTTCTTGATGTCTAGTGATACATGATACGAGTGGCTAGTCAGCTTCTTGCGCTAATCCTATGCACCGTATGCGTAGGCTTGCTCGTGAAGGGGATCTATGAGCTCTGGGGGCAAGGCACCACCTACGACGAGCTGGAGAAGGCGATAACGGAGTACCCCGACGAGAGGAAGCTGCCGTACCTGACGCCGGAGAGCACCTTCAAGATCGTCGTCGACAGCTTCGGCAAGGTGATCAGCTTCCAAGAACAGAACGAGATCATCAAGGGGCTCACCTACATTCCATTCAAGGTTATTTATAAACTTGCACTCTTAGTTATGAGGAATTTGTCGATGCCAAATGTTCTTTCCTGTATATAACTGGTGCTGTTTCTCTTCTTGCAGGGTCGGGTTAATTTGAAGAAGCCTGATCACAAGTTCTTTGTCATGGAGACTGATAATTATGGGTCAAACAATGGCCTCCCGCCGGTTGTTCATAGGACGATATTCTTTGGTCGGGAGGTTGGTGCAGCAGATAGGCATCTCCTGCCGACATATCAGCTGAAGAGCAGGAAGTACATTGGGCCGACTGCAATGGATGCTGAAATGGCTTTTCTTATGGCCAATCAGGGGATGGCACGGCCAGGGAAGCTTGTGTATGACCCTTTTGTCGGCACCGGGAGTATTTTGGTCGCGGCTGCACATTTTGGAGCCATGACAATGGTTTGTGCTTATTGCGCAAATAAATAGACTGTTATCTTTCTGTTTGTCAGTTTGTCTTGCTGATAAAGGCTTTTCAGGGTGCAGATATTGATATAAGGGTTGTGCGGGATGGTCGTGGCCCAGATTGCAATATTTGGAGCAACTTTGAGCAGGTAATTGGGTGGAGTTAACTACAGTTTTAACTTGGAGCAGCTTCTTGTATGCTATTGTTGTGAGTAAAATCACGCTTGAGCCATCTACAATTCATATGTTAACGTTGTAAGATCTTGTCTAGTTTGTGTTAGTACTGTATAACTCAGGCAGATTAGCCATTTTTAGCCATGAACTTGTTAGTTGGATGCCTGGATTTCATGTGAAGTACTGACCATATTGCCATCTTCTTCAGTACAAGTTGCCAGAGCCGTTGTGTGTGCTAAGAGCGGATAACAACCTCCCACCTTGGCGTCCAGGACTGAAGGAGGTAATATTTTGTGCTGCTTATGCAATTGTACATTCCAGAAATTGAATTAGTGTTTATTTGGAAAGAAATACGAGCAGCTATGCCCTCTTTGCACAAAATGCATGTCGCACAATTTCCTAGTTGTGATGGAAGTCTCCCCGTGATATTTGCATCCTCACATGGCCTTTATTTGGTCAGTAGAGCTTTAAGTCCTGGAACCAAATCTGGTAGAAAATGAATTTTTCTAGTATACTGAACGGTTGATGATAATTAATGTTCTCTATTTGCAGTCTTCTGGAACAGATAAACTTTTACCCAATAAAACAGCTGAAGTACTAATTGTAACTTTGTATTGTATTGTTCAAGGCTACAAGTGCACTGGCCAAATCCAATATGAAATTTTGTGTGTTCGCACTTCGCAGTCTACTTACAAAAATGGTTGTTGATGATTTATGTTTTCATATAACCTGAAATGTCCTACCTGGAACAGATAATCTACTGCCTAATAAAACAACTGAATTACCATATGAACTTTGTATTGTAGCTTAGAAGCACGCAAGCCTTTTGTTTCTTTAGCTGTTGTTATTAGGAGATTGTCACTTATGCTTAGACGCAATGAACTACCTCGGAGAGGTACTGTTTGACTCTCTTGGTCCATGATCTTATTCACAAGATTTGATAGACTTTGCTACTTGTGATCAATCAGATATTTGATGCAATAATTTGTGATCCCCCATATGGAGTCCGGGCTGGTGGCCGCAAGTCTGGTGGACGGAAGCTCCTGAAAGGTACCGTCCGTCCTTACACAGTTCCAGACGAGAAGAGGGACAACCACATCCCGTCAACCGCACCATACAGCCTTGCCGAATGCGTCCATGACCTCCTCCACCTTGCTGCAAGAATGCTGGTCATGGGCGGCAGGCTGGTCTTCTTCTACCCGGTGGTCCGCGAAGATGACTTCACCAACGCAGCAAAGTTCCCCGAGCACCCCTGCTTCAAGCTGATCGCCTCCTGCGAGCAGATCCTGAGCCTGCGGTACAGCCGGGTTCTGCTGACCATGGTGAAGGTCGGCCCCTACACGGTGGAGATCGAGAAGATGGCCGAGGAGCGGCACCGGGAGTTCAGGGAGAACCACCAGAAATGGCTGGAGGAGGGCAACCTCCACTCTGCCGTGTTCAGCCCCGCAGAGCAGGCTGCGGACGGGAAGTCCAAGTTTGACAGGGACTCCAAGCCCAAGTACAGAGGCAAGTATGTGTAGCCGGTGAAAATGCTAACTTGTATGGAACTATTGGCTGAAACGAACAATTTTGTTGACGTTAGTGTCCTTCAGTTAGAGCCCCTGTGCGGCTCTGCCAATTTTACAAGCTAGTTAGCAGATTAATTTTAAGAGCTGTACGATGTACCATTTCTGAGCTTGATCCGAGTCTGGTGCATGAAGATTTGTAGTTTTCAACTTGTTTTTTCTATCTTTAGTTGAAGTATCGGGCCCCTGTTTGGCTGTTTCGTTGCCTAGGCTACACCTTCGGAATACCCATTTTCCTCTACGCCGCCCCCGGGCCCGCCTTCTTACAAGCAAGGAAGGTAGTTCAGGTCGAGATTTTAAGTTGGATCCTTATATGTCACCGAAAGTTTATCTCATCCTTTATATGTTACTCATTGTGTCATTGACATGTGGGTTTTGATTCCACATGTCAATAACACAATTAGGGATTTAGCCAAAATTTCTGTGGCATATAAAGAATTAATCCAATTATAAAAATATAAATATTTAATATTTATACTATAATTTTTTATGATTTTTATATGATTTACCACTTAGATGTTTCTTAAAATCAGTTAGACATATTTGAGAAATAAAAATAGCTCAAGATTGCTCATGCTATAATATAAATATTTATACTAACATTACTATACTGATACAATATTTTGCATGCTCATTGTTTATTTACAGTTTCATTCTCAAAAATTTATATCAAAGCCTAGCCTCTAAAAAAAATTTATCCCAAGTATCTACAAGTAGGATCATATGTGTGGATTCGTAGAATCGTAAAACTCTAAAAGTAGGATCATGATTTTAACTAGCCTGCTTACAAGTACTTTTACAGTCATGGAATTAGACCAAGGGTCGAATTACCTTATCACTGTAAATCACCTTAGATTCTTGATACGAATTGTACTACTCTGGTTAAATTATCGTTGAGTTTGACATGCAACTTGTTTTTTGCACTACAAGTAGTTCAATTCTACCATCCATGTTGAGAGCACAATTCTATTAGTTGGCCGTGCCCTGCGAGCGCTCTACCTGTGTATTGCCCCTAGACTTCAGAGACTCAAGAGGAGCCTGTTCCGGCTCATGCCACTGTCATTTGTAATTCGAGACTGATAGCACCAGCCAATGGCGACGTCGTCGCACAGCCACGGGCCACGGCAGAATCATCAGTGTTCAGATGTGCGAACTAATCGCCATTGTCTACGCACACAATGCGGACGTTTTTCAAGAGTACGTGCGTCGCGTTTAGAACTTGTTGTCTTCAGTCCATTTATGAACATTTGCTGTCGTATATCCTTGGCTTGGATCCGTTCATAGTTACATATAAACTTAAATTCATGTTGGTAAGAGTTTTCCTTACGCAATGTCACCAGCAGCACGCAAGCATCCATTACGCGTATCTTCAGGTTGAAGAAATTAATATACCAAGAACTGCAGTGCACAAAAACCATCAACAAAAACAACGCCGAGTAGATTTGAAGTACAAAAGATGGAAACAGAAAAAGAACACTACCAGTCCTTTTGAATTACAAATCCCGTTTGATAGGCACTGAGGACTGGAAACAAGAACCATCAGCGGCAAGTAGATTTGACCTCAAAGAAATTTCAGTCCGCATCATGGTCGGATCGCCAAAAAGGCAAACCCACATCATCTGGTCCTCGTCTTTCCCCAACCCTCAGAAAAACTTGGAAGACTTCCTTCTTCCACACAAAAGTTTTCTAATGCAAACAAGCCAAGAACAGTTGTCAACCCCCACAAGGCCAGAGAATAAAAGACATAAAAACCATCTAGATGAATTCCTGTTAGACATCTAAGAAGAGAAAGCCAATAAACAAGAACAGAAGAGTAAACAAGGGAGAAATCCTTTTCAACGAGGAGGCTCAGATAGATAATGGGTAGTTAGTTTGTTTGTCAGCACAAAGAAATAAATCTCTTGTTCAGAGTGGTGCATGACTAAATACTTTCATCATCGCCTTTCGCTTCCCTCCCAACAAAGAACAGCAGCAGCAGAAAGAGATCCCCAAACCAACAACACACCGCCTCAAGAAAGGAAATCCACCGACCAAGTCAAAAAAAAAAAACTCGCAAATCAAATCAGCCGGCAGCACAGGAGGAATCACAACTCCAGAATCCAAATTACAAGAGAGGCAGGAGCAGAGATCGGCACAAGATCCAACAGACAGTCGCTCAAGGCGGCGGAGGTAGAGGGCGCGTTGCGGCGGATATGGGGCTGGGTGGAGGAGGGAGGGGGCCTATTTATGAGCAAGTGTTCCGTCTTCTCTTCTCTAGGGTTTCTTCTATTCTTGACCCGATTGGCTGGGCTGGGCCGGGCCGGGCCGAGACGGACGCAACAAAGCATGCAACTTTGCCGGCCTGGTTAATATAATGGGCTGGCCTGAGCCAGTGGTCAATGGACCAGGCCCAGTTTGTGATTCTCGTTTTTCACATAGCCATCACGTTTCTCAGACTCTTGAGAACCGAGCTGAGCGAGTCCGGGTTGGTGCGAGGTGATTTGCCCAGCCCAGCCCGCGTTCGAGCCTCTGGCTCGCACTCGTGTCTCACCAGATTTTATTCCTTTAGGAAAGTATACGTACATATGGATGGGTTTAGTTATCAAAGCATATGCTCGCGTTGGGTTCAACCCCCACTCTAGATTAGGCATATGTTAAGGACGTATTCATGTGTGGGTGAGCGTACGTGTGATGTGTATGCGTGAATGCGTCCGACGTATACTTAAAAAAACGTTTCTCATACTCTTGTTTGCCAATGTGAACATAGAAGCAGCCCTGGAAACCGGCTAGTGAGTTCAGAAGGAACGAATGGCCTGTTTACTCATAGCTTCATAGTTGAAGTGATTGGAATCGTACCAAATGAGGTAACTCCACAAAATTTTCGGAGTTGAAGCAATCTAGAGCGGAGTAGCCCGTAGTGCAAATTTCGAGAGTAGATGAAACCTTGCTCCAAGTGAGGAGTTATGGACCAACAAAATAAAATGCTACTAGAAGTTGAAGATAATTACCCGTAATATACCACTGCATTATCCCTTCGGCTTTTGCACCTCGCACCTGATCCCCTCGCACTTGTTTCACTTTTCCTACCGATGTAATCCGCCAACGTTTACAACTTTTTTCAGCTTATCTCGCAGGCTGTAACGGGCTAACGTCTACTGCAGTTACAAACATAAAATGTGCAGGTGCATCTTTCACTTTTAGTAGCAACTGCTAGCTTCTATTGTTCTATTGTAGCTGGTCATAAAAACATGCCAAACTATTATTCTATTGTAGCCGCTAATAGACCATCAGTATCAGAGTTATTAATATGACAGAGGTATATGAAAGATTTACATACACCCTGTTTCTGCCAAAAGCTTAGGATATAGGAAATATAGGCCCTGTTTCGGGGCTTAAAGACAGCTTCTGCTTCCAAAAAGCTAGAAGCCTCCCAAACAACATGGCTTCGAAGTTGCTTTGGGTATTAGCCAAAAGCCACAATGAACTAGTGCAAGCCATAAGCCAAAAGCTGGGCAAGAGGTGCTTTGTGGGTTTTTTGCGGGTTGGATTGATCCATTTGCCACTAGAGTTCGTGGAAATTACCCATCACTGCCACCGAATAAAAGGGCTTGAAGAGAGAAACCCTAACCCATTCGTCCCACGCCCCTACCCCCTGTTTGGCTGAAGAGAGCAACTCCATGCCGTCGTCGCCTCCCTCCCATTGCTGTCGCCGCCTCCCTCCCATCGATGCCTCCCTCCCGCCGCTGTCGCCACCTCCCTCCCATCGCCGTCTCCCTCTCGCCGCCGCTGCCACTCCAGATCTAGCCCACCCTTCCATCCCAGGCATCCTCGCGTCCGCCGCCCCCAACCCCTCCGACCGCCGCCGCCGCCACCAACCCTCTGGGTTGCCACCATCATCTCCCTCCCATCGCAGCTGCCAACTTGCTCAACATCACTGCTACCTCGTCTCGTTGGCGCCGAGCAGGCCTCCCAACATCGCCGCCAACACCCTTCCATCCCGGGTGTCCTCATGGGCATCGCCCCTGATGTTGTTAGCTACGTTGACGCCGAATAGGTCTCCTAATGCCGCCGCTAGCTCACGATTTGATGAATGTTGTTGAAAATCAATTACTTATGTGCAGATCTGATTGTTGTTCTTATGTGTTCGTGGATGTTTGACATGGATTGTTGTGTACAATTTTTTTTATTGTTGTGTACAATTTTTTGACATGAATTCATACGAGATTGTTGTTTGTTCCTAGTTTATTTGTTTTCATAGTTAAGTATGAAATCGGTGCAATTTATTGCTTCTTTGGAAAGAAAATAAAAAAATAATAATATTAATGCTAAATCAACACATAAATATGTTATTATTTCCTAGGGGTATTTCAGATATTTCATGACTCAGAACAACCAGCCAATTGAACGAAAAGCTAGATTGCCAAACGACCTATCGGGAAAAGCTACAACCATCAGGTACAACTGCTTTTTGGCCCAGAAAGCCAAAACCAACTTTTGGCAAAAGCTACAGCTCCCCTAAAACATGGCCATAAGCTGAAGCTGAAGCACTGCCAAATAGGGTGAAAGCTAAAGCTGTCTAGTCTTTGGTCAGCTAAAGCCCCCTCTATGGTGGGAACCTCATGGCTCCTATAGCTGTCTAGTCGCCCTTAGAGCCTGCTTGGAACACGAGAGTTTCGTACAAATGTAGATCCTAAGTAGAACAAGTTGAAAGCTAACAATGAAGCTCTACCAATCAGGGTGAAACCGAAGGCACTTTATTACTAACCTCAACCGATTACGGCGTCACGCCGCAGCAATCAAGATAAAACTAGCAGGATTAGATAGAACAGCAGAGAGAATTGGGTATAACAGTGGCAAGAATAAGATATAGATATAGATGGGGAATTTAAGTATTACTTGTGTCTCTTTCGATGTCGATCCTATCAAGTTACAAGACATTTATAATAGTCTTTACAACCGAACTCTAGGGTAGAAATGGGCTGCACCCCATACCATGGCCCAGACGGCCCACGTAGTTCAGTCCTTACACATTACCACTAGTCCTCTTCAGAGCTTCCCTCCTCTGCTTCCTCATGTGATAGCTGATCAGGATCACTGGTCATGACATGTCCCCCTCCTGGACAATCAGCCTGTCCCCAAGCTAGTGCAGCTGGATACTCATGATCGCACGCCGGTCTTCCTAGGTGAGGAATTCAGTTGGCATGCCTGACCATTGCACCAGGACTTGCGGCACAACCCTACTACCACGCTTAACCAAGCGAGTGCCCTGAAAACTGAGCAGTGCAGAATCAACAATCTCTAATGAATTAAGAGTGATGTCATCGCTTACTCTACCCCAGGTCGCAATGCTTTTTTCAATTGAGAGACATGCACCATCAAATGGATTTTTGCTGACTCTAGTAATTGCAATTGATAAGCCACCTTGCCCACTTTCTTCGGAATTTGATATGGTCCATAGAACTTGAAACTCAGATTGTGATTATCTCGACAAGCAATAGAGGACTGAACATAGGGTTGCACCTTGAGATAAACCCAATCACCCACTTGGAATTCACGTTCAGTTCTATGCTTGTCTACTTGCATTTTCATTCTATTATGAGCCCTCTGCAATTGCTGCTGTAGAAGTTGAGTCATTGTCTTGCGCTCATTCAGCCACTGTTGAAGATTCGACACCTGACATGGCTGAGTATTGAAAATGCCAAATGCCTAGGTTTTTACCCATATAAAACTTCAAATGGTGTGGTACCTACTGCTGAATGGTAGGAAGTATTATACCAAAATCCTACTTGAGGTAACCACTCAGACCACTTCTTTGGGTTAGCATGAACAGTGCAACATAAGTAGGTTTCTAAACATTGATTAAGTCTTTCAGTTTGACCATCTGTTTATGGGTGGTAAGAGGAGCTCATATTGAGTGCGGTGTCAGTAAAACGAAACAACTCTTTCCACAAGGCACTTGTGAATACTCTATCCCTATCTGAGATAATAATCTGAGGGAGACATGTAATTTATAGATGTTGTCCACAAATGCTTGGCTACTGTGAGAGCTGTGAAAGGGTATTTCAAAGGAACGGAATGTCCATATTTTGAGAATTTATCAACTACCACCAGGATGGTATCATAAGATTGGGATTTCGGCAAACCTTCAATAAAATCCAAGCTAACAGTGCTCCAAGCTTGCTCTGGAATTGGAAGAGGTTGCAGGAGGCCTGGTAGCTTGGTGTGTTCACTCTTTGCTTGTTGACAAATAGTACAATGCTTCACATAGTCCTGCATTGTCTTCTTCATGTTTGGCCAAGAGAAAAGAGCCTTGATTTTCTGATATGTTGCCAACACTCTGGAGTGACCACCAATACCACTAGAGTGTAAAGCCAAAAGAATTGCTTGTTGAGCTTCTGTATGATCTCCTAACCAAATGTGTCCTTTAAAATGAATGACACCATCCTTTAAAGTATAACCTTGCTCATCGTGGCCAGTGAGAGCTAATTCAGTGAGCAGTTGTTTAGCTTTGTCATTCTGCAGGTATCCTTCAGTGATAATCTCCAACCACCTAGGCTTGCTGATAGACAATGATGATAATTCTTCAGGCTCTACAGCTGACAAGATAAAGCATCAACATCCCTGTTGGTCACTCCTTTCTTATAAAGAATCTTGTATTGAAGGCCCATGAGTTTTAGGAATGCTTTGTGTTGAACACCTGTTGTCAACTTCTGATCACCCAAATGTATGAGACTTTTCTGATCAGTGCGTATTGTAAATTCTTGATGCTATAAATAAGACCTCCACTTGTCAACCGCCATGAGGATTGCTCGCATTCCTTTTCATACGTGGAAAGGATCTGAAATTTTGGTCTAAGTGATTTACTGAGAAATACTATAGGGTGTTCTTGTTGCATTAACACTACACCAATACCCTTGTCACAAGCATCTGTCTCAATGGTAAATTGTTTAGAAAAATCTGGTAAGGCTAAAACAGGTGCATTGATCAAAGCTTGCTTGATTGCATCAAAGGATTCTTATTCAATTACAATCCAATGATATACTGCGTTCTTTTTCAACAGATCTGTTAGGGGCCTACTAATCATGCCATAGTTCTTAATAAATTTCCTGTAATAGCCAGCTAGCCCCAGAAATCCTCTCACTTGTTTTGCATTCTTAGGAGTTGGCCATTCTTTAACTACTTGGATCTTGTGCTCATCAGTAGAGACACCTTGTCCACTGACTATGTGTCCTAAGTACTCTAATTTTTGTTGAGCAAAGGAACACTTACTTGGCTTGACAAAGAGCTTGTGTTGTTGCAACATCTCAAACACCTGTTGTAAGTGATGAAGATGTTCTTCCAGAGATGTACTGTATATTATAATATCATCTACAAATACGAGGACACATTTTCTTAGTAGTTGAGCGAAAATAATGTTCATTGCTGACTGAAACGTAGTAGGGGCATTAGTAAGGCCAAGAGGCATTACTCTGAATTCAAAGTGACCACTATGAGTCTTAAAAGCAGTCTTGGCTTCATCGTGCTCAACCAACCGAATTTGGTGATAACCTGACCTCAAATCCAATTTAGTAAACCAATGTGATCCAGCCAACTCATCGATCAACTCATCCACAATTGGCATTGGGTATTTGTTTTTTTTTATAGTTACTGTGTTTAATTGTCTGTAGTCCACACAAAATCGCCATGATCCATCCTTTTTCATAACCAACAACACTGGAAAGGCAAATGGACTAGTGCTATGTTTGATGAGCCCTGACTTTAATATTTCACAGATTTGCTTTTCTATTTCATCTTTCTATTGAGGTGAATATCGATAAGGCTGAACTTTAACGGGTTTGACACCTGGAAATAAGGGAATCTGATGATCAAATGGTCGATGAGGTGGAAGCTCTGTTGGCTCTTGAAACAATTGGTCATTGTATTGGATCAGTTTCTAGACTTCTACAGGTATACATCCTTCCTGACCTATTTGTTTAACTAGACACAGCTGCACCACTTGAGCTAAAGCACCTTTTCTCATGAGTCCAGAAAGTTGGGTACCTGAGATCATGGAACATTTATTGACTGAATCCCTGATGCCCTTTAAGGTAATCCTCTTGCCTTTGTTTGTGAATCTAAGCTCCTTCCTCCTCCAATGTACCCACATAGGACTGAATTCATCAAGCCAATCCATTCCAAGTATAATGTCATAATAGCCCAACTTGAGCACTTTCATATCTATTGTGAAGGTATGCCCTTGGACCCACCATTCTATGCGCTTGATCATAGAATTACATTGAAGGCTTCCTCCATCAGCTATTGTCACCTTAGAAGACTCACAAGGAATTACAGTACATCCCAGTTTGTGCACCAACTTGTCACTTATGAAATTACTGGAGCTCCCTGAATCCACCAGTATAAGCACTTCTTGGTTCTGAATAAGTCCTAGTAGTCTAATGTTTTCCTGCCTTGAACACCTACCATAGCACAGTAGGACAGATTCATCAGAAGTTCTTCACTGCTTTCACTCTTCTGGTCACTGTCCATATCTGAATGGCAGTGAAGTTGCAGGACTTCTAGCAATTCTTCAATGACATGTAGTTGTATTGCCTTTGGGCATTTGTGGCAAGGTCCAAACTTTTCACCGCACTTGAAACATTCTCCACGTGCCTTGTGAAGAGCCTTCAATGATTCACATCTATCTTCCCATTTTGGTTTATATTCAAACTTGTCCTTCTTGTCAGGTCCGGCCCAAGAATTCCTTTGCTTTGATAATTTGTCTTGAAGGGATGTCGATAGTGGTCTTTCATGTCATTTTTGTATTTGCTTGGAATTGGCTTCTTCTGCAATTCTTCTAATATCTCCTCCTGCGTTAGAGCCAATGATAGAGCCAGATCAACAGTTCTAGGTTTGTGTAACTTGATTGTTGTCCTAATCTCACTTTTAAGACCACCCACAAATTTAGTTACAAAAAAGTTTCATCGTAAGAATTATTGTGAATGGGAACTCTATGCATCAATTCCTTAAACTTACAATGGTATCCAGCAACTGTACCAGTTTGCCTACAGTTATCTAATTCCTCTAGATGTTGTTGATACTTATCTCTACCAAACTTAGCATGCAATACTATACATAACTCAGTCCAACAGTTGAAATTATGCATTGCCTCATAAGTCTATAACCATAATGTAGCGTTTTCAGTGAAATGCAAAGTAGCAAAACCAGCCCAGGTATCTATAGGAACTGAATACATGTGGAAATATTTCCCACAACTAGTTTTCCTCCATTTTGGATTATCCCCATTGAATTTAGGGAAATCCATCTTTGGCATCCGCGCACCCACATTCCCGAATTTGCTAACACCACCATACGCTCCCTTCCCAGCTGGTTCACCAATTTCAAACAACATAGGAGAGTGGAGGTATGACAGCTCACCCTTGACCAGGGTGTGCACTGGAGCAGTGAGTGCTCCGGCGGCAGCACCCTGGTGATGTTCTTCAACACGGTGCCCACTAGGCCGCTCGATCGACAGCTGTGGTGGTGGCGGCGGCGGTGGTGGTGTGAAGGGTGGCGTCGTCTCTAGAGCAGCAGCTCGAGCGCTCACCGACTCCACCGATTGCCGCAACGCCTCCATCCTGTTGCTCACGGTTGGCATCCAGGACGCTAACCCCTTCATAGGTCCTAGTATGTTGTTGATGCTGGCAGTCATGGCTATCACCTGCGCCTTCATGGCCTTTGCCTCTTCCTCTACTGAATCCATTCTCTGGGTCAGATTCGACTACTTCTTCTTCTCCAGATTCGATCACACAAGGTTCTGATACCAAAATGTTACGAACCTCAACCGATTACGGTGTCGCGCCATAGCAATTGAGATAACATTAGCAGGATTATATAGAACAATAGAGAGAATTGGATAGAACAGTAGCAAGAATAAGATACAAATATAGATGGGGAATTTAGGTATTACTTGTGTCTCTTTCGATGTCGATCCTTACACATTACCGCCAGTCCTCTTTAGGGTGTGTTTGGTTGGCGGAGTCCTCTGAGGATTACCAGGAATCCTTCAGTAATCCTATGAGATTATCTTATTTGGTAAAACATCCAATAATCTCAACTAGGAATCTAATATTACCTTGGGAAACAGATTACCATCAATTTCAGGAATCTATTTTCTGTAGAAAAGAGTGTCTATCTTAGATTACCAAGGGAAAGTAATCTTTGTTATTGCATTTTTTATCATGTGCTTTTGATTCATCACAAGCAAATTTTGAACTCTCATAATTCAAAATCCAAATTATGATTTATTTTAATATTTGAATATCTGAATTATGGAATTTAACAATCAATTTTTCATAATATGAATTTCGAAACCAAAATATCAAAAAGTTGAATCCTAAATTTTGGAATCTTAAATTCAGACAATTTAAATTTGAAAATTCAAAATTTCAAGGTTGGATTTTGAAAATCTATTTTTTCCTTTCAAATTTCGAATTCTAGATTTCAAATATTCAAATTCCGAGGATTAAACTTTATAAATTCGAATTTTGAAAGTTTCAATTTTGAGTTTTAGAATTTCAAATACTAAGAATTTAAACTCCAAAACTCAAAATTTAAATTTTCAAAATCCAAAATTTGAACTTTTGAATCATAAAAAATGAAATTCGAAATGTTGGAATTTTAAATTGTAAAATTCAAAATTTATAGATGTTAACCTTCATGGTTTGAAATTATGATAAAGATTAATATGTAGTTTCCTTCAAATCAACCAAATGTTGGAATCTTAGATTATTGGTAATTTGTTTACGAGTAATGTGAGAACCCCACAAATGAAAATAAGCTTAGCAATGTTAAGCCATAATTAGTAGTTAATAAAAAACATCTAAGCGAAAACGAAACGTAATTACATAGTTTTAATGAACTCATGGTCAATCCATTTCATACAAAATAGTAATTATCAAGATGTCATCAACCATAAGTTACAGAAGAATTTATAACCATAGGATCACAATCAACCTTATAATCTCACAGTCTTTACAAAGAGTTCATCTCAAGCAAAAGTAAAAGGTTACAATATAAGCATTACTTACAAGAATATTTTACAACCAATCAAAATATAAATTACATCATCTAATTTGAAGAACAATCTAAATCCTTGCATGCTCATCGCCGAAGCCCTCCTTGCCACCATGGCCATTAAACACCAGTTCATAGAACCATCCCTTGATCCATTTTCATCGCTCGTTAAGAAAATTAGGAAACGGTTAGCGAGCCAAGTTGAGAGAAATAAGTAGAAATTAGAATATAGGAAGTGGCCGTCAGATTTCCCTGAAGTTCATTAGGATTCCCATATTAACTTGAGTCAGTCGGCCCCTTGAGCAGCAAGATACCCAGACCAACTAGAGTTAATCGGCACCTTCTCACTTTCGTAGGTTTCATCATCCGGCGTTCATTAGAATCCGACACCCGCGTATACTAAAGCACCCAACCATAGAAGATCTCTCAAATGGTGGTTTATTAACCATTGCACCATAGCAGGAATAGTGCATTGTGAGAGGGGAATGGATAAGCCAAGGGTATATAAGTCATGCACAGTCCCAAGGAGGCCACAGCCGGATCCCTCTCCTCAATATAAACACACAAGCCTCACACAAGCCATTCCCCATCTCTTTTCTCCTAAGCCGAAGGCAAGAAGAACCACCCAGTAGAAAGCAAGCAAAGCTCACAGGAGCTTCCCCTTCATCCATGGATCAAGCCAAAGGGACCAAGTAAAGCCACAACCAGCACAACCCACAAGAGTAAGCTAATATCCCCACCATCCATCACCCACTGCCGCCCCCCTCCAAGCCCAAGACCACATCAGGAAGAGAGCATGAAAGGAAGAGAGCACAAAGGAGAAAGGGAAGCAGAAGGAGGCAAGGAGCCGAAGGAGAAGGGAGTCAGTGCACAGCCACAACCACAACGACCGAGCCCGCATTGAACAACCGCAAGCTTCACCAAGTAAGGAAAGTGACCGACCAAATCAGATTTTGGCCCTTTCCATAACCACCCCGACCATCAACCGACAATATGTATCATATATGTATTGCATCAAAAACTATGTCTAAAAAAATCAAATCGTTTAAAGAAGGCAAGAAGACAAAAAGATAAGAAGAAGAAGAGAAGAGCCGTACAACTGGAGAAGAGCCGTTGTACTAGAAGAGAGTTAATAAGATTGGTAAAAAGAACCCTGGGCAAGGAAGAGGAGCAGAAAGAGGCAGGATACTTTTACATATGGTTATAATATAAGGACAAACAAAACTCTTACTCAGATAAGAGGTCGTATTTAAGTGCCAACCATTTTCCTGTTTTAACGGGCAGAAAAGGTTACCTTGCTATGTAATTATGTACTCCACAACGGGTAGGATAGTAAGCGCACGGTGGAGTGTTGGGAACTGAAAGAGAGCCGACCCAACCAACATTTCTGGAACTCGGTGGATGTAAGCCACCAAAGGAAAGTAATGGGTGGAGACATAAATACGTAACCTTGAAAACATTCTGTATTCTGATCTCGAAACCGCATCAAAGAAAATGCGGGAGGCCAAGAGTCATTAGAGCTCAGAGTAACTATGGGTAAAATGGTGAAAGCATCTAGGCCCCGAAAAATTATTTTGGTAATTAATGACAATATGTGAATATGAGACCAACATGTTTATTGAGTGTTTAAAAAGGTTTAGTCCCGGTAACGAATACAACAACTTGGAGATGCATGCTAAAGGTCAATATGAATTTCAATATGGTTCAAAGACAATCTACAAGTAGTCTAGGATCCTTTTTGTTTTTACCGGTCTTAGGAGAAAAGGATGGAAGACCGGATTTTAGGTTAAATGCCGTACTATTAAGAGGGATCATGACTAGTAGCTTGATAGTGTGTTCTTATGTAATTTGGATCAATCTAGGATCATGCATTCACTTAGAGTTTGTTTTGGAAGCCAACTAAGCTTTTCTCAGAAAAGTCGGTAGTACTGACATTTACTTGGCAATACTACCATAAAGCGGTATGACCGGGAAAGTGGTGCAGTACTACCGCAACCCGATCTGACCGAAGAATAGTTGGCGGTTCGTTTTTTACAGAGTGACACCTTTTGGAGCTTGAGTGTTCTCTTGGGAAGCGGTAGTACCGGGGTTCATGTGGCAGAACTAGTGCGTAGCGGTATGACCGCAAATCTTTTGGCGGAACTACCGTTGAACGTTCGGACCGTCCGAATGTATGATCCGATCGTGCGGTCATAACGAGTGGTCTGAACGTTCAAACAAATCTGAGCGGACCACGTGGTTTGTGGAGCCAGCTTGATTAATTTAAGCTTCCTCAATGTGGACTAGTGAAGACCAGCAAGTCTTCGATACCACGGGAAAAACTTCATTGTCTTCATTGTAGTTTACTTTTGTCTTTACTATTCTGCATTTACATTTCTAGTAATTCTCTTGTGCAAGATTTGCTTAGCTAGAATTGTATCTAGTATTGAATTTAGTTCATATTTGTCTTAAGTAGCATAGTAGTTCTATCATCTTATTTGTGCTAGGAAGACTATATTGCTTAAAGTTGTTAATTAGAGTAAAAGTTTTAAAAACCTCCTATTCACCCCCCTCTAGTCGGTTATTCTTGATCCTACAAGTGGTATTAGAGCTTGGTATCTCATTGATTTAGACTTAACCGTCTAAAAGAGAAAATGATGGCTAGTGAGGGAATTGTTATAGGAAAGACTCCTTTATTTGATGGCTCAAATTATACTTATTAGAAAATTAGGATGTCTATTTATTTAAAGGCCATGAGTCCGAGCATATGGAAAATTGTAAATGAGGGTTATGTTGTACCTCTTGATCCACTACATCCTACAGAACTTGAGGGGGGTAATGCTCATTTAGATACTCAAGCAATGAATGCTCTCTTTGGTGCTTTGAACGCGGACGAGTTCAATAGAGTGAGCAATTTGGAAACCACTCATGATATTTAGACTATTCTCTCGGAAATCCATGAGGGAACATCCATGGTCAAGGAAGCCAAATTGCATAGGCTCCAGATTAAGTATGAGACATTTATAATGTTGCCTCATAAGGATATAAATGAAATGTACTCTCGCCTCAACAACATTGTAAATGAACTCAAAGACCTAGGCACATCACTAACCAATGTTGATATTGTAAGAAAAATGCTTAGGGCCTTGCCAGAGAAGTATGAGACCTTGGTGATTCTATTTCTTAATTCATCCGAATTGCCAAGAATGACGCCAACCGGTCTCTTGGAAAATCTCATCACTAAAGAGTTATACAAGAAGGACAAGGAAGAGCTTTTGGAGTCATCTTTCTCAAAGAAGAAGATTACCACTTTCGAGACAAAGGTGGAATCAAGTGATAAAGAAGATGAAGAAGAATACTCCAAAGAAGAATTTGCTCTCCTTGTGAGGAGAATGAAGAAATTCATGAGAAGACGCACATATCGAAACTTTAACTTTGACAAGAGCAAGAAAGGGCAATCCTCCAACGACAACAAGTGCTATAGTAGCATCCGTTGCTATAAGTGCGATGAGAAGAGGCACATTGCCTCTCATTGCCCCACAAAGAAGGATGACAAGGGCAAGTTATCCAAGAAGAAGGAGTTCGATGGCAATAAGAAGCTTTTCAAGAAGCTTCACAAGGACAGCAAGAATGAAGCTCACATTGGAGAATGGAATTCTGATAAGGAGTACACCGACTCTGACTCCAATGAGGATGAGTCCCCCAAGAAGAAGGGACTTGTCAACATCGCCATCAAAGAGGCCCCATCACACTTCTCGTCTCCTACATGCCTCATGGCAAAAGGAGATAAGGTAAAATTCTTTAATGACGAAGATCCTTCATATGATGAGCTCATGGATATGTTGGAAGATTTGAATGAATATCTTGGAAAAGAAAAGACAAAACTTAAGGTCTTGAAGAACGAGCATCTCTCTCTTAAAGGCTCTTATGATCATGACTTGCTTATCCAAGAAAATTCAAGCAAGTCTTGCACTAGTGTTGGAATCACATGTGATATTTTTGATAAAATGTCTAGTGTAGAATTGCAAGAACTAGTACATCTACTTTATGTAATGATCTACTTGCCATGCCATGTTGCTCTAATATTAACTCTAATCATGATAATGATAAGTCTCTTGATGCAAAGCTTGTTGTTGAAAACAATGAGCTAAAGGAGCAAGTAACCAAGCTAAGCAAAAGCTTGGAACGGTGCTTCAAGGGTAAGGCCACCCTTGACAAGCTTTTGAGTAAGCAAAGGTGCTCATTTAACAAAGAAGGACTTAGGTATGTGCCCAAGAAAGATAAGAAGCCAATTTACAAACCCGTAAGGTTTGTAAAAGAGAATGGTAAATATTGTTATAAGTGCCGGGAAATAGGACATTTGCAACGAACTTGTCCTATTGGTAAAACTCCATCCTTAGGTTTATATGATTCATGTTATATGCTTAAGAAAACTAAGGATGGTAAAGTAATTGCAAGATTTGTTGGCACTTCAATTTTAGACGCTAAAAAGAATGCTATTTGGGTGCCTAAAACCTTGGTCACTAACCTCCAAGGACCTAAACAAATTTGGGTACCTAAAAGAACTTAATTCTTGTTTTGTAGGTGAACTACAAGACCGGTGGAAAATATTGAGTGCTTGATAGTGGATGCACTCAATATATGACCGGTGATAGAAAAATATTCACCACATTCGAGAATGGAAAAGGAGTTGACAAGATCATATTTGGTGATAATAGCAAAGAAAAAGTAATAGGATTGAGTAAAATTGCTATCTCAAATGACATTTCCATTTCTAATGTATTTTTAGTTGAGCCCCTAAATTTCAATTTGTTATTCGTTGCTTAAATATGTGATCTTGACTTGATTTGCTCATTCTCTAATGAACGTGTTTCAATTTCAAATGAAAAGGAAAATTCTTTAGTTTTTAAAGGATTTAGATTTGTAAATGTTTACTTGGTTGATTTTTCTTCAAATGATTCATGCTTGAAAACTTGTTTAATCGCAAAAACTTCTTTGGGCTGGCTTTGACATAGAAGGCTAGCTCATATTGGTATGATTCAACTTAAAAAGCTTTCCAAACATGATTTAGTTGTTGGCTTGAAAGATGTGAAGTTTGAGAAGAATAGACTTTGTAGTGCTTGTCAAGCCGGAAAACAAGTCGTAAATTCTCATCCTTCCAAGAGTATCATGCCAACTTCTAGACCATTAGAACTCTTACACATGGATTTATTTGGGCCAACAACCTATAAGAGTATCGGGGGAAATAGCTATTGTTTAGTTATCGTGGATGATTACTCTAGATATACATGGGTATTCTTCCTAGATGACAAAGCCGAAACCTCCAACATTTTCAAAAGTTTTGCAAAAAGGGTTCAAAATTAATTTGATTTCACAATTAAGAAAATCCGTAGTAATAATGGTTCCGAATTCAAAAGCACTAAAGTTGAAGATTTTTGTGATGAACTTGCAATAAAGCATGAATTTTCTACAACATACATTCCGGAGCAAAATAGAGTTGCAGAAAGGAAAAATCGAACATTAATTGAAATGGCTAGGACAATGCTTGATAAATATAATACTTTCGATAGTTTTTGGGCGGAAGCAATTAATACTGCTTTTCATGTCATAAATCGTCTTTATTTACATCATCTCTTAAAAAAGACTTTTTATAAGTTTCTTGTTGGAAGAAAACCGAACATCTCTTATTTTCGTGTCTTTGTTTGCAAATGTTATATTTTGAAAAAGGGTGTTCATCTTTTAAAATGTGCAAGTCGATGTGATGTTCGTTTCTTGTTTGGATATTCCTCAAATAGTAAAGCTTATCGTATCTTTAATCAAAACTCTGGTCTAGTTGAAGAAAGACATGATGTTCAATTTGATGAAACTAATGGCTCTCAAGAAGAGCATGGGAATTTGGATGATGTAGGAAATGAAGTTTTAAGACAAGCTATGTAAAACATGCAAATTGGAGATATCAAGCCAAAAGAAGATCCAAATGATCCATCATCTTCCACTCAAGTTGAACCTCCTACCTCTTCCACAACAAGTCAAATTCAAATTGATAAAGAGGACAACAAGGAAGATGATCAACCTTCCAACTTACCACCAAGAATCCATAATGTAATTGCAAAAGATCATACAATAGAGCAAATATTGGGTGATGTAAGTAAGGGTATACAAACTCGATCCTGTGTCACTTATTTTTGTGAACATTACTCTTTTATCTCTTCTGTTGAGCCAAAGCATCTAGAAGAAGCACTCAATGATCCGGATTGGGTGAATGCAATACATGAAGAACTAATAACTTCATCCGGAATAAAGTTTGGACATTGGTGGAGAGGCCCAAGGAACACAACGTAATCGGTACAAAAATGGGTCATTAGGAACAAGCAAGATAAAAGCAGAATGGTTATAAGAAACAAAGCAAGATAGCAAGATTGGTCGCTCAAGGATTCTCTCAAGTCGAAGGTTTAGATTTCGGTGAAACTTTTGATCCCGTAGCTAGACTTGAATCAATTCGGATATTACTTGCTTTTGCGTCATGCTTTGATATTAAATTATTTCAAATGGATGTTAAAAGTACTTTTCTAAATGAAAAAAATATTCGAACTTGTATTTGTTGAGCAATCACCCGGTTTTGAAGATCCAAAAAATCTTAATCATGTCCATAAACTCTCCAAGGCGCTCTATAATCTTAAAGACAAGTTCCTAGAGTATGGTATAAACGCCTTAGAGATTTTCTAGTTTCAAAAGGATTCAAAATTGGGAAAATTCATTCAACCTTGTTTACTAAAGTCTTAGATGATGATTTCTTTGTATGCCAAATTTATGTTGATGATATCATTTTTGGGTCTACTAATCAAGACTTTTGGAAAGAGTTTGGTGATATGACATCTAGGGAATTTGAAATGTTTATGATCGGAGAACTTAGTTATTTCCTTGGACTTCAAATTAAGCAACTCAAAGATGGAACCTTTGTGAGCCAAACAAGATATGCAAAAGATTTGATCAAAAAAATTGGCATGGACGATGCAAAACCCATAAAAATTCCCATGGCAACCAACGATCATCTCGACCTTAATGAGGGAGGTAAACCGGTAGATTTAAACCTTTATAGATCTATGATTGGTAGTTTGCTATATCTTATCACATCTAGGCCCGATATTATGTTTAGCGTTTGCATGTATGCACGTTATTGAGCAACACCAAAAGAATACCATTTGGTGTCCATAAAAAGAATTCTAAGATTTTTAAAGCATTCCTCAAATATTGGCTTATGGTATCCCAAAGGTGCAAATTTTGATTCAATTGGATATTCGGATTCCGATTATGCGAGTCGCAAAGTGGATAAAAAAAGCACATTAGGTAGTTGTGGTACTACCTCATCAGTGGTAAAAGGGTATTAACTGCTCGCGCACGGGTTTTTACCCCGTCGGTTTCTCCCAAGCGGTCATACTGCACCCTTCGCTCTCTTCTCTCTCTCTCTCATCGAAGAACTCTCAAACTCACTCGAGAAATCCTCAAATCTCTTCGAGTTTTGTTCGATTCTTGTTTATTTCTTGCAACCTTAGGGTCTCTCTCCCTCAGATTTCAAAGTAAAAATCCTTTAATCCCCTCTTTTGCCTTGGTTTAAAATCCTAAGTCACATTTAGAGTTAATTGAGAATGTGGATGATTGAATGAGTTTTTCTTGGGAAAAATTGCAAATCTAGTGTCTCATGATGTCTATGCATCTATTCTATAGATTCAATCCATTAGAAACACCATGAAAATCCGAGCAATCACTTGCCCTAGAACATGTTCAGAGAAAGCGGTGCTACCGCTCGTCGTGCGCAGAACTACCGCGGTGCGATCGTACCGACAAGTCAACAGTGGTACTTCCGCATCCCGATACTACCATCACTTGAACGTCGGTACTACCGATTTTCCTAACAAAACAGACAGTTCATTCCATTCAAATCTTTAAACCGACTTTGATTGATCCTTAATCTATCCTCTCTGTGTAAAGATGCCAAGAACAAGGATCGTCACTTGAAAGTCCTATAGCCCTCCAAGAGGACAAACCCCGTCTTCTTCTCAGCCACCTGCAGCTCATGCTCCTGATCAGGAAAATCTAGAGGAACGATGAAAAGGAAGAGAAGATAGAGGCAAAGGTCCTACTCCTGATGGTTCAGAAAATGAGGAGATCTCAACCCAGGCAGAAACTGAAGTACAAACAGAATCTGATGAGGAAATAGGAGAGCCTGAGGGGCAACAAATAAATCCGAGGACAATCACAATAGAAGAATACACTTTAATGCGTCATAGAAATCAGTTTGTGCTTCCAGATTCATCTACAAATCCTAAGTTCCACACTAATTTTCAGAAATTGGTCTATGAGCGGATGTATGGCCCCCCACAGGTAGTTTGCTGATTATAAATTTATGGATTGGGTACATCTAAACTCCCTAGACAAGTATGATGGAACATATCGGCTTTTTCAAAGGGCCAGCATTGATGACCTTGTAGCACTCAGGTGTGACTACGATGAGGAGATAATTAGGTAGTTCTATGCTACTTTGTTTGTATCTCTTGATTTCAGTCATATGGCATGGATGACAGGGACCACTTATTTGGATTGCCACAGGCATGAGTTTGAGCTTGCCTTAAGGACATAGTCAAGCAGTTATGAGAAAATTTATGACAGACCCGCTCTTTTGGTTCCAGCTTGGATAGAGTATTATGATGATAATATTAGATATACTCCAGGAAAGATAGGCGGTCTCCTGCCTATTCCTATCTTGGTCAACAAGATCATCAACCATACCATTCTCCCTAAGAGTGGGAACTTTGATGCCATAAGAGGACATGCCTGGAATTTGATAGATAATATCATGCATGGAAGGAAATTTGATGTGATAGATGTTATCCTTCGTGAGATTGCCTCTTCCGAGAACGATCGACTCAAGAGAATCAATTATGCTCCTTATATCATGGCTTTGATCATCCGGAAGACTGGATATCGTGGAGGCTTGGGATATGTCCACAAGCCATACAAGCCACATGAGGGTCCTCTTATTCCTGCAGTTGCTCGTCCTCAGGTTCAGCAAAGGGAAGCTGCTCAAGAAGAAGGACAAGTTTCTCGCTCTCAGATCTATTCAACTATTCTGGAGATGCGAAATTCTCAGCAAGAATTTCAAACTAAAACCAACAATAGGTTGGCTGCTTTGACAGAGAGTGTGAGTGCTCTTGAGCAAGCCTTAACCACTTCAAATCGCTATGGACGCCGTCGCCTCAACACACCTCCTCAAGCTTCAAACCTCTCAAGCTCCTCCACCTCCTCAAGATCAAGTTGAATGACTTTTTGGTATTTTGATGCCAAAGGGGGAGAAGTATTGGAAAGAAAGGTGAATGGGGGAGAAGCAAAGAAGGAGAAAGTCTAGAAAGTTATCTATTTACTATATAATACCTAGATATATCTCTTTATGATGTATTGGACTTGTGAATCTTGTTATGGTATTATGTTCTTATAACTTCTTGGTATTTTGTTGAACTTGATACTTGGTAATATGGTTATGTTATTATCATGAATTGCAATATCTATCTTATGATTATTTATAGTATTGTCAATTCTCTCAAGTTTCACCAAGCAAAAGAAACTCCGCCAAAATTTTCAAAAATATCTACATGTGCTTGCAAAAATAACTTCTCATTTATATACACATGTTTAGGGGGAGCTTTCTTTGAAATAACTTTAAAAAGCAAATAATTCACAAAACTCCTGTAAGCTTATTGCAAGAATTATTTTGTTTAAGTCACAACAAGAATATACAACTCGTTTTATAACAAGAGGTATATTCAAAACAATATCTTTCTCACATATTGATTGGGTTGTCATCAATTACCAAAAAGGGGAAGATTGAAAGCATCTAGGCCTCTAAAAATTATTTTGGTAATTAATGGCAATATGTGAATATGGGACTAACATGTTTATTGAATGTTTAAAAAGGTTTAGTCCCGGTGACGAATACAACAACTTGGAGATGCATGCTAAAGGTCAACATGAAGATCAATATGGTTCAAAGACAAGGTACAAGTAGTCTATGATCATTTTTATTTTTACCGGTCTTAGGAGAAAAGGATGGAAGACCGGATTTTAAGTTAAATATCGTACTATTAAGAGGAATCATGGCTAGTAGCTTAATAGCGTGCTCTTGTGTCATTTGGATCAATCTAGGATCATGCATGCACTTAGAGTTTGTTTTGGAAGCCAACTAAGCTTTTCTCAGAAAAGTCGGTAGTACCGACATTTACTTGGCAATACTACCACAAAGAGGTATGACCGGGAAAGTGGTGCAGTACTACCGCAACCCGGTCTGATCGACGAATAGTTGGCGGTTCGTTTTTTACAAAGTGACACCTTTTGGAGCTTGAGTGCTCTCTTGGGAAGCGGTAGTACCGGAGTTCATGTGGCGGAACTACCGCGTAGCGGTATGACAGCAAATCTTTTGGCGGAACTACCATTGAACGTTCGGACCGTCCGAACGTATGATCTGATCGTGCGGTCATAACGAGTGGTCCAAACGTTCAAACAAATCTAAGCGGACCACGTGGATAGTCCGATCGGGTAAGATGGTCCGGTCGCACTTGTGAAGTGGTAGTACCGGAGTCTTTTTGTGGAACTACCATGTCACGGTATGACCGCATTTCCTTAGCGGAACTACCGCAGTCCGATCTTTCTGTTTATTTGTTGGCGGTATGTTATTTCTAGTCAGGACCAGTTTTGGATCTCAAGTGGAAGCGGTCATACCGCCCTTGTGGATCGGAATGACCAGTGAGCGGAACTACCACATGATCAATGGCGGTAGTACCGTGCCGAATTTCTAACGGCTCTTTCAGAGGCAGTTGATGCGTCTGCGCTAGCTGTTACTGTGCTTTTTGGTAAGGTGCGGTAGTACCGACCGATAAACAGCGGTACTATCGCTCGCGCTGAAAAGTTCAGAGCTTTTATCTCCAATAGTCGTATTTATTTATGGGGGGTATAAATATCCCTCCACCAGCTCAAGGACAGGTAGAGAGACTTAATTTAACATCCTTGAGCTAAGAGCATTCTCTCCACACCTCATATACACTTGTTGCATTCATTGTGAGGTTGTTGAGCAAAATTCAAGTGCATTCATTCTGGATTGATCCTTAGCACTTGGTCGCCGTTAAGCGAAGATTGTGGTTCTTTACTCTTGGTATTTGCCAACACCTAAACGGCTTGGCGGGAGTTCGCGCGGTGATCTCTTCAAGGAGATTGTGAAGAGGCCCAGCGCCAAATTGTGAGTGGTTCGGTGTTCGCCATCTCCGGAGCGAAGAAAGAACAACCACTAGTGAAATCGAGATGAAGGCTTAATTTGTGGAGCCGGCTTGATTAGTTTAAGGTTCCTCAATGTGGACTAGTGAAGACCGGTAAGTCTTTGATACCACAGAAAAACTTCATTGTTTTCATTGTGGTTTACTCTTGTCTTTACTATTCCGTATTTATATTTCTAGTAATTCTCTTGTGCAAGATTTTCTTAGCTAGAATTGTATCTAGTATTGACTTTAGTTTATATTTGTCTTAAGTAGCATAGTAGTTCTATCATCTTATTTGTGCTAGGAAGCTTTGTTAGGACTATCTTGCTTAAAATTGTTAATTAGAGTAAAAGTTTAAAAAACCTCATATTCACCCCCCTCTAGTCGGTTATTCTTGATCTACAAGTGGTACAAGGCTACGTAGTGCTAAATAAAATCATGAGTTCATGCATGTCTCCTGGATTGGAGGCTGCGGTAATCCTCTGGGGGTTTATCTTCTTACCAGGTAACAAGTAGTCTTTTCAGAAGTAAAACTTGCAACCTAAATCTTGATGATTATTTTCAGAGAAAGAGAAGAGGCAGAAATTATGATAAAGACAAGAGGTAGTCATCAGGTGTATTTTGTTATTACATACTTGCTGAGTACACTGGTACTCGCTCTTTCTATCTCTTCCTTGGCTTAGATCCTAGTCTGACCGGGAGTTATCCCGAGTGGGATGAGGGATTCACAGGTACCGAGTAGGCCACCGGTGACGAGGGCGTTGGTTACGAGGATCAGGGCGAGGTGGATACCCTATTCGACTCGTGGGACGACTAGATTGCTGAAGGGACCTAGCAGGTAAGTGTGGGGAATGTATTCCCCCTTTTGTAATTAAATAATTGTAATCAGGACCTTAGCCTTGTGTGGCTACTGTTGTAATAAAGAACAGTTTCTGTCTTATTGTTCTGCTGTACTAACTCTGGTAAAAATTTACTATTTGTTGGAATAGTATTCTACTGAGCAAACGAATAGCAATTCATATGTCTAAATGTGATTATCCTTAGGGTAATAACATGGGACGCCGTAAATAATCAGATTAAGAAAAATATTAGATTATAGGGTTATATGAAATTATACATACCAAACGCACCTGTTAGATCACTGATTAGGATCACCGGTCATGACACGCTTGAACGCGAGAATTTCAGAAAATGCTTTAGCATAAAGTAGTATTAACATCTTCCTTGTGTTAGTTAGGACTTAGGACCCTGGCGTTCTGTTCTCGGTTCTCACGTCAAGAAATCCATCTACGTGTTGTTGCAAGCAAGAGAGAGAAAACACAGCACGCGCAGAAGAGAAAGACAGGTCAAAGGAGCAGGTAGATACGTGGGGCAACATTTCCCTGCACCCTGGGGTAAGCAAAGGAACTTAAGTTTCCCCCTCCACTTGGAAGCTAAGTAAGACCTGTTCCGTTATCAACAACACGCCCATCTTTTTTCTTTGTTCTCCAGTCACATACACATTAGTCTTCTCTGCCCAGCAAAACATATGCTACTTGATAACGACAATACTCTAGTTAGTTGTTAGTGTTCAAACGTTCCACATCACAATATTCTAGAGTCTAGACACTTGACCTAATAAACAAGAAAATAACCTTACTTTGGTGGCAGGTAACCTTCAGTTTTAGACCTACTGGTTGAATCATAGTCAAATCAAGATCCCTCCTCTTTTTTTTTTGTTGCTCTTTTTCGGTTTTTTTTTCTTTGTGTGTGTGTGTGGTGTTGCCTTTAATTTCTCTCTTTTCAGCTTCATCTTCATGTAGCCTTCTTTGCAAGCTTTAGTTTAGTGGTTTACCTAAAGCAACAGAAGAGAGAATCGGACTAGCAATCCCTTGGCTACAAAGGCACTGCAGAATTTTGCTTCAGGTCGAACCACACACCCGGGCCGATCGATCGGTTGGGTTTGGTGAACGTCAAATTATGTGAATCTCTGTGTGTGTATGTGGTAGCCAATCTACATTCCAACCACAGCAATAGGCATATTTTTTTATATCTTTCAAGAAATATTCCACCTTAATTATATTCCTGTCAAATATATTCCCATCCAAAATAGACTAAAGATTAATACTGTAGTTTTCTTCAGTTATGTACATCTTTGTCAAGCCTTTTGTGATGAGTTGCACCAACTCTGTCTTTGCACATATCATAAGTACGGTGGCACCTGAAGCAACAAGAAGGTAGTAAGGCGAGTGAGATGAAAACACACATGTAACCGAAGAAAGACAATGGAACAACTGAACAACCAGCCAGGGGGAGGTGTTTTAGGTTTGGAAGGGAAGGCATGTACTTCAGCTAGCTTTCATGTACCTTGATTTGCAGTGCAGGCCAGGGATTATCCTGTGCATTAATGTGAAAGGGACTAGGTCTTCAGTTCCTGCAGGAACTTGTCAGGCAAGTGTCCTATGGTCTCACCTGCACCTGCCAAATGCTATAAGTTCCTTTCATGCCTAGGTTGGAACTCTCATTTTGCCCCGAGACCTTTCCTTTGCCTCTTCTTGAGAGGCTCCTTGATCACAGCTCAACTTTGTTTGTATGTGTGTGTCTATGCGCATGTATCGCTTGTTTTGCTTCATGATATCGAGAAGACGTTTATCGACAAAGTTCGTCACGGAGCTGCCTTGTGCTGCCTGAAGAAGAGATACGTACGTACCGAGGATTTGACCGGAGCTGGTGTTGTGCTTCAAGATGAGAAGTTTTGCTTGTGCTCATGCAGAGAAAAGGCATCGCCTGGACAGAACTCTGTGAGTTGTTCTCGCCCCTGCCTCCATTTGCAAGCTTACTCCCTCTGCATCTTTAGTGTTTCATTATCGTCTTCCACATGTAAACTTGTTTTATCTTCACATATGCATGGTACCGTGATTTAATGCTATGGATCTGATTTCGTCATCCTGTCTGTGCCGGACGCGGCACATACACGACTAGCGTAAAATGAGGCGTCGAGTGGCGCAACCAAATCTAATTCGTTTTTGTATGCCCTTAGGACTCATGTTGCCTAGCCTATCTATATATATACCTCCGTAGTCGCACGGTTCAAATACATTAAAGTTTCTCGTGTTTGCAATTTCTCCCTACAGTGAATTCCGTCTTTGTGTCCGTGTTTTTTCATGTAAAATATGCGTCTCCTATTTTTTTAATGCTATTTTGCCATGCGTTTTATAACAAATGGTATCAGACCTTCGAATTCAAACCCTAGCCACCGTCTCTGGGAGCACCAATCTCCAGAGGCGGAGCTGGGCCTCGGGCCTCTCGGGCCATGGCCCGAGGCCCAGCAAAACAACACAGCTGAAAAAGGAAAAAAAAACATGAAAAGTTAGTGCAATTTAACTGCTGGACCGAAATCCTGCTGGGCCGGCCCGAGGCTTTGGGCTGAGCTGGCTACGCCCCTGCCAATCTCTACTATCGGGGGGCGGCCATTGCGCGGCGTTGGGCATCGTCAGGGAGACAAGAGATCCGCATGGCATCGTGCGTAACAAGGCGGAATACTGCCATCCAAGAATAATATATCCGGCGATTTCTTTTGCTCGGCGTGTTCTGTGCGCGAGCTGCGGTATCGAATCCAAGAAGCAGGCGAGGCAGGTCGCGTTCTGGAAATCGCCAAAGTCGTTCCGGATCGGTTACTACCGCTACGGAAAAGTCAAAAGTATTCCGTCTACGAGCGCCGAGCGGAGTTCGCGTGAATTGAAGAAGCTGCCGGCCAGATCGACCAGCTCTCGGAAACGACAAAAAAAAAAAAAGAAAGCCTTGCGTCAAGTCGTGGGTGACCAAAAAAAAAGCCAACAAGCGTCCATTACAGGGTTTTCGTTACCGGTAAATATTTTTTACTGAGGGCCCGGTAATACCGGCTTGGCCGAAATTTTTATTTTTCAGATTTTAAATAAAAAATTTAAATTCAAACAATTCGATTTTTTTTGGAAAAAAATCATCCGAACCAATTTTTGGGGACCGATTTGTATTCCTACCAGCCCCACCAGTAAATCCGATATCACCGGTTTTTGGTTCGGAACCTTGGTCCAAAAACAGCGCCGGTCATTGACTCAACGTACACACGAAGAATCGTACTAGGAGATTCTCAAGAGCCTTAATTCGGCGTTTTCAACACGCCTCGACTCTTTCTCGACGCCGACCCGTGTTCTATCCCGGCGACAGCCCCAGTGCTAATTTGTTCCGTCATTAATCATTAGCGTTGACGAGGATCTAATAATCCTCATTTATTTATTTATCTGTAATTTTTATTATAGATATTAACATCTCCATATTAGTCTTAAGTATACCACTTAATATTTATAAGGAAGAGGTCAAGCCGCCGGGTCATAAATCACCCCATGGTCATGAGTCTTCTTACAACCACGGTATAGTTGTAAGTCTTTCTACGACTATCGAGCAGCCATAAGATCTTCTACGACTTGGTTGGCTTCGACCAGCCTAGCTTTGACAACCCTGTAATTAATAGGGCTTACTGACTTGTGGGCCTAATCAGTCAAGGAGTATTATGCACCATATGTAACACATGGTATACTTAATATACGCTGTTACTCTCTATAAGTAAACCACATGAATTACTTTGTCTCTGACAACAACTACCTAGCAACGTGGGGGTGCCACGTCCCTGGCGGTAACTTCCATCAAGTGGTTCGTCAATTGAAACGTTAGGACGCCTCTTTGTCTGGAGGAACTGCCACCTCTTCATACGTTATATAAGGTTGAAGTCAGAAAGCAGAAGAAAAAAGACGTAATCTGGAGTACAAGCCCTAGTCTTTCTCTTGATTGTAATCAGCATACTCGATATAGCCACACATGAGTAGGGTTGTTATTCTCACCGGAGAAAGCCCGAACCTGTATAAAATCTTCATGTTATTCTCTACGTAATTCTTATCTAGGAGACCATCCGAATCAAACAATCATACGTAAGGTCTGTTCTAGATCACCGACAAGCGTTTTCTTTGACGATCTGTAGCCTTCAATAGGATATTGCTGCAACATCCGCACATGTAGAGTCTAAGGTGGAGTTGCAAATTCTTTTTAGCACAATGTTGTTATCAGCATACAAGTGCAATTTTGTCTGAGTTTTAGATGAAGGGTTAGGTACAAGGAGTTTGTCTTTTGCATGGATACTACGACGTTTGTCCTTTGCATGGATACTACGACGTTTATCCAGTTTCATAGCTCGATACGAGGGGTCTAATGTGGTTTCTACTCCATTGACGGCACAAAAGTCACTTTCATCTGGACACTTTTACATGAGCAATTTTGTCCATATCAAGGATTTCGGTTACTTTTGAAGCTGGTAGTTTGATGTGTGTGATGGCCACACGTGCAAGTTGTTCTTTCATCGAGCATTATTTGCCAAATTTTGTGGTTCAGGTGGAGCATGTGAAATATCTGTGAGATGAGTTATTCGCTATCTATCTAACACCACATGTGATGTTTTGGTTTATGTCGTTTGATGATTGAGCATTTATTTTAGGATGTCAGTTGCACAAACTCAGACTTTACTGGGGTTATAAACTGTTGAAGACCTAGATTTATTCGGCTGCTTTGTTGATAGCTGTGTGTTTAGATCTGCTGATGGTTTGCTCAATTTGGCTTCATGAGAAGTGTTTGGATCACTACAACATAACTGCCTCATTGAAGTTAGGCAATTGTAGAGGTGTTTTTTAAAGCGCCTCATAAACGCCTTCTTATGTATCATCGCTATGTCAGTAGTGACATTTTTTCAATTGTCTCTACCGGATATGCGTCATTATGTAGAGATGTTGCACTACGCCTCAACAAATAAAATATAAAAAATATGTGCACTCTTTCAAAGGTTGGTACTTGAACTCAAGACCTCATGGGAAATACTTCTCTTAGATTTGTCAGACTAGTCACCTCAACCTCACATGTTTAGTTGCATGTTACAACATTATTATCTAGTTCTTTTAAACATATCAACCATTGAAAAAACATCTCTAGAAAGTTGGAAAGCGCCTCAAAAAATGTCTTTATACAACATAAGCTTTAGGAGAATTAGAGAGCGTCTCAAAAACATCTTTACAAGATAAAATTCTATATGTGTCTCAAAAACGTCTCAAAACCACATATAGCATACAAAATTTTAGTGTGGTTTTTAAAGTGTCCCTAAAAAATGCCTCTAGACTATATAACTCCTTATTTTAGAGGCAAACTGAAAAATGCATCTAGAAAAACGTCTCTATGGTGTGGTTTTGACTATTCCAGTCTTAATTGTTGTGATTAGTCCTATGTACTTTCAAGGCACAACGTGTGTTGATGAAGAATTATTTGGTGGAGATTTCGATATTTCGGATACATGAGCGAATTCATCTTAAGGTAGAGATTGTTAAAATATGATCTAATTTCGTCGTCATGTCTGTGCCAGACGCGGCACATGCACCGACTAGCACTAGACGTGGCGTTGAGTGGCACAGCCGACTCTGATTCGGTTTCGTATTCTCTAAGGACTATTGCTTCCTAGCCTATATATACCCTATAGTTGGACGATTCAGATATGCTGTAGTTCCTCATACCTGTAATTTCTCCCCACATAATGAATTCCGCCGTCATGCATCCATGGTTTTTCCCGTAAAGGTTGTCAACGTATAATCTATGTCACCCGTTCTTGTTCATAATATTTTGTCGTGCCTTTTATAACACCGTGCAATCAAATTGTTATTGTTTTGTTCCTACATCAGATTTTTACTATGTTTTCTTGGTCACTTTGCTGATCCTATACTAAGGTTACCACTTACCGGCCTACCACAGTTTTGTCCATTAGCACTACGAGATAGAGGTGGCCAAATGAGCCATGTCTGTCGGGCTGACCCAAGGCACGATAATGTTGGCTTGGCCCACGCATGGCACGACCTAACGCGCCATGCTGTGCTTGGGTCGTGACCCTAGCCCAGCGGCCCAGCTCGGCATGACATGCACAGTACCATGCCTGGCCCAGCCCGACCCAGACAGGACACGGACCGGTTGGCATGGCACGACACCGCCAGCTTCATTGGCCGTCTCAAGGAAAAATACGGTAGCGTTGCCGCATCTCGACATGCCCCGCCATCTCGGCGTTGGATCCTACGGTCTCCGGACACGTCACTGCTACCTCAATGCTGGATCCAGCGGTCTCCGGCCACATCGCCGACGCTGGTGGGTGGGGGGGGGGGTTGGGTATGTTCCATGCTAACGGGGGCGGGAGCGGCAACAACAACGACAATTGGTGGGCATCACTGCTGGTCCGATTGGGCCAACCGGATTACATCGACGCGCAGCAGGCGCTGGCGGAGGAGGATCCGATGCCGAGGCTGCGTGAGGCGAGGCAGTTCGGCCTACTAACGGAGGAGAAGGCACAACAACCGCGTATGTAGATGAAAGGAACGGAGAGCTTCCATGACGCCATGCAGTAGATGGGCTACACGGGCCAACCCCAACCCATCGGACTAATTGTGCCCTGACTGACACGGCATGACCCGTGAGCTCGGCGTATCATGCCTGGGTCGGTGGCCAGCCGGGTCAACCGGATTGTGCCTAAATGGGCCCGCTCCATGCTGGGCAGACCGCCTTTTAGGCCACCTCTACTACATGACACCTATATTGCAAATTTGCAAATTTATTTGGTTTTATTTTGAAATATAAGTTAAAACGCAAATTTCATAGATGTTCTTTAACATACAGTAATTATTTAATTACCAAGAAAAATGAATTTCACTGTGAGTAGAAAAATATCTCATTCCGGTGACTTTCATAGCACAAGCAAATTTTTTGCACAATAAAAGTGACGTGTCCACCAATAAACCAGTATGCTCGAATCCAACTTTTTTTTTTATTATTTAACCTTTTTTAAAATTTTATTTTAAGGTTAACCTCCCACGCATTTTATTTCCAATTCTGACCCTTTTGGTCACGCCACCACCCGTGGCGTGACAAAACAATATTGTCACGCGCCAAGATAAGTCTCCAAAATAGCACTTTTTGTCACGCCACTGGTTGTGGTGTGACCAAACAACACTGTTATGCTATGGGTGGTCGCGTGACAAGAGATTGCCCAGATACGGGCTGACGTGACAGTGTTGTTTGGTCACGTTATGGATGATGGCGTGACCAAAAGGGTTAGCATTGGAAATAAAGTGCGCCGAAGGTTAACTTTAAAATAAAATTTTAAAAAAGGTTAAATAAAAAAAAATTCGCTCGAATCCTCCTAACTCCGTGTACATTAAACAAAACCCAATTCTCCACGGTTAGTCTCAACTAACCAAAATTTTCTTCTTATTTAGGCGAACTAACCTAGATTAAATTACAATCACGTAGGGATTTACATCACAGTTTGCTCACCTGTTCTGACCCAGCAATCTGGTGCACCTATCTGAGGTCTAGTTTGGTGAAGAAAAAGTCACAACGCTGTTTCAGTTCTGAAGAAGTCTTTTCCTCATGCCATGCGAAAGGAATAGCCTCTGAATAGAAGCAGGACAACTAAAAGGGACAGATGAGATGAAGTCAAAGATAACAAAATGGTGCTTCTAGAGCAGGACCAACGATTAAGGAAGCAAGTGAGATTACAACAGTAACGATGACGATGAGAAATCGACGCGACGATGGGGCGATGACGAGTACTAGACGTAAGCCTGGACCGTTAGAGAGTATGGTACTAACCGTCCCTGATGACTTGCTGGAGTAGGTGAAGAAAGAAACCCGGTGCATATATGACTTTCAGGTCTTGAACTGAATCGCATGGAAGATGTGTAGAATTTGATCATTGTAAGGGGTGTAGAATTTGATCATTGTAAGGGGAGTACAAAGGACCAAAGGCAGCACAAGGTTGCAGGCCACATTGGTAAAAGTAAAAGAAAAATTAACATCTCAGTAAAGACCGGTTACTAATTCAATTACGGCGGATTTTGGTCACAACTACGTACCTTTGTTGTTCAGTTTACCTTGATGATGTTTGTTCAGTCTTACTTACCTTGCATATTCATCTGTGTTAATTTCAGCACCAATCTGAGCAAGAGGGGTTACATTGGGAGCTACTACGAGAAGGATGCAAAGTACAGGCCGTTCAGCGCCTTGTTACCTGAAGGTTCAAGCAGCAAGATGCTCTATGTGAAGCTCGTCCTCCTGATCCTCATGTGTGGCTCCTTCATGAGCCTTTTCCACTCACCATCGATCCACCATGGTGATGATGAACACAACACACAGTGAGCAAACCTTCAGATAATTAAGATTGCTATTATGATGATCAGTAACAAATGTCAAATGATTAATTCTCACTTGTCTGAAAACACAGGTCATCTGACGTATCGGAAGTGAGCTGGGAATCATCGAACACCCATGAGCCGGATTCGGGGTACACGTCGAACTTGAGGATCGACTGGTCAAAGATCTCCATGGCGGTGCAAGAAGTTGCTCAAGCAGAAGACAGCCTACGAGTAGGGCTACTTAACTTTGATGAAGGCGAGATCGATCAATGGGGGACGCTGCTGCCGCACACGGCGGCCTCCGCGGTGCACCTCGACCACGTCGAGAGCAACGTCACGTGGGAGCACCTGTACCCGGAGTGGATCGACGAGGAGGAGCTGTACCACGCGCCGACGTGCCCGGACCTGCCGGAGCCGGCGGTGTCGTCGTCCCCAGAGGGGGAGGGCGCCCGGTACGACATCGTCGCCGTGAAGCTGCCGTGCCGCAGCGCGGCCAGCTGGTCCAAGGACGTGGCGCGGCTGCACCTGCAGCTGGCTGCGGCGCGGCTCGCCGCGTACCGCTCCTCCTCGGCGGACGGGCGGCAGACGGCGCACGTGCTGGTGGTGAGCCGGTGCTTCCCGATCCCGAACCTGTTCAGGTGCAAGGACGAGGTCATGCGCGATGGCGACGTGTGGCTGTACAGGCCGGACATGGACGAGCTCAGGCAGAAGCTCGCGCTCCCCGTGGGATCCTGCAAGCTCGCCATGCCGTTCAAAGCGCTGGGTACGTAAGACGCACACGTCACACAAGCGTCACACAGTCGTCGTGTCCATTGCACGCTTCGCTTACTCGTTGGCTCGTTGCATGCCATGCCATGCTGCGTGGATTGAACAGGGGAGGCGTACGTGGGCGCGGCGCGGCGGCGGGAGGCGTACGCGACGATACTGCACTCGGAGCAGCTGTACGCGTGCGGTGCCATCGTGGCGGCGCAGAGCATCCGAATGGCAGGGTCGAACCGGGACATGGTGGCGCTCGTCGACGAGACGATCAGCGCCCGGCACCGCGGCGCGTTGGAGGCGGCCGGGTGGAAGGTGCGGACGATCCGGCGGGTCCGGAACCCGCGGGCGTCGCCGGACGCGTACAACGAGTGGAACTACAGCAAGTTCTGGTTGTGGGCGCTGACAGAGTACGACCGGGTGGTCTTCCTCGACGCCGACCTTCTGGTGCAGCGGCCGATGGAGCCGCTGTTCGGGATGCCGGAGGTGAGCGCGACGGGGAACGACGGCACGGTTTTCAACTCCGGCATGATGGTAGTGGAGCCCTGCAACTGCACGTTCCAGCTGCTTATGGACCACATCGGCGACATTGAGTCGTACAACGGCGGCGACCAGGGGTACCTCAACGAGGTCTTCTCGTGGTGGCACCGCCTGCCGTCGCACGCCAACTACATGAAGCACTTCTGGGAGGGGGACTCCGAGGAGCGCGCCGCCGCCAAGCGCCGCGTCCTGTCCGCCGACCCGCCGGTGGTCCTCGCCGTGCACTTCGTCGGCATGAAGCCGTGGTTCTGCTTCCGGGACTACGACTGCAACTGGAACTCGGCGGAGCTGCGCCAGTTCGCCAGCGACGAGGCGCACGCGCGGTGGTGGAAGGTGCACGACGCCATGCCGCCGCCCCTGCAGGGGTTCTGCCTGTTGAACGAGAGGCAGAAGGCGCTGCTGCGGTGGGACGCCGCGGAGGCGAGGGCGGCCAACTTCTCCGACGGGCACTGGAGGGCCAGGATCGCCGACCCTCGCCGGAGGATCTGCGCCGACGAGGCGTGCCACGAGAGGGAGATCAAGAACAGGCGGGTAGAAGGGAACAGGGTCACCACGTCGTATGCCAAGCTCATCGACAACTTCTGAGGGCAGTAGCATGCATCCCGTCCGTAGCCGGCAAATCGGACGTCGACGACATCCACTACCGGATACGGCTTCTTTGCCGAGTGTCCCATACTTTGCCGAGTGCTTTTTATCGGGCACTCGGCAAAGAGGAAATTTGCCGAGTGCCATATAGAAAGAACTCGGCAAACATCTGGCACTCGGCAAAGAGATGGTTTGCCGAGTGCGAGCACTCGGCAAACAATTACACTCGGCAAATTTATGGTTTGCCGAGTGTCGGGCACTCGGCAAACAAGAACACTGTGCAAAGGGCACCATCGTTAACGGCCGGCGGCAGCGTTAACTCTTTGCCGAAGGCCCAAACAATGACACTCAAACAAAGAGCCTCCTTTGCCGAGTGTCTTCTCTGACACTTTCGGCAAGAGGTTCGCTTTGCCGAGTGTCATTTAATGAACACTCGGCAAACTATATTTTTTCCACTTTTGACCTCCAAACTTTTTTGCAGTCCTCATACAATACTTGGTACTCCATGTTCCAATGTGGCAAACCTCGGACTTTTCTATATGTCTTTAATTTATGACAAATTGAATTTTCTTGGAGATTCAAATTGCAAGCTAGTCATTGAATAGTGGAAAAAATGAATGGAAAAATGATATTCAAATTTTTATAATGTGCTCCACATATGATATCAATTTGACATCTTGACAAGTTTCATGATTTTCGAACTTCGGTTGAGTTTTTATACAATTTAAAAACAACTCGACCGCAAGTTCGTGGTCATGTTTCGTGAACAAGATGTTCAAATTGGTGGTCATCTGTTACGGCCTCACATTATAAAAATAACATGAATTTCATTTTTCCATTCATTTTTTCAAAGATTCAATGACTTGCTTATAATTTGAATTATCCAAGAAAATTCAATTAATTGAAATAAATTAAAGAAATATAGAACAAGTCCGAGAAATATGCCACATTGGAACATGGAGTACTGTGTATTGTATGAGGACTGCAGAAAAGTTTGGAGGTCAAAAGTGAAAAATAGAGTTTGTCGAGTGTCAAAAATGACACTCTAAGAAGGAGTTTTTGCCGAGTGTGACACTCTAAGAAGTGGGCTCTTTGCCGAGTGTCATTTTGTGACTTCGGCAAAGATTTTTGAAATTTTTTAAAACCCTCTTTGCCGAGTGCCGATCGGGGCACTCGGCAGCGGGATTTAAACGCCACGCCTGGGCCGGCACACACACGCACACACGCACTCCCGGCGCCAAAACCGCCCGCCGCCGCCACTGCTGCCCGCGCGCCGCCACAGGCCAGCCTGCATACCCGCGCCGCGCCGCCACCGCGCCACGCCGCGCCGCGCCCGCCGCCGCCGCGCCCGCGCCGCACGCCGCCGCGCCCGCCGCCGCCCGCCGCGCGCCCTCCCCGCCCCGCCGCCCGCCGCCCGCCACGCCGCCGCGCCGCCGCGCCCGCCCGCCGCGCCCGCCCTCGATCCCCTCCTCGAGTCTCAATCGCGCAGCCAGCCGCTCTCATTAACGCCCAGGCGCCCCTCGGCTCCCGCTCCTCGAGTCTCAATCTGCGCTGCTGCGCTCCGCCCCACTCGGCCACTCCCTCGGCCTTCGCTCAACCTGTCGGCGCTGTTCCCGATCCTGGCGCTTCTGTCTCAACCATCTAACAACATAAAGTGGTTTTAGAGGGTAAGAATCTCTACTCCCTTCGTCTTCATAATATTTTGTTCATAGCTGCCGCTACATTTAACTTGCTTGGGTTTTGAATGTGCGTGTTGACTATGTTGTTAGCTTCAGCTGACAGTTAACAATGAGTAGCAGGGCAAGCAAGGGTGGAGGCATGTGATGTGCTGATGCACCCTATCGGTCCATCATTCAGTTTTTGGAAAACTAAGGTATTTTTCCTTCTGATCCTATATAATGCTACTTAGGTATCATTTTCCCCCTTGAAGCAAGTTACTTATGTATGTTTATTTCATCTCACAGGAAGTGACACATGAGCCAAGATCAAATAGGTATGCAGTTCCATGTTAGTTCAATCTACAAGTCGTTGTTTTATACGTAAATCAATTTCTGTTGAGCACATTCTTTCTATTGTCGTATGCTTATACACCACAATGATTTGATAATGTAATATATGGGTGGTGCATGGGCAGCTTTTTATGAGTGAATACAATTTTGATTGCAATCAGGAAGGTGCTAACACTGGCCAATAGAATTTCAAATATAATTTTTTTTCTTTCAAAGTTCCTTGAAATCTATATAACTACCTGTCAATATTACTATTTTTGTTTGCATTCAAAATTCATGTTCAGGAGGTATTCATCAATTCTGGCGTGAATCAAGGGAACCTACCCCGCAGGAAGCTGAGACCCTTCTTAGACAGGGTGCGGGAAATGGAATGTCCGATTTCATTTCTTGGTTCAAGCGAAGGTCTTGTCAATTTAGCTCGTACTACGCTTGACATTACAAGTTGCTCGTGAGGCGAATAATATAACGAACTATCTCGCTTGAGCTTGCAGGCCAAACCGGATCGTCTATGAGTGCCGAAGTTGAGACAAAGTTGCCGATGGTCGTGTTTATAGGGTAAGCTCATTTACCGTTATGACGTGAATGGATATCGCTTTCACACAACAAGACATGAGCAGAGTCGCCCAATCAAGAACCACAAATACCGGAGTTTTTACGCTGGCCTTGATGGGGTCGAGTATTATGGAAGAATTGAAGAAATATACGGAACTCACGTTTCATGGTTGCAAACCTCTTAATCCTGTCATATTCAAATGCCATTGGTTTGATCCTGAAGTAACGAGACGGACCCCTAATCTTGGGCTAGTCGAAATTCGACAGTCATCCGTCTTACCAGGAGACGATGTGTATATTGTGGCTCAACAGGCCACGCAAGTATATTATCTCTCATACCCGTGCCAAAAAGACGACCGTCTTAAGGGTTGGGATGTTGTGTACAAGGTATCGCCACACGGTAAACTACCTGTCCCAAACAATGAAGATTACAATTTTGACCCAAACACATATGACGGAGAGTTCTTTCAAGAAGAGGGCTAGAAGGAGTTTTGAGATAGACTTAACCGAAGCGATCGGAATGGAAGTAGACAATGAAAGGGTTGTTGACGAGGACGCTGGAGATGAGGTTCAAAATGTGAAGGACTTAGAATTACTTCAGCGATTACATTTAGGCAATGACAGTGATGACAACATTGCTCCTTGAATAGTGTTGATTATATGGACATGGTGATAGTGATGATGAGACTTATGATCCAAATTTAATCCCGATCATTACGATTATTTCTAATACATGTAATACTTTGTTATTTTCTAATTATGTTTTGTTTATTTTGCATCTCTTTCTAAGCACGCCTTGTTTATCGTGCTTATTGGTTTACTCTTTTTAATTGCAGGTGATTGAACAAAGATGGTGGGCGGTATGAGGAACGTAAGGTCGCTTTACCAAAGACGGCCTGATGCAGCTGAGCAGTCGGGGAGCAGGAGTAGGAGGAGCGGGAGGAGCAGCAGGAGCAGGAGGAGCAGGAGCACTCTTGAGGGGGAGCGGGAGGAGGAGCGGGAGGAGGAGCGGGAGCAGGAGGAGGAGCGGGAGCAGGAGGGGGAGCGGGAGCAGGAGGGGGAGCGGGAGGAGGAGCGGGAGGAGGAGGAGGAGGAGGAGGAGGAGGAGGAGGAGTTGGAGGCGGCAGGGGGTTCCGCTTCCTCTGGTTCGTCAGGTGTCTGGTTGCGAGGTCCCTCGACTCTCCCGAGGCGACCGATACCTCGTGAGAGACGCCCGCTGATTCAACCCACTGGGGCTAGGTAAGTAACTTTAGATGTTATCACTACTTTTTCATTTGATATGTTGAAAATCACAATAGAAACTAATAATTTATCTGAATCACTTGGGCAGGGGTTGGACGCTTGTGGCTGCAGGTGATCACAAACGCCATGTCAATGGCATCCTGGGTCTTTTGTGCAGGCTACACTTCCCTGGCCTGGTTGCGTTTGGCGGAGGGCAGGAGCCGGCCTACACGTGGGACCACTACGTCGCCTTCCCCGATTTACCAGATCGGGATGGCAGGGTATTCGCCAACAAGGCGACGCGGGTGACGGCCGAGCTGTGGGTAAGTCTTCCTCGCACTACATTGCTCAATACATCGCATTCATTGACATTCTTGAAATAATGATTTGGATACATCGCGCCTATATGCGTGATTTCTTCGAGATGCCGGGAGGATATGAGGCCAAGGCGGCTAGTGTGGCTCACAAAGCCCGTTATAAACTCGTGAAGGACATGCATTACGAGTAGCGCCCGTGCCATCGTAATATACAAAGCTACCTACCTTGGTTTGAAGATCAACAAAACTCAAGCAAGAAACATGAGGTGACGGAAGAATACATACGGTAAATATAGAACATTAATACTGATTTTTTACGAGATTAAATACGCTTAATTTGATCTTCTTATATGTCATATACTTGATGACGTGTAGGTGCCTCCGTGGTGGTGCGCCAAAGATCTCGATCTTTGAGCACAGATGGTGGACAAGTGGTGCGCCGCCGAGTGGGAGGAGTCACACAACGCTGCTTCGGAGCGGCGTTTGATGATGCCAGTGCACCACACCATCAAGGCAATCAGAGCCTCGGCAATTGGCGGCTACATGGGTACTGTAATTCATTTCTTTATTATAACGCTCAATTCGCATAATTTCTAATCATCTTGCTGTTTTTTTCGCAGTCGTCGTCACATGGTGGCCAGCCTTGCTCCCAGTTCAAGGCATGGGCTTTGGCCCACAAGGGCAAGGCGACGTCCAACATCGACTACAACCCGGAGGACCCGCCCTCGGTGTCAAACAATGCGATCGTCCTGACCGCCTCGGTGAGTACACATCGATGGCAAGGGCGGTCCATGGGCGAGTACGATCCGAGCACCGGGACCTTGATGGAGAAGTCGTCATGAGGGTGGGAGGAGGCAAGAAGCATGGGCGATAATCGATTGGCGACAAGACACTCGACACGGCCACTACTCCCACTCTCTCCCAGATTCGAGCAAGGAGCACGAGCTCAAGCCCGCCATACGCCCACCACGGACACCTGACCCCCTGATGGAGGCACTCCGGGTTATTTCTGTTTTATTAAATGCTGCTCATTAATTTTTACATACCTTTGCTTTGCATTGTAACATTGGGGTGGAATATTGTAGGCCCGGTGGAAGAAGAGAAGAGGCTACGGAGGAGATGGCGGCGAGGATGGAGGCCGATCGGCAGAGGAATGAGGCCGAGCGGCAGAGGATGGAGCAGATGTTTGATGGATGCAAAGTCTTGGCGAGAGGATGGGTCAACCTCCGCCACCGGAGCTATTCCTCCTCCACCTCCTCCCGCAACTACTCCGTGAGTTTGCCTTCTCTACCTTGAGCTCTTTACTTACCATGTTTATTGCTTTCGCTTGTGCTTTGCTTTACCTTAAATCTTGTCTCACACATGCAATCTCTTCTCCTTTGTGCGTAATCAATCAATGGCTTGAATGATGTGCGCCATGACTCATCACATGAGTCGGGGTATAACTTGGTGAATGATGGACTATATGTGATATATTGTGACTTGTGATATGTGATATATTGTGACTTGTGGTGATATATGTGATATATTGTGACTTGTGATATGTGATATATTGTGACTTGTGGTGATATATGTGATATATTGTGGACTATATGTGATTACTTGTTGATATATCGTGATATTGTGACTTGTTTGAGTGGGGTGCAATAAACAATTAAAATAGCTGATTTTTATTACTTTGCCGTGTGTTACACTCGGCAAAGGAGGCTTTGCCGAGTGTTATGGTAAAAACACTCGGCAAAGTAACGTTTCTGAGCATTCTGGGAACATTGTTTGCCGAGTGTTTTTACCATGACACTCGGCAAAGATTAATATTTTGCCGAGTGTCATTATGACGACACTCGGCAAAATAGAAAGCATTGCCGAGTGTCATTCCGTCCTGGCACTCGGCAAACGACGCCGTCTCCGTGTTCTCACCGTCCACTACCTTTTGTTTGCCGAGGGTCGGTTCGGCACTCGGCAAATCCTTTGCCGAGTGCTCGATGAAAAGCACTCGGCAAAGAGCTTTTTGCCGTCAGAAACTATGCCGTGTGAGGTATGCCGTGGGTGGCACTCGGCAAAGCCGTTGCCGAGTGTTTATCGTCCTTTGCCGAGTGCCACCGGCACTCGGCAAAGCTGCTGAGCCCGGTAGTGATCCATGACCATGATGATTGAGATGTCGAGAGAGGCTCTGTAGTTAGTGTTGGAATTAATTCTCGGTTAATTCTATTGGAGAAGCCATGGTGGTGTAAAGGTTGCATGTGCGAGTTTAGTTCCACATTGTCAATCTAGATGGGTGGAGCACAACATATAAGGTGGGCTCTCGTGGTCCTCCTAGAAGGAGTGTCATGGGGGCCTAGGCTATGTGTTCACACAAAGCTTGGGCTATGGGTACACGGCTACACTTGCATGTGCGTTTGCGTGACTTGTGATGACGCGTGACCACGACGTGGCTGCTTCATCTTCGCTGCACCGACCTCTTCATCAGCTCGGTTTCTCCTTCCATCTCGCTATGAATGGTCGAACCCTAATTTGTGGAATATGCATGCTATGATGCGTGGTCTAGCATGAACTAGGTTTAATCTTGTGACATGCAGTATATTATTTGTAGACGCGGTAATCGGTTTGATCATTTTATTGTGTTACTATGGAATAAGTGGCAGATACGGGTTAAGTTTTGGCTCATGTCAGTGCAACTCTGGTGTGTGATATCCATGCAGAGGCCCCTCACAACAGAACAGCAGCGTGATATGGAGGTGTCTAACGACACTGTTATTGGCTCCCTGCTGTCTCTTCTCACAGATCAGTTGTGATATCTACATGCACTACACCAATGCTGTCGAATTATGGGAAGCCCTTGAGGGCAAATATGCGGAATCAGATGCTTGACGTGAGCTTTATGTTAATGAGCAGTACCATGATTATCGGATGGAGGATAACCGTTTGGCTGTGGAACAAGCTCATGAGATCCAGCTTCTGGTGGGGAACTTGCACACTTTGATTGCGTCCTGCCTGACAAGTTCGTGATTGGTGGCAAATTGCCAAGTTACCTCCTTCATGGAGGAACTATGCCATCAGTTTGAGGGGGTGTTTGGCATGGCTGTATCTTTTCTGAAAAGCGACTTTCGGCTTGGCTGAATGGCACGATTGTAGGGCTAAACGGCTGAGCTGAAAACGTTTGGTGTTTGTCAGTCGGACCTTTTGGTACATTGGCTAAAGCTTATAAGTTGAAAAATGTCTAAAATGCTCCAGAGCAAATGATGGCTTGTTCATGCCATTTAACGACAACTAATGACAATTGACAACACTTTACAACTACTACCGACAAGTAACAACAGTTCGCACACAATTGACAGCAATTAGCGATAATTTGCACAAAGTAAATCTTAACGACAATTAATGACAATTGCTCTAATTTCATGATTACACAAGTAATCAATTCAATTATTACATAAATAATTCATTTATATCAGAAAAATAAAATTAAAAAAAGCCACCGGTGGTGGCGACGCCGGGGGAGGACGAGGGTGGTGTCAGCAGAAGAAGGAGGAGGAGGAGGGCGACGCCAGCGCGGGAGGAGGGGCGGTGGCGCCTGCGCAGGAGGCAGGAGGGGCGGCTGCGCCAACGTGAGAGGAGGAAGGAGGCACTAGCAAGATGACGACACCAATGCGGGAGGAGACACTGGTTTTTTTACGTGCATAGGGGCGTTTGGTAAAAGTCAATGTACCAGCATGTAAAAAGTGTAAGCTAGGACCTAAGAACCTTGATTGTATGTTTCTAGTATATGCACATAACAGTGCGGCTTATAGATTGTTAGTGATCAGATCCGAGATTTCAGATGTGCATGTGAACATTGTTACTGAATCCTGGGATGCAACCTTCTTTGAGAACATCTTTCCTATGAAGGACAATGGGGGCATCGTCTAGTCAAGCAAATATGAACTCAAATTCTGTACCTCTCCTCTTTCCTGAAAATCACGATGAGGAGAACGACAATATAGTAGCTCCACGAAGGAGCAAGAGACAAAGGATTGAAAAATCCTTTGGTGACGACTTTTACTATGTATCTTGTGAACGATGTTCCCAAAACACTTTCAGAGGCATATGCATCTTCTGATGCAGATTAGTGGAAGGAAGCAATCCATAGCAAAATGGATTCCATTCTCTCCAATAAAACATGGGAAATATGTGAATGTCTAGCTAGCTGCAAACCTGTTGGATGTAAATGGATATCCAAGAAAAAGTTCAAACCTGATGGTATCATTGATAAATACAAGGCTAGGCTTGTGGCTAAGGGGTTTACCCAAAAGGAAAGTGAGGATTTCTTTGACACTTACTTGTTGCTAGGTTAGCTATTATTCGAGTGCTTCTTGCACTAGCGGCTTTGTATAGATTTCACACCATCAAATGGATGTAAAGACAACGTTCCTTAATGGGGAACTCAATAAGGAAATCTATGTGTAGTAGCCTGATGGGTTTGTAGCGCCAGGACGAGAACATGGTCTGTAGGTTTCGGAAGCCCTTGTATGGCCTTAACATCTGCTGGCTTTATGGTGAATGAGGCCGATAACTGTGAGTATTACATGTTTGGTGGGGGTGAGGGTGTGATTTTATGTTTGTATGTTGATGACATATTGATCTTTGGGACTAGTATCAATGTGATAAATGATGTCAAATCATTTTTGTCTCAAAATTTTGACATGAAGAACTTGGGAGAGGTTGGTGTTATTCTTAACATAAAGCTTACTAAGAGTGAGAATGGGATTACCGTAAAGCAATCTCATTATGTGGAGAATATTCTAATTTGATTTGGGTACTAAGAATGTAAACTATCTCCAACACCCTATGAACCAAGTCTAAAGCTTCAAAAGAACAGAGGACAAGGGATTGATCAGCTTAGATACTCTCAGATCATTGGTTCTCTCATGTATTTAACTGGTGCAGCGAGGTCTGACATTTCATTTGCTATAAGCAAATTGAGTCGATTTTCATCAAATCCGGAAAATGATCATGGACTTGCACTCAAGCATGTTATGAAATATTTGAGAGGCAACACAACCTATGGACTTCACTATATTGGGTACCCAGCGGTACAGGAAGGGTACAGTGATTCTAACTGGATCTCAGATGTTGATGAGATCAAGGCTACTAGTAGATATGTATTCACTCTTGGCTGTGCTGTAGTTTCATGGAGATATCGTAAATCGACTATTTTAACACGGTCAACTATGGAGGCTGAACATGTAGCATTAGATACCGCCCCTGTTGAAACAGAGTGGCTACATGAGCACTTGATGGAAATGCCAATGGTTGAAAAACCAATACTGATTATCCTTTTGTACCATGATAACCAAACTATGATCACTAAGGTTAAGAGTACAAAGGATAATTTGAAGTCCTCGAGACATGTGAAACACGCGAATCAAATCCCAGAACCCTTCTGTGTATCACTGCACTATTCACATGATTAGTGGCTAGTGCCCAGAGCCAACATGGTTGCATCACATCAATACACAAATTTAAATCAAAGAGAAATTAAATATTATTAAGTAGCCTTACAAACGGAGCCATAATGGTCTAAGATACAATAAACAAAGTCTACAACAAAAGACAAAAGATAGTTCCCACGTGGTTTGCTATAGCCCAACAGGCAATCAACTGGGGTTTACGCCCTAGCTAGTATTTAGCCTCTTGGTCATCTCCAAATCCGGTGGCATAGAAGTAACCCATTGCCAGATTTTCTTTTTCAACTGGTAAATCTTCAACAAGCAAGGTGAGTACTTTTGTACTCCGCAAGACTATTGCAAATGCTATTAACTATATGCACGAACTTTCAAAGGAGGGTTATATGTCTTGTTGCATAAAACAAATTTTCAGTTTAAATATGGGTAATAGTAATTTCCAAGCTATTGATGTAAAATCATGGATTTAACAAAGGTAAGTACATACCAAGTAATGATAGCAATAATTCTATGAAAGGGTACCCTCGAAGGTACCTACGCTAGTACGGTAGCACAAGCCCGTTAGTGCACCATATACAATGTATCCCAATTAGTCCAAAATCATTTTCTTAAACCAGTTTCTGAATACGAAGTCTAACTAAGTGTGGCCTTCCCTTGCATTGCCCATGATTAGGGGCACAACTATCCGAATAGAATTGATTATCACTTTATATAGAATGTACAACTTTACCTACACGATATGATCAACTTAATCTGTCGGCCAATGCACTCAATATGATAAGAGTGTGACGAAGATGATCATAACAAAGCCTTTACAACCACAGAAATAGTATCAAGTTCTTCCACTACACCATTGGTTGCAACTATTTTCTTGGTTTCCTAAAAATGTTTGATACTTTCATGAGTATCGAGCTCATTCTATTTCTTCCCTCTCTTCCTTCCACCTCATAAAAAAAAATCTGATATGGCATAGCTATAGTATCAAGAACAAATAACTGTTGGGAGTGCCCTCTTACCCCTAAAAGGGTAGTGGGCCTTCCCACTCTTATTTCTCTTCCTCCCCAAGGCCTCCTCCCTTTGCCAATGTAATGTCCTCCTCCATGTGTTTGTGTATGATGCAGATAATAAATATGACCATAGCCTTTGGCACCGAAGACAACTCGAAAAACATATAATCTATAGAGAAAGAATGCAGAGGATGGAAGCTGCAGTGGCAAGGAAAAGCTGGAGGCAGAACGATGCACAAATCTTCCATTGCATTGGTAATGATAGAGGCAAATGGCACCGTGCCATTCCTTCACTTCTAAGAATTATATAAAGAAAACAAAATTCAAGATCAATGATACAATTTTTCGCTAGTGTCTGAGAATTTCTGTAATGCTCCAATCAATCCCAACCATACTTTTATGATCCAATGAACTAGAGAAGTAGTGACTTGTAACAACTCATTTTTATCAACTTGAAATTTCATTGATTTTTATGGATTTTCAAAAACTTTTGATGCATTTTGTGATTTTACAAAAACTTGGTTGCATTTCAAAAGTCAAATCAAAATCCTTGCCCTAAATCAAAATTAATAAAAATCTACAAGTCAATTGAAGTGCTAAAACTCTCTGAATTATAATTTCAATTCAAATTCATCTAATAATTTATCAAACAAAATTCAGATCAAATTTCTTTCCATCTCTCTCCCTCGGGCCGCAACCCACCCACCGGCCTAGTTCTTTTTTCCTTCCCAGGTCCGCTCGCACGCCAACGCCCGTCGCCTCTCTTTCTTTCTTCTCCCACGCGGCCTAGCCTACCTCCGCACACGCCCATAGCTATGCCAGCCCACACTCGCCATCCCCTTCGCCCGCTCTCACAGATAGCGGCCCCGACCCCACCTATCATTCTCTACTATTCATTGTCTTCCCCTCCCATTCGCTCTCTCTCTCTCTCTCTACGTGTAATTAAAGCGAGGGCACTCGAGTGCTTTAGCTGCAGTAGGCCTCGAGTGCACCGCCACAGCGAACTCGTCGCATCACCACACTAGCTCGCCGAGTGTTAAAGCTCGTGCATTTGCGAGATATCACCGAGATGTTTGCCTCTTTGACGCCCCGAGCGCATTACCGAAACCACCATCACCTCCTCTGCATTTCCCCTCCAACCTTGTTCTATCTCTTGCTCATTCGCCTGAAACAATATGAAGACCGCGCCCCAGATCCGCCTCGGTCCTCGCTGTCGCCGCTAGTTCCTCGCCGTTTCGGTGAGCTTCTACCTTGAAAGTCATGCGCTTTAGGTTCGCCTTGATCCCCTCTTATTGATGCTCTTTCTTCTTCTAGTTTGAGCACAAGAGCAGTTGAAGCCCCTTCTTCCTCGCCACTGAGCTCCATCTTCCTTGCTTCGTCTTCGGTAAGCCCCTTCCAATTTTCTTCGCGTCATACCATGTTCCTAGTTTCTGCAAGCTAGATAGGCTAGATGGTGAGACCTCGTAGCCTCTTTAGTGACGTCGCCACGAACTCTTTCTTCCTCGCTGCTGGTCGCCGTAGCTGTTGCTATTCCTAAGCCCCTTTTAGCGCGTCGCCGCTGTGGTTAGCTTCCACGTAGCGCGTAGCTGCTCCCCCGAGCATTACTTGCTAGCCAGTAGAATGTTGGTGCAGTTTTCCCCCGCAGCACAATAGTGTCGCCGCTGCACTCGCCATCGCACCGCCACCTTGGACCACCTCCTGATGCGTTGTCGTAGCCGTTAGCCAAATCAGGCCAGATTCCATTTTGTCGGGTCTCGAAGTCCACCATGCCTACCTCGCTGGCGACGAGTAGACCTGTTCAAAAGTCGGGCCGACCCGGGCTTCGGGCAGGCCCGAGCCCAGCCCGGCCCGAAATTTGGTTTTTTCGATAAAAACCTGATATTTTAATGTTTTTTGGAATAAAAAAGTAATATTTAATTTATTTTTAGAATAAAAACATGGTTTTATTATTATTTATTATTGTTTTTGTCGGGCCTACGGGCTTTTGGGCCAGCCTTGGCCGAATGGAGTCCAGTGCCCTACCGACTAGGTCTGCTTGGGCGGGCCGCGGCCGGGCCACCCATGAACACCTCTAGCGACGAGCTCCCACACGGCGTCGCCACGTGGTAGTAGTTTAGTTAAGTCAGTCTTTAGCGTTAGTTAATTAGTTCGCTAATTAGTATATGACATGTGGGCCCAACACCGTTAAGAAGTTAATTAAATTAGTAGTGTCGACAATCGAGTCGCCAATCTTACGAAATAAAAGAGGGAAATGACGTGATATTTCCTGGGTTAGAATGGGGCCGCTCTTTATTGATATGAACTGGATTTACAGGGGGTGCTTATGACCCGACTAGGGACTAATCCTAATTACACTGAATATGAAGATTGCTATGCTATAATCTGATGATGTTGTCTTGCTTGTCTCAGACCAGATTGTGATTATCGATGTGCTTCTCGATATCCCTCGGCCTCTGCCTTTTGGTCTTCTGTGCTCCACCTTTAAATAACTTCCGAAGAGGTGGTAGTTACTCCCGAGAAGGCGCCCCGGTGAAGCGCTATGATTGGTCGGGCGAGACGCCGCTAACAATGTGTTAATCGCTCTACAATTAAATGTCTTAGAGACACTCAACCGTATTGTGGTTATTGTCAGTGTCTTTAGGACTATGTAACCGTGCGATATGAAGTATACAGCACATGCTATACTCATCGCACGGTAAGAATATACTTGAGATCAGTTATAGATAGCACTTCATAGCTTCTCTTAGCAGCTACCTGGGCGGAGACTAGGTGCAAGACCTTGTCCGACCAGGGTACCCTTATGTAACCTCTGGAATCCTTACGACCAGTGAGGTCGTTAGCCTTAGGAGTTACGACCATGAAGACGTATGGTCTTTTATTATGTATTAAGATAATACATAGAGGGTTTAATCCTCGTCAAGTAGCATTAAGAATCCGTGTGTAGACCGATTCCATAGACCCTAGTCGCTAACCAGTGGACCCCAGCCCCCATGCGCAGTTGAGTGGACCGAGTCCAGTGGACCATGGCCCCCACCTGTCAGTCTCTTGGGACTTTTCCAAATAAAAATAAATAGACAATAAACTAAAAACCTCGGTGGACCCCACCTGTTAGTCATAGAGGATTTATTTAATAAAATAAATTTAAAAGGAAAGGAAAATTCTAGTGGGACCCACCTATCAGAGATTTCAGATTTTCTGGAATTTCTCTTGGATCAAACTTTTGATAGCTCATTCTCCACCCCCCATTTTAAATCCAAATTGATTTGGTTTTTGTTTCTAAATTCAAGATTGTTAACATGACCAAAATCATAATTTTTGAGTTCATTTGAATTTATTTATGTTATGAGCATTTATTTGAAGTCGTCGATTTTGCGTTAAATAGATTCAAACGTCGCCAAAGTCTTCGTCACTACTTCAAGCCAAGATCAAGATCCATCCACATTTGAGCAAGGCAAGTCCTTACTATTGATCATGTTGACCTACGTTTCAAATGCAACGTATTTCATTTCAAATTATTCCTTGCATGTTTCTTATTATTTATGAAATGCTATGTTAATGATTGATGCCTAACTATGCCAAAGTTTGATTGTTATTATGATACCCCTCCTTAATTGTTGATACCCCTTGTTCCTTATCACCTTAAGGATAATTATTACGTGAGTAAAACTCTCTTTGGTTAAAAAATGATTATTGGTTGTGCTTAGACACCGCTTAGTAATTGAACATGAATAGGACACAAACATTGCCATAACAAGAACATGGATACAGTTGAACCGTAGTGTGGTAACATAGGTTACCACTGGAAACATGAAAATGGTTGAGACTTGGGTGAGTGGTTGGTATAAGATCAGTGCAGTGTGCGCATAGTGGGTTGGTGGATTGTCTCGCCTGAGTCGATTAAGGACTGAATCATGTGTCACATTCTAAACTACTAAGGCGTGCAACCACAAGTCTCGTATGAGATAGACATAACCAATTACTTTACTTAGCTTTGGCATGAAAACCCACACCCCTGGTTACTTATGCATCGAAAAGGGCTATGACTCCCTAACAACGAAGGGTCCCTCATTGAAAATGTACCTAGTTTAAGGGCATTTTGGGGGTGCCCCGTAACGGTCACTGCCACAGTGTTGAGGGGTTCCCCCGCCAGAGTGGGTCTAGTGTCGGGACTAGGTATTGAAAACAACCTTGTTATGATCGTCTCCGTCGCACGTGCAAGGAAGCGTGTCATGGTCGACACTACGATATTGATCATATCTTGTGGGTAAAACTATACAACTTCTACATAGTGTTTAAATCTATTCGAATAGTCATGCTCCCGATTATGGGCATTGTGACAAAAGACACACTGGTTAGTTTTATTAAATTAAAAATGTGAACTAAAACATGTTAGGTAAACAAGGTGGTTATGGTTTGCGACGTGCTAGTTAAGCATGGTTGTTGTGAAAGGTGACATGCTGGTTAAGCATGGCCGCTGAGTCTTAGGACATGCTGGTTATGCGTGGTCTCTGGGAGTTGCGACATGCTAGTTAAGCATGGCCACTGGGATCTGCGACATGCTGGTTAAGCATGGTCGTCGGGAGTGCCAGAGCTACATGCTCAGAGTGCCACGGACCACTCGTCCGGGAAAACTGATGTGCAGAAAGGGGATAAGACATATTTTTACACCGTCAGCCATTATCTTTATTTTCCTTAAGTAGTTACAGATTTACTTGAGATGCTGACGGGTCATTTTGGTTATAAAGATGAAGAGATGAGGAAGCTAACGGGTATGGTCCAGACTTATCCAGAAATTGGAAAAGCAAGCCCATACCAGAATTCTACTACATGCCTCTAGCCCCGGCATGCAACTTATGATCTTATATTGATACCCCATCACCTATAGTCTCAAGCCTTCTATCCTAGGTCAAAATGCGAAACTGAACATCCATAACAGGTTCTGATACAACAGTTACTGACATACATAATTATACAAACTAGTGATGACAGCAAGTACAACAAATGAAACTTAGAGCTAGCAACAGACTATTCCTGACTCGTCATAACTGAAGGATCTCTAACTACCACTCCTCTGGGTCACTCTCCTCCCTGTCGTCATTCCCCTGACTAGGGCTAACGCCACCATCAGCTGCCTGGCTGCAGCTGGGGTCTCCAAAATATGTGCGGAAAACCTCATGGACAAGGGCAGTATCTCTGACAGGGTCTGGATGCACTGTGATGTGGGGACCACGGAACTCCGTTCCCAAAGGGTGGGAAGGGAACAATCTGGTGGTGGAGCTGTGGTATCTCCTAAGTCTCCTTGGGTGGTGGGGTGGGGACATGGAGATAAGGGTAAGGAGGAGAAGGGATGGGAATGAAAGGATCATAGAATGGGTCAGGGATAGGAATTGCTGGAGGTACTGTGTTGAAATCATCAGCTAAAAAAGAGTAGAAGGTAGGGGGTGGGGGTGGAGCTGAGTAAATGGGTGGATCTGATGGTGGGAATGTAGGTGGAGCTGTCGGTGGAGCTGCATAAGAACTGGGCCCTGGGTCAGTAGGAGGGTAAGTGGGATGGTGGGGTGGAGCATCAGGAGTAGGGGTACAACGAGTCATTTGGAGAGCCTGCAAGATATGGAACCGCTGCTGCCAAAGATCGGAGCTCTCCTCAGCTCTAGCTAAGGCTCCCCTGGTCGAATCGTACAACATAGTACTAGCCAATAACATCATTTCGGTAGTATCACGCTGCGAGGCTACCGTGGCTAGGGAGGGTGGTGGATATGGGTAGCTAGAAGTGGTGCTAGGACCAAACTGTAAACCTAACCCTCTTGGGGCTATGGTTGGTAACCCTCCGAACTGCGAACCACTCAGCTGATCACTAAAGTGGGCTATAAGGGCGTTGATGGCCTTATGGGCTACCCCTGCAATGGTCTGTAGTCGTCGGGCGAACGCCACTCCGTCATATACTCTACATAATAACCCCAGTCCAGGGGAATCCCTGTGACTATGACTCCTACTAACGAGGTGTCGCCTAAGATGTTAATCTCCTGAAAGAACTCAGGGAAGGGTGCCCCCAAGTGATGTTGTAGTCTCCCCAGCATAAGCACGTGCTCCCCCTCGTACTCTCTCGAGTGGAAGCCTGGACCTACTCATCCTACATAACAGGGAAGGGTTCTATGTTAGTATGGCTGTCACTTAAAGAAAGATAAGCTTTTAACATAATAATTTTGACAAGACGTGAGAAAGAAAATGACCTCGAGACAAGGATTAATAAGATACTTAGTGCAATATAGCAAGCAGAAGTACATACTTAGATTATGCAATGGTTTCTATTATATTAGCGTGGCCCTAGCCTATTGCTCTGATACCAACTGTGACGTCCCGTGTCATTACCCTGGCGGGTAATCAAACTTAGGCAACAGATTACTATTCGTCTGTCTGGTAGAACACCACTTCAACGAATAATAAGCCTTACCAGAGTTGACGCAGCAGAACAATAAGATAAAAACTGTTCTTTATTGCAACAGTTAACCACGCAGGGCTAAGGTCTTACAGTACACATAATAATTTACATAACCAAAATGGGACTAAAACCCCCTCCTTGCCTGCCATACTCCTTCGGCCTCCTAGTCGTCCCAAGTGTCGAATAGGACATCCACCTCGCCCTGTTCCTCATATAAAGGGTCCTCGACTCCTGTGGCCTCATCTGCACCTGCACGGCCCTCATCCCACTCGGGATAATTCTCGGCCGGACTAGGATCTACAAAGGAGAATACTAATAAGGTTGAGTACAAAAGTACTCAGCAAGCACTAATAGCAAATGATGCACATGATGTACTATCTCTGATTGTTATCACAGTTTCTAAATCATCTCATTTCTGAAAAATAGCTCATTAAAACATTTAGGTGGCAGATTTTAATACTGAAAACACTACTAGTCACTCGGAGAGAAGATAGACCCATGTGGTTCTGTAGACTCCAATCCTAGAGACTAGCAAGAATTCATGATTTTATTTAGCACTGCGCAGGCTTTGCACCACTTTACCCATAGCTATTCTGAACTCTCTGTGAACAGGGTCCACCGCATTTCCTTTGATGCGGGTTCGAGATCAAAATACAGAATGTTTTCCAAGTTATATGAATTAATTTCTCCACCTATTACTTTCCGTCGGTGTTGACCTCATCACCCACCGAGTTCTGGTAATGTTGGTTGAGGCAGCTTCTATTCTGCACTCAACACTCCACCTTAGCGCTATAGCGCCTTGGATCCCCCACTTCTAGACTTCTCCTACCGGTCCTAGATTCCTCCATCACACTCACACATATTACTTACCCATTGTGGAGAGCATAGTCATGTAACAAGGTAGCATTTTCTGCCCGTCGAAACGGGAAAATGGTTGGTACTAAATTTACGGCCTCTAACCGAGTAAGAGTTTTGTTGGTCCTTATATTTTAACCATATGTAAAGGGTCCCACTTCCTGCTTCATTTCTTACCTGCCAAGGGCCCCTTTTACCAGCCATATTATTCCCTTTATTACTTCCTTTCATCATTCTCAACTCTTTCATATTCACTTTAATCATCTTCATCTCAATCAATTGATTTAAGTTTTGGGAACACAATTTTGAATGCAATACACATAATACTGCAATATACGATTTACATTTAAATTAACTATGTTTATGTTCAAGAGGATCGCTTGCCTTCATAAATGTAGGAAAGGTCGGTGACGACAAATCTCTGGTCAACTGCTCCCGTCGGTGCTAGTTTGTCTTCTGTAGCAATACGGCAGCACGAATAATAATGAATAATAATGTAAGTAAATACATAGTTGATTTTGAGTGATATTATGGATACATAAGTTAGTGGCTTCTAATTGTTAGCACAATTTAATTTAAAGAAAACTTTTCGAGTCCTCTACTAAGTTAACACTCCCCACTATAGCCGTTCTACTGTCTATTCACGCTAAGGTTGAAAACCCGAGGTTCACGTTTAACTAATTAAATTAACATGATTAAAACAGTTAAATCTACCCGACTAAATGCCAGCGATGCACATGTTTGCTACGCATGCAAGCTACTTGTTATTAACAGAAATAACAGCAACTCAACTTATTTTAGTAATTAATACATAGATTGATTTTAAGTTGATTAATCCAAAAAGATGCAAGTTAAAAAATTCATTCGCAAAACTATGCAGCTAAAACTCAAATAATTTAATGTTAAAAGCTAATGCTAAAGCTACAGACATCAATTACAACAATTTAACAGTATTACACATTTTCCTAGGATTTTTCCGTAAGCCCAAAAGCCTAAATCTAACTCCTCTAACTTAATCTCTAATTTTTCCCTAACCTCACTCTCTCTCTCTCCTCTTATACAGCCGGCCCTATCCACTCACGCACACAAACAAATTCCACTTCTCCCTCTTCTCAAAGCTTTTTCTCTCCCCAAGCCTTCTCCTCTCCCCTTCCCACTACAGCCGACGCCGCCACCGCCAACTCCCTTGGTCAAGGCGCCACCACATCAGCCGCCTCCCAGCGCCCCCTGCACATGCCCGCTGCCTCGCTCCGCCAATGCTCCATCGATTCACCGGCTCCTCGTGGCCCTTGGTCTGCCGGCTCCTCCTCCGGCTGTCGGAAGGCAGCCACACCACCGACGTCAAGGCGTCCTCCCAGCGCTCCCAGCTCCCTAACCTCCGGCTCCAGTTCGCTCCTATGGCTCCACCACGCGGGTCCCCTCCGGCTGCGCGGTTGGGCCCGCCCCTGGCTCCTCAGTGGCCTCGACCTACTAGCCCAGTGGGCTTCGGCCCGGCCGGCTCGGCCTCCCGGCCGTCGGCACCGCGGCTCAGAACACTCCCCCTGCCTCCCCAGCTCCTCTAAGCTCTAGCTCAGAAGCTCCTCTAATATGCACCGATGGTTCAGGTGCTGATGCTTATTATTGATGCATGAATGCAGAGCTTGATGGTTGTTTAGGAGAGGACTTGGCTACTGGAGGAGGCTGCTACTAAGGTATGAACTCACATACAGTTCAATATGCAAATGCATTTTACCTGATGGTTGGGGATTGAGCTGGAGTGGGGTTGATGTTTGGCAATGGTGGTCGGCGATGTTCAGGTTGATGATGCCGGTGATGGGGATGGTGCTGCCGGTGGTGAGGATGAGGTCGCCCTCCTGCCATCCTTGGCGTCGCCGTGCTTCTTGGCTTCTTGGGTCCCTTCTTGGTTCCCCTTCTTCCTCTGGCTAGTTCTGGATGTGGAGTTAGTGTGCTGGGGTCTGTGAATGGGAAGGGGATGAAAGTGGAGGTTGTGAATGGGAAGGGGATGAATGTGGCTGGGGGATGAATATGGATGCCTGTGAATGGGGGGTGAATGGCAATTGGGGGTGAATGAGGCTAAGCAAAGGTCTTTGTCTGACTTGTGAGAGGGGATGAATTGGGAGGTCTGTGAATGGCTTAAGAATACTCTGGAAGTTGGGTGCTGTGTGGCATGTGAAAGGGGTGGTGTGGCTTTTGAGAGCTAGGCGCGGGGGGAAATGGCTTAGTGCTTGGAAGCTGTGAAGGAAGGGGGGATGAATGAGGCTTAAAGAAACAGGAGGAAACACTGGACATGAGCAAGGGGGAATGGCTCAGTACTGAGAGCTGTGCTGGTGCTACTTGTAAGAGGAAATGGTGTGGCTTTTGAGGAACAGGAGGAACGGGAGATGCATGGTATGCGCAGGGGGGGGGATAGCTTGACTGGTTGACTGAGTTGGGAGATGCTGACAAGTAACCGATGAATTGTTTATAGTTTGATTGATGCAAAGAACTCTTGTAAACAATTCAATTATTGCTTTACTTTTCTAATGGAAAATGGAAAATTGTAATTTAATTATGACTTTGATTCTACTACTTTACTAGTGAATGCAAAGGACTCTTGTGTTTAAATGATGAGATCGAAATGGATGATGGAATGATGGTTCTAATGACTTGCGAAGGAAACCCGAAAATACTAACGAGTTAATATATTTAATTTAGTTGCTTAATAACGATCTAATACTATAGTTAGCTTACTGCTAAGACAAAGTTAATTACTGCTAATTACCGATTACTGCTACTCGATTAGGTCTAAAAACTCGAGTTCTCACAGTCCCCTACGCCGACGTCAGCCGCCATCTCCGGAGTCCGGTGAATTGGTGTGAATGTGTGATCCTAGATGTTGTTGCGCGATGGTAGATCGATTAGGAAGAGTTTGGTTTTGTAAGGGGAGAGTGGGAGGAAGAAGAGCAGGGGTAAAATAGTCATAAATGGCAAATAATGAAGTAACTATTTTTTAAAGAGGCAAATCATATATTACAATTTTTGGAGTGGCAAATGTTAGAAGGCCAATGTCTGGAGTGGCAAATACTCAATTCTCCCAAGAAGAAATGCTATGTAGTCCTAGAAAGGATGATATTGGATATTGACAACACGAAGACAAATCATAAACATACATTGCCAACATGTTTATCTGATATGCAAAGGCATATAATCTTATATTTTAGCAAGTGCCAACAGAAATTTGACAATGATTGACATTATGCTATCTCGATTGCATTATATTATGACTTCATGTATTTAAGGGTCATGCTGACTTTTAATCGTGTTCATAAGTTAACTGAGATTGGGAGTTTATACATGCATCTATGCAGGATGAGGCTGTTAAGTGAAGCAAATATAAGTAACGAACTAGTGGTTACTGAAAGAAATCTATTTTAACAATAAATTCATATCTGGCTCCATATCCAATCAAACAGGCAAATTGGTGGGTGCTGAAACAGAGCAGTATCTGCAACAATTGAAGCAGACAACCGGAGGCCATTTTGAATCAAATGCTGGTGGATGGCACCAACAGCTAGAGGTATTGGGATGGCAGGCCGAGTTGGTTCCTACATCATCCAGTCATTTAATATTGCAATCTAAGAAGTGTACAAAAACAAAGGGCACAATCCTATCTCAATAGTATCTTGTATCGTACTAGCGAGCTTCTGAATTTGACCCAAAAAAAGGCTTTGTATTTTGATTTTTGATCCAAGAACAATGAAAATTTTAAGCGAATTACCTACGACTTGATCATGAAGTTTTCAAGCAACTGTAGGTTTGCACCATGCATCATTAGTAAAACTAACGCTGGTATTTTCTGGTCACAAGACCAGACAATTTAAAAATAGAATTCATATTACTAGATATGGCAGGAAATATCATAGCCAGCCAATGTTGATATTTGACAAGAAACAAAAAAGCTGTTCATGGAGGTCGGTGGATTTGTTAATGATGCTTCCAAGATAGAGAAGGGCCAATGTGAGGTGAAAAGGTGCATGTAGAATGGTGTTGGCTAAAGGAACAGTTACCCTGTTATATGCCCATTTGAAGGAATAAAATCATGGTTAAGGCGTCACCCAGCGACACTTAGGCGGTAAGGCGCTGCACATGTGCTAAGGCGTCGCCCCGCCTTGCCGCCTCCTCCCCACACGGCTCCTCTTCCCGGCTCCCTGTCGCTGTCTCGTGGCTCCTCGGCACCTCCTCCCCGCTGTTCTCCGTGCCCTGCCGGCCACCTAGGTCCGGAATGGTACCACTACGCATTAATCCTACAAACTTTGTGCAGCCAAAATTAACAATTAATCAATAATACAACAACAAAAGTGAAACAACTAGGGAGCAAGGTTTGCATGAGAACTACGTGTGACGTGGATGATCTATTCTCCCTTCCCGAAGCATGTCACTTGCAACGATCACCTAAAAAAACATTAACAAGCAAGGATGAGTCCGAAGACTCAGCAAGCACATAATCGAGACGATAAACACTGCCATACCAACAAACATAACCATGTCATTATTTCCACCAATAGCTTTCCATTAGTGCAATTCATCATTATTCTACATGCTCATTTGATCATTGCATTGCCCATACATGTGAATGCACCATCATGCTCATATGCATCTCATCAGCTGATACCTGTATTGCGGAGTGTTCACATGTCGATGACACACTCTTCCCCCATCTTCGTTAGGATGGGGTCCTTACATTGTTGGACTTTATCTAGTCCCTACAGATGTAAGACTTCATCTAGAGTACACCGGATTAGTCATGTAACTTTCTCACCGACCTCACCGGAATAGTTACATGACTTTCTCACCGACCTGTCTCATGCATTCTTGCCATGATGCAAATACACATGTCCATTACCATTAACATGATTCATCATTGTCATCATTAACAAGGTAGTCTCATTGTTCACCTTGTCTCATCATCATTGCCATCAATATGAAACAATTATCATGTAAGCACCATCATTTATCATTACCATGTAAGCATCCTCATGTAAACACTACCATGTAAGCATCATCACGTGAGTATTATCATGTAAGCATCCTCATGTAAACATTACCATGTAGGTATCATCACATAAACATTATCATGTAAACATTACCGCGTAAGCATCATTACCTAAACACTACCACGTAAGCATCATTACCTAAACACAACCACGTAAGCATCATCATGTAAACATTTCTATGTAAGCATCAGCATCATCATATAATCAATATCATGTCATGCAAACATCACATATTTCATATCACTTACAGGCTATCGCTCTACCATACACTTGCCTGTTAAACAAGCGGAGCGGGGTAACATGCGGATGACGCCATTCCCGAACCTCCACCTTGCAAATAAGATTTTATGCGTGCGCCCTTGAATTTCTTTCTCCTCTTTCACTTACCCCCTTTTTCTTCTCTCCTTTCTTCTCTTTCTTTCTTTTCTTTGTAACCCCTTTTTCCTTACGGCCGGCCACCCGGCTCGCTTGACCTTAGCACTTCACCTCCCTCCTCATCCACTCGGCCTCCCTTTCTCTCGATCCGCCGCGCGTCCCCAGCTTTCTACCTCCCCGACCGAAGTTGCTCCACCGGCCGCGGCCGGCCGCCTCACCGGAGACGCCTCTGCCAACGCCTAACGCCTGCCTGGGTCTTTGGTCAGCGCCACCTCCTCTCTCGGCGCCCTCTCCTCACGGCGCCAACTCCTCCCGACGCCGCCGCCTCACACGTAAGACTCGGCCCGCACCGACGCCTCTGCTCGGCTTGCCGCCGCTCTTTGCTCCCTAGGCCCGCTTCGCAGCGCCACTCCCGCTCCTCTCCCACGCCCGGCCATGGGCGTGTTCCGGCTCGGCCTCGGTGGCGCGCCTCCTCTTCTTTGTCGGCAGACCGCCTGCTCACCAGACGCCGCCGACGCCTTGGCTCGGCCTCCCGGCCCGTGGCGCCTCACAAGATCACCGCTTCCCACGAGCTCCATCCCCAGGTAGTCTACTCTTACCCCCCCACTGCTCCTCTTCCTGCACACACTGCATGGTGTGGACTGGGGGAAAGAGCTTGGGGTGGGTAGTGGGGTGCCTTCGGTTGGGGAAGAAATGGAATGGGAGAGGATGTTGGCCTGTGGGCTTGCTCTTATCCCCCCTCTCGCTCTCTCTCTCTCTCTCTCTCTCTCTCTCTCTGTGTGTGTGTGTCTCTCTCTATCTCTATCTCTACCTCTCACTCTATCTCTGTTGATTTTTCCTCTACTGTAGGGAGGTAGTTGGGTAGAATTATTCTCAACCTTCACTCTCACTATCCTAGGCTCACTACGGGTATTACATTCCACCCCCCTTAACAGAATTCAACCTCGAATTCTGGCATTCGACAATCCACACGTCAGAATAAAATGAAACAACTGTACATAAAAATAACTATAACTCGTACCCATAGTGAACAACTCCGGGTACTTCTCACGCATGCGAGACTCCAATTCCCAAATCGCTTCTCGCTCAGATTGATGCGACCAAAGCACCTTAACATACTTTATCAGTCTGTGCCTCAGCACCTTCTCTGATTCCTCCAAAATCTGAACTGGACGGGATTCGAAGGTGAGGCCTTGCTTAAGGGACAACGGTTCTAACACAATATCATGCTCCGAATCCCTTAAGTACTTTCTCAACATAAAAACATGAAACACATTGTGCACCTCTCGCATAGACTCAGGAAGGTCCAAACGATATGCCAACTTTTCAATTCGTGCCAGAATCGGAAATGGCCCAATGTACCATGGGCTAAGCTTCCCTTTGGTACCAAATCGCACAACTCCTATAGTGGGAGACACTCTCAGGAGCACCTGATCCCCTACTTCAAACTCTAAGTCACGCCTCCTCACATCCGCATAGCTTTTCTGCCTACTCTGGGCAGCTAACAAATTTTGTCTAATCTCCGCCACACGTTCCATTGGTTGCCGGACCCAATCCGACCTGCATCACCTTCCGCCACTGAGATCCCAACAAAGTGGCGATCTACATTTCTGTCTATACAGAACCTCGAATGGCGCTGCCCGAACACTGGAGTGGTAGCTGTTGTTGTAGGCAGACTCCACGAGTGCCAAATGATCCTCTTAGCTACCTTTCCAGGACCAAACACAGGACCTCAGCATGTCCTCTAGTGTTTGAATGGTGTGTTCGGACTGCCCATCCGTCTGTGGGTGGAAAGTGGTACTGAACTGAAGCTTTGTGCCCAGGGCATCCTGCAAACTCTTCCAAAATATGGAGACAAACTTGGCATCTCTGTTAGAAACTATCGTCTTGGGCACACCATGCAATCTCACTATCTCACGCACATAGATGGGTGCCAAATCACTTGCCGAATTCGTCATACGAATAGGGATAAAGTGCGTGGATTTACTAAACCGATCCACCACTACCCAATTGCGTCCTTACCTCACTGGGTACGACGTAGGCCGACTACAAAATCCATGGTAATGTCATCCCATGGCCACTGAGGAACATCCAAAGGCTGCAATAGCCCAGCAGTACGCTTATGCTCAGCCTTCACCTGCTGGCAAACCCCGTAAGACGCCACATATCAAGCGACATCCACCTTCATTCTCTTCCACCAGAAGCTCTTTTTCAAAACCCGATACATCTTGGTCTCACTAGGATATACCGTATATGGGGTACGATGCGCCTCTCTCAATATATCATCCTTGACCTGAGCCTTTTGTGGCACGCAATGGCGGCCCTTAAACCGCACTGCACCCAACTCATCAAGGCTAAAGTCCCCCTTTTTTCCCTCATCAAGGCACTCCCTCACTCACTCCGGAATCGCCAACTCCAAAGAAGAATCGTGATCACGGTGGTCTGCATCAAAGATAACAATAAGATATTTTCATTCGATCGAAGTCAACAATAAGACAATCTAGAGTGGAGGGTATCTCCTTGCGACTAAGGGCATCCACAACCACATTTGCCTTGCTCGGATGGTACTGGATAGTGAGATCATAGTCCTTGATTAGTTCCAGCCACCATCTTTGCCTTAAATTTAACTCCTTCTGTGTAAAAGATGTACTTGAGGCTCTTGTGATCAGTAAAAATATCACAAGACTCTTCATACAAATAGTGCATCCAAATCTTTAGAGCAAAAAACACTACGGCTAGCTCTAAATTGTGAGTAGGATAATTCTGCTCATGTTTCTTCAACTGTCGTGACGCATACGCAAATACTTTGCTGTCTTGCATGAGCACGCAACCCATACCCACTTGTGAAGCGTCCGAGTAGACTGTGAAACGCTGCCCTGGCTCAGGGAGGATGAGAACAGGGGCAGTAACTAACTTTTCTTTCAAAGCGTAGAAATTGCACTCGCATTCATCGGTCCACTGGTATTTCATGCCCTTCCGCGTGAGCTGAAACATTGGCTTGACAATAATTGAGAAGTCTTTTACGAAACGCCAGTAGTAACCAGCTAAGCCCAGAAAACTTCTCACTTCTTTGACATTAGTTGGCCTCTTCCAGTTCACTATAGTCAAAATCTTGGATGGATCTACTGAAATACCTTCCTGGTTAATCACATGACCCATGAAGCCCACTTCAGAAATCCAAAACTCGCACTTCTTTAACTTGGCAAAGAACCGATTCTCCCTCAGAGTCTCAAGCACGAGCCTCAAATGCCGCTCATGCTCTCCCTCCGCCTTAGAATAAATCAGGATATCATCGATGAACACAACCACAAAGTCATCAAGATACTTGTGCAGCATACTGTTCATCGTCTCCATAAAGACAGCAGGGTCATTCGTTAGTCCAAAGGACATAACCTTATACTCATAGTGCCCATACCTTATAGAGAAAGCGGTCTTTTCTATAACTTGCCCCCGCACTCGAACCTAGTTATACCCAGATTGTAGATCAATCTTGGAGAACACCTTGGCTCCCTTCAATTGATCAAACAAATCCTCGATACGAGGCAAATGGTATTTATTCTTGATGGTCACTTGATTAAGAGCACGATAGTTAACACACATGCGCCAACTCCCATCCTTCTTCTCAGTGAATAGGACAGGGGCTCCCCAAGGTGACACACTACGACTGATCAAACCTTTGGACAACAAATCATCTAATTGCATCTTCAACTCTTCCTGGAAAGGCTGTGCCAACCAGTACAGGGATAAAGAAATAGGTTATGTGCCAGGAACAAGATCAATCCTAAACTCCACATCCCTTTTGGGTGGCATACCCGAAAGCTTTCCAGGAACTACATCGGGATACTCACACCCCTGGGATATCCCCAAGGCATAGCATTTGTCGATGACGTAGGTGTCGGCTCCCATTTGATAATACTAGAGGGGTTCTGACGACAAACCCGCTCCATGTGGCCCGACCAACCACAATGCCAACACTCTCCCGTCCAAAAACATTCAGCAGCATGGTGCCCACCACCGCACTTAAAACACATCATGCCCCGCTCGACAGACGACAAGCCGGGTCGCTGACGATTTAACGAGGCGTCAGAGAAGATGACCTCAAGATTTGGACTTGATAATCGCCGGGACGCTGCCCTGCACTTCTTAGGAGTAGGTCGCTTAGATGACCCACCCTCTTCACTAAAACTCCTCTTCTGGTCACTACCAGAAGCGTTTGGACCACCCGTGGGTTGCAGTCCTTTAGTGAGCTGCATCTCCTTCTCTATCCTCCGCTCGCTTCTACCATCGACCTAAAGTCACGTGGCGCAGTGGCTCCCATAACATGACGAAACTCAGAGTTGAGCCCTCGGCAAAACCTTTTAGCCTTCTCTAGATCATTGCTCGTGACTGTTGGTACGAAACGGATCAGATCGTTGAATCCCTGCTTCGTACTCAACTATGGTTATCTTCCCCTACACGAAGGTCGACAAGGCGACCTCCATACTCTCCACGAAAGATTATGGGCACTACTTCGCCTGGAATTGCTCGACTAAGATCTCCCAGATAGCGGGACCCTGGGCAGGGGTCCTAGCTGAAAGGACTCCCTTCCACCAGATGTCCGCCTGACCCTTTAACTAGAATGCCATATAGCGAGCTCTCAGCTGTGAGCTCATCACTAGGGCTTCAAATTGCCTTCCCATATAGCGCAACCAATCTGTAGCTTGGATTGGTGTTCCCGCCCCATCAAAGGTGTCTACACGTAAAGCCAACCACTCACGAAGGACCATCCTTGCCTCTAGCATGGTTGGAACAACAAGAGGTAACTAGTACAATACAAGCAATAGCGCCGCCGACGCTTGCTGGCGAAGTGCATTGACCTCTTTCATAAATTCTCACGGCAAGGCCGAAGACCTTGCCTGATTCCTAGCTACGAACTGCTCAGCGGAAACCACCTCTACATCAGTGTTTTTTGTCAACCTCAAGCGTGGTTCGCTTGAGCACGCCACCGCCGACCTCTACCTCTACCCCTCGACATCTCCGTTAACCAAGCATTCACACAATCAATTCACAAACAATTACCTCGAAACATTGCACATCAACAACATACTAGCTAAAACATAAATGTAACACTTGACCCAAAAACTCATCCTACTGTGCACCAGAGTGTGTCAAGTTTAATTTAATTATTTGGCCTAGGTCAAGTTTTAGTAATTAATCAGCCTAGGTCTAAAATTTTTCACCACGGACCTAACGTCCGCTCTGATACCAACTATAACACCCTGACCCGCCACCTGGGTCCGGAATGGTACCACTACGCATTAATCCTACAAACTTTGAGCAGCCAAAATTAACAATTAAACAATAATACAACAACAAAAGTGAAACAACTAGGGAGAAAGGTTTGCATGAGAACTACGTGTGACGTGGATGATCTATTCTCCCTTCCCGAAGCATGTCACTTGCAGCGATCACCTAAAAAAACATTAACAAGCAAGGGTGAGTCCGAAGACTCAGCAAGCACATAATCGAGACGATAAACACTGTCATACCAACAAACATAACCATGTCATTATTTCCACCAATAGCTTTCCATTAGTGCAATTCATCATTATTCTACATGCTCATTTGATCACTGCATTGCCCATACATGCGAATGCAATATCATGCTCATATGCATCTCATCAGCTGATACCTGTATCGCGGAGTGTTCACCCGTCGATGACACACTCTTCCCCCATCTTCGTTAGGATGGGGTCCTTACATTGTCGGACTTTATCTAGTCCCTACAGATGTAAGACTTCATCTAGAGTACACCAGATTAGTCATGTAACTTTCTCACCGATCTCACCGGAATAGTTACATGACTTTCTCACCGACCTGGCTCATGCATTCTTGCCATGATGCAAATGCACATGTCCATTACCATTAACATGATTCATCATTATCATCATTAACAAGGTAGTCTCATTGTTCACCTTGTCTCATCATCATTGTCATCAACATGAAACCATTATCATGTAAGCATCATCATTTATCATTACCATGTAAGCATCCTCATATAAACACTACCATGTAAGCATCATCACATGAGTATTATCATGTAAGCGTCCTCATGTAAACATTACCATGTAGGCATCATCACATAAACATTATCATGTAAACATTACCACGTAAGCATCATCATGTAAACATTTCTATGCAAGCATCAGCATCATCATATAATCATTATCATGTCATGCAAACATCACATATTTCATAGCACTTACAGGCTATCGCTCTACCATACACTTGCCTGTTAACCAAGCGGAGCGGGGTAACAGGCGGATGACGCCGTTCCCGAACCTCCACCTTGCAAATAAGATTTTATGCGTGCGCCCTTGAATTTCTTTCTCCTCTTTCACTTACCCCCTTTTTCTTCTCTCCTTTCTTCTCTTTCTTTCTTTTCTTTCTAACCCTTTTTTCCTTCTGGCCGAAGCCACACGGGCCTGCAGCCTTAGCACTTCACCTCCCCCTCCACATCCACTCGGCCTCCTCTCTCTCTTAGTCCCGTCACGCGCCCCGACTTTCTACCTCCTCTCAATCGAGCCGCCCACCGGCCACCTCACGCCTCGCCGAGTCACCTCTTCTGGGCGCCACGCCTAATGTCTGCCCTTGCTTGGTCGCGCCACCCACCTCTCTTTGGCGCCTCTCCTCAAGGCGCCACCTCCTCCCCTCTGGCGCCGCCCGCCATCAAGACTGCGCCGGCTACGACGCCTCTCGCTCGGCTCACACCCCGCTCGAAGCATTCCCCAGCCCGCTTCCCGCAGTACCGCCCCTCCTCTCCCACGCCGGCCATGGCTGCGCGGCTCGGCCTCGTGGCCAGGCCTCCTCCTGCTGCAGATCGCCCGGCCACTCGACGCGCACTTGGTGGTGCTGGCTCGGCCTCCAGCCGCCGTCTCTCAGACGACGCCGCAACAAGAGCTCCATCCCCTGTAGTTCACTCTTACCCCCTCTCGCTCCTCTTCTACCGGCCATGCGAGGTGTGGACTCGGGGAAAGAGCTTAGGGTGGGCAGTGGGATGCCTTCGGTTGGGGAAGAAATAGAATAGGAGAGGATGTTGGCATGTGGGCTTGCTCTTATCCCCCCCCCCTCGCTCTCTCTCTCTCTCTCACTCTACCTCTCTCTCTATCTCTGTTGATTTTTCCTCTACTGTAGGGAGGTAATTGGGTAGAATTATTCTCAACCTTCACTCTCACTCTCCTAGGCTCACTACGGGTATTACATTAAGTTCCATTGTAGTTTGCTATTATAGTGCCGTTAAAAAGGAATACGAAACATCAACTGGAGCATATGATTAGAAAGTGATCTCATCAGTTTGTGGCCTACATTTGACTGCAGCAGAAAGAGCAATGGTATATTCACTACATTGCAATACAACAAACTCTAGATTATATATCTTAGTGAAATAGTCAGCTCACAACCTTTTCAACATGGGCACCAGGTGTAATATCAGACATACACACAAGCTAACTCAGGCACGGACATACTAGGTTCCACAATACGAACAGGTACAAGGAAAAAAAAGAGAGGTGTTCAGGATCAGTAGAGCAAAGTCTGATGGATTCTTACTGTTGATGTCTCAAAACCGTTTCATTATCCATGACAACAGATGACTGGAAGTTGACAGGCTTTATCGAACGTGTGCTTTGTTGCAACCAAGTTCCATAGGGGTTTGCTGAGGCCACACTCTTCTTCACTTCTGTGTTCTCAAGCACCTAGGATGATTCATGAGGTTTAGAATGTGCATTTGAAAAGTCTGCAATAGTCAAAGGAAAGAAAGGTAAGAGATCGTTTTATTTATATTCTAACCTGGCCAGTCTGTAGGTCAACTGTAATCATCATTTCAGGACCTAATCTTCCTTTCATTACCACCTTCGATTCATCCATTGGTATAACACCAACCTGACAGTTTTCATTAACAAACCAGTCAATCGGTGAGAATTCTACAACATGAAACTTTGGAAACTCTCACAGAACACTCACAGAATTCTACAACATGAAACTATGTATGCTAAACGCCTTGAAATTTCCAAACATTGCACGATCGTGTTGATTCCGTTGATGCTAAAACTCACTAATCAAGACTTTCAAATTTTCAATCCAACGCAAAAATCATATTTGATCTGCTCACTCAAACCACAAAAGATAAAACCAAGCAAATGTATCAATATACACCATAGTCTATTAATCCAGTGGTGGAACCAGGATTTCTCCAAGCCCCGGGCAGAATTGTAACAGCCTAAAACTAGCGCCAACTCGAACTCTACAGTAACGATACAACGAAATATGAAAAACATGGGAGTTTTTTCTTCGATCATAAAACATGGGAATTTCATTGGACCTGTGAAGGAACATAAAACAATTTCAAAATGAAAATTTCCCAAACACAAGCTCACATTTCATTTGAAGATTCAGACATTCACAGATCCACTCGCCAGTCACCACTCATTAAGTGTTTCAATGGAAGGATGAGCATATAGAGTGCTTACAATTACAGGAAGAGGTGTGGAGCCATGGAGGTGCCGAGGTGTGCCGCCGAGGCGGGCAGGCGGCGAGTTCCCACACCTTGGGATGGGCAAACGGCGGCGGCACGCGGGCCGGGGCCTGGGGCTCGGCGGCGGGTGGGGTGGCGCCGCGTCTGAGAGATACCGCAGCGCGGCAGCCTAGCAGCAAGCTGGAGGCGGCGCGTGGTCGCCGAGGCCTAAGGGCATCGAGTTCGTGCCGCGTGGTGCGCGCGTCGTGGTCGTGTCATGTGTGAGGCACAATCGGATTCTGGTGTAGTGGTGTGGCTGTGCTCCCGTGCCGTGACTCGTGCGCATTGCATTAGGGTTAGCTACTTGGGGCGAATTGATTTTGCGGCGCTAGTGGGCTGGTGGCATGAGACTACGGTTCCTTTTTTTTTTTTTTACCAAAATGGACTAAAACAGGCTGGCTTTTCCAGGGTTCCGGCCCTGAAATAGAAGAGATCCCGTCTCGGCGACAATTCTGGCCATGCCGGGCGGAATCGAGCTTCTCCTTGATTTCGGTACCAGTCGTTGAGTTTGGAGATGACGGAGCAATAAGCCGGCGATGCTTTGGAATCCATGCGACCAACCACCGCCAGCCGAGGAGGTGCTCCACACCATCTCCGATGCCTGCAAGTACTCAGTGGTGGGACCAAGATTTTGCTAAGACTGCTCTCAATAGGCAGTATCTTAATGTAGTTTCTTAATGCATGAGGAGTATTAGGATACTATCTTCTCAATGTATGGTTTCTTATAATGTAGTATCTTAGGTTGTTTCATTTAATTACACGCATGATCTTTACTAGTATTTGAGCATTGTGGCGTATTTGTGGCATGTACTAAAGCAATACATATTTGTTGACACACACAAACGTAAATACATGAACATGTATCCGTACATAAAAAGTGCCAACTAAAATATCATCAAAATATATTTAGAGATACATGAATGAAGTCATAAACATAATCTATTTCGGCCCAAACTTTTTCCAAATATGCTCAATTAAGTCATTTTTGAGTGCTCTATGAGTAGGGCAATCCCGGATGTTAGCATCTCTTTGGAGCACATTGGCAAATTCCCGTATGTCACCGTGAAACCATCATAAAACTAAAACAGATAAGTGGCATTTCAGAGATTGAACAAGGCAAAAGGTGGAACTCGTCCGCCGCTGCTACAGTAAATTGCCTAACAAGTAAATTTGCATGTTAACAAATCCACACGGTTGTCAAGAGCAAGGAACAAGTACGAGGCAAGAGGTGAAATCAACTATTTCAAAAGAAATATAAAAATCCAACAAAATGCCATGCGTGTTCAAATCCGCTGACACCATAGCATGAAATTTTAACCCTATACTAGTATACCACATATCAAACCTCTCAAATTAGCATTGCTTACAAAAAATTCTGTGAAACACATCTCCCATCCCTTGCTTCCCATCCAGAGCTAACTAATAAGCAATTACCTACAAGGCGTCTTTGTATATATATATATATATATATATATATATATATATATATATATATATATATATATATATATATATATATATATATATATATATATATATATATATATATATATAAAGACGAGATGCTAAGATGAAACTCAATAGGCGTAAATTCTTCCGAGTATTAACATTAGGGAGGTCTCATTTTCACCCTCTCGAGATCAAGATGTCTCAGATTCAGATGGTTCCAAATTGCATAACCTTGATGCAATCAAAAGTCGCTAAAAGCAGTAACAAGGAATCATCAAGAAACAAGTTCTATTCAAGAACAAAATTAAATGGAGGGTCAGCAATGAACGCCCTAGTCTGCTTTTGCCTCTCATGGCAATGCTTTCAATTTTCAAGCACTCAAGAAGCTTAAATTGAAAAATGGAAAATTGCCAATCAGTAAACAAAATAAAAAGTTTCCTCGTAAGAAAAGAAGGTTAAATGTATTCATTGACAAAGAACTCAACACAGAAAGTTAAATGTAGTTCAGTCAAAACTAACTAAGATATGCTCAATCATGCTGAAATCTCTACAGCAGTTTAGCATCCAACTTTCAGTCTAGCACAGCAGGCGTTGAATATCAGAATTAACAATTTAACATATCCGATTCTATTGTTGTCTATAGTATAATGATATGCTTTTTGGTTTCCATCAGATTATGTCCTATTTTGTAGATTTGTGCATACAAACATATGTTCCATAAAAGAATCAGATGTGCCGAATCGATAGTAATGAAGTGATTGAAACTTAAAACTAGTTCTAATATCAGCCAAACAAGCGGATTATGTACTACTAATTTACACTACGAGAATGCATGCTGCAATTTCGGAGTTTAGGTGAGGATGTGAACTCAGTGTATCTGGAGGTTGATCTATAGGAAGAATATTCATGGATTCTTCCAAATAAATTGCTGCCAATCATTCATCCCAATTAGTAGTTCTGAAAATTTCATATGAGTACGAAATCCAAACAAAGCAAAATGAACACAACCGCATCATGCTAAAATTTCATATGAGTACGAAATCCAAACAAAGCAAAAACATGGCCAAGGGAGATAAGAAGAACATGCCATTGATTTGGCGGTCCTAGGATGACTCAGGAGCTACCGGCGCCGGGGAAATTGAATGGCGGCGGTGCCGGCAGTGGTCCGCTCGCCGGTGGTGGTGGCCCTCGCTCCTTATTCCTGCTTCCGTCCATGAGGGCGTGGGAGATCGCGAGCGGCAGGAGATGGGGGCCGGGGGCCGGCGGCCGGCGATGGGGAGCGGCATGAGAGGAGAAAGGAGGCGCCGGAGGAGAGGAGAAAAGGGCACATCACAAGTGAGAGGAGAAAGGAGGCACCTGCGGCCGGCGATGGGTAGGAGATGGGGGCTGCCGACCGGCGATGGGAATGAGATGGGGAGCGGCAGGAGAGGAGAAAGGAGGCGTTGGGAAAGAAAATGGAGAAGGGAGATGGGAACGAGATGGGCCGCACTGCACGGGATCGCACAATAAATTTTTATGCGTTGGATTTCGAGATCAAACTGGTATCCAAATTAGATACTAGAGTACCCTCTCTCTTCATTAACTATGGTGTCATATCATCACTTTGCCTATATGGCAAGCTTAAGATACCAGCCAAGGTGGAGCACTGGGAGCAGTCTAAGCTTCGGACTAAACTCTAATGGACTAAAACTTATGCCCAATCCTACCCAGCCATGACATAACAAAACGGTAAAGCGCAAATGCATAATTGATATGAAATATGAGAAATATGCTTAATGATACTATAAAATATGAAGGACATAGAAAAAATGTAGCATAGTAGAGAAATATAATTCGAGTACCTAAATAAAGAGGAATTGGTCCATCGGTTTCGAAGCCTAAGATCATCAACGATATCATTTGGAATTAGTTCAACACGATGATTATTGTAATAGCCCCTCAAAATCTAGGATCGTTAAACTCTTCACAACCACCCAGGATGTGCAGTTGCGAAGTAAGCAGCGTTTCAAGCAAGCTTCCAATTACCACAAAAATCAGACTTTTATTACATAAGATTAACGTTTAATAGCCAGTTTTAACTTGACACGGGCATCCAAGCCTAAAGTTAATATAATACAAGACAAAAGAATTTCAAACCACAAGCACGCTTGAGCGTGGTCGAGACCTAATAACAGTAGTCGCTGCCATCTGAGGGATCCACCAAAATCCTACTCACAAAGTTCCTCTGCACTTTCCCAGGTTTCCTCTGTAGATGTTTTGCAGATATTGCAAGAATGAGTACTACTACCGAACTCAACAAGCCACATGGAAATCCTAATTAATTACATGCTAGGATTATCAAAGGAATGGTACATTTTTACCATAACTGGCATATATGGATGTATTTTGCATTTAAAGCAGTTTATCTTTAAAACAGTAAAACAATAATAAATAATAATATCAGGGGTTTCTCAACACAATTGCACCAACCAACTTATCATCTCAAAAACTCTACTTATGCCTCTGTATTGGAATAACCCATTAACATAGCTTCATTAACCGGAAGCACAACGTATTCAAATACCTTTAGATATACACTCTACAAAGTTGCCCAACTTTAACCACAAGATATCTCAGACTCATACTGTTAGAACATAGACACGCAACCCGTTAGCGTACGACTGAGATGAGATAACAAAGTATTTTCACTACTCATCCTTTTTAGCCTCTACCTGGTAGGTCTATGGACCATACAGCCCTCGGAAGACTCCAACGGCCACAGTGGATCTTGCACCCCTATGCTGACGGCACCTACCGTTGTGTAGACCAGCGAGTGCCTCCTTAGGCCCATTCCTGTCCCATTCTAGATACTGTAGATATTCAATCGAAAGAGTAGTGTACTAAGCCAGGGAGTAATAACCACACCTGTGGTTGAGCGGTTTTCTGTGTCTGTTACTGTGGCATAAGGTTCTTGTCCTTACTTATCTCACGGTGAGGCGATGGACCAAGACCAACACATGGATGTCCACCCTCTAGGCCTCACCTTCGACTCACTTTTAACACAAGTCTATTGGATTGCCCAACTTCCTGGACACAACCCTCAACTCTCCTTAAAAATCATTGGCGAACAACCAATACTCTTTTGATGATTCTATAAACACATTATGATAAAGCTACTTATATAGCTATTGTTTTATGCGAACTTGTCAAGGTGAATATGACTTACAAAAGATGTATACTTGTCAAAGTGAATATGGCCTACAAGTGCTAGGTGGGTTTGTATATGTGGTAATAGGATTTATCTATCTACCATGTGAAAGTATCTAGGCCCCTAAAAATTGTTTTGGTAATTAATGATAATATGTGAATATAGGATTAACGTGTTTATTGAGTATTTACAAGGTTAAGTCCCTTTGGTGAACGTATTGACGCAAAGTTGCATGCAAATGGACTACATGAAGATCTTTTGGCTCAAAGACAAGGTACAAGTAGTCTAGGTTCCTTTTTCTATTTTATCGGTCTTAGGAGTTTTGGTTGGAAGACCGAGTTATAGGATAAATGCCGTACTATTAAGAGGGATCATGGCTAGTAGCTTGATAGCATGTTCTTGTGCCATATGGATCAATTTAGGATTATGCATGCATTTGAATTTAAACTTAAAATTGAATTTGAAAACTTCTAGTGCTTCTGTCCAAAATCGATAGTACCGCAGTTATAATTGCGGTCGTACTGCTTGGTGCGGTATGACCAGACCTTAATTGGCGGTAGTATCGTATTTTGAAGGGAACAGCCAACTGAGCGCACATGCGGAACGACCGGCTCTTCGAGCGGTACTACCGCATTGCGGTCATTCCGTTTTTTAGTTGGCGGTTCAAGAAAACCAGAAGCGATGCATTTTGCCTCAGAGCTGATCATGGAAATCGGTCGTACCGCACGTGAGAATCGGTCGTACCGAATTTTATGAGGCGGTTCAATAAAAACAGAACAAGTGTAAATCTGCTCAAAAACTCTTTCAGGAAATCGGACGTTCCGCGCTTATGAACGGTTGTACCGCTCTGCGGTCATTCCAATTTTTACATGGCGGTATGAAAATTTCAGAACACTTGTATCTTTCAGCGATTTGTGAAACCCTACGATCGGTTGTACCGCTCGTAAATACGGTACGACCGGGGCAAAGCGGACGTATCGCACCTTAGTTGGCGGTTGTTCCGACTGGGATTTCCAACGACTATAATGTATATTTTTAGTAACTGTTTAGCTGCTGGATCGTGTTTCGATCGAAGCGGTCGCTCGCTTGTTGCACTGCGGTCGTTCCGATTTTCGCTGAGAGTTGGGGTTTGGTCCCCAACGGTCATAATTGTTGGTGGGGGTTATAAATACCCCCCAACTGCTCTAGTAAAGGCTGCTAGTGCCCATTTAACATCTATAGAGTCTTGAGAGCTTTGTGCATTCACTCAACACTCAAAAACACTCTTGTGCATTCATTGTGAGCTTGTTGAGATTCATTCAAGTGCATTCATACTCCTAGTTGATCTATTTTCACTTGAGTGCCATCAAGTAAAGATCGTTGGTCTATTACTCTTGGAGTGTTGCCGCACTCCTAGACGGTTTGGTGGTTGAGCACGGTGATCTCTTCAAAGAAGATTATGAAGAGGCCCGGTGCAAGCTTGTGAGTGGTTTGGTGTTCACCATCTCCGGAGCGGAGGAAGAACAACCATAGTGAATCGAGGGAAGGCTTAATTCTTGGAGCTGGCTTGAGGTGTCCAGCTTCCTCAACGTGGACTAGTGAAGACCGGCAAGTCTTCGATACCACGGGAAAAACATCGTTGTGTCATTGTGGTTATCTCTAGTCTTTACTTTCCGCATTTATATTTCTAGCTTGTTTAGTGTGATTGAATTGCTTAGCTAGAAGTATAACTTGTTTAGACTAAGTTATTAATTGGCTAAAATTGTTAATTTGTTAAAAATTTAGAAACCTCCTATTCACCCCCTCTAGTTGGTTATCCTTGATCCTACACCATGGTATTCAAAAGTATTATTTGAATATGTAAAGTAATGGCACAAATACAATAATGAAAGTAATAATATAAATACATGAAATGTGGGTTCAAAATGATCAAGGAATGCGACTTGCCTCCTTACACAAAGTCCTTTAGATACTAGTCTTGTCCGATGTCTTCTAGAGTTTGGTCATCAAAGTCGTGACCTAGCGCGAAAAGAAATAAAATAATCCAAATAAAATCCGGCTCGACAAGGAATGAGCTGGGAACAACATGCAAGTAAATAAATCCAAAAAGAAACATAAAGAAAAGGTGGTGTGGTGTATAGGATTTATTTGGTGTTTAAATGGACTGTACAGAGTGGAGAAAATGGATTCACAAGCTCAAAAATGGTCGAAATAGGTATACTATGCAAATTAGGATTTCGGGCGAAAAAGTGTCAAATAATGAATAGTAATTTTTACTATTCATATGTGAAAAATGGCTTATGAACAGTGCTTGCCTTTTTACTATTTTTAACTGCCATGAATGGTGTCGAACCATTTTCCGGGTGATGAACAGTGTTTCCGATTTTCGGGTGAACAGTGAGGGAAGTTTACTATGCATTGAAAAAGGCCTAAATGAATGAACAGTAATTGGGGTTTACTGTTTTCTGACAATAAATAGTATGAATCTCACGATTTTTGGGTGGTGAACAAGAAAGGGATTTTCTTGTCGCAAATGAGCAAAGGAAAGATCGTGATTTGGAACAACATCGGCCGAGCCCAAGATCTGTAGGGCCATAGGCCCAAAAGGCCAAGTCTTTTAAGGCCCAGTGCTTAGGTAGCCTTGAGCTGCGCTCGGCCGAAGGCCAGAGTGCGCTCGGCTTTGCCTAAGTCGGTAGCGGCGGCAGGGGTGAGTGGTGCGGGGAGCATCCACAAGCCAAGGGGGCTCCATTTTGGGGTCTTGGAGGGGCAGAGGAGGTGTGGAGTTGGGGCAGCGGTGGCAATGGCGCACGGCCGAGACAGAGGAGAGGTGCGGTGGTGCTCCGGCGAGCTTCCGACCAAGGGGAGGGGCGTGTGAGTATCAGTGGTGCTAAGGGAGTTCAAGGGTGGTGTTGATAGGGCTAGGGGTGTAGTGAGGTGGCTTGGCGGTGATGGCTGTAAAGGAGGCAATGGTGGAGTTCGGCGCCGGTGGGCTCCGGTGGGGTTGGGGGTGGGGAAGGTGGAGGAAAGTTGCGGGAGGGCTAAGGGGAGCTTACCGCGGGGTTGATTTGGCGATTGGGCGGACGAAGGCGGCGAATCGGCGTCGGGTTCGTCGGAGAAGAGGAGTGGGACGGCGGCAATTCTTGGAAATTCGCTAGCTCTAGAGGGGGAGAAGTGAAGGGGAGGTGGTGGAGGGGAAGGTGACAAAGGAGGGATGCTCTTGGGGGGGGCTTTATAGGCTCAGAGAGGCAATGGCGCCAATAAGGTGGCAGGAGCAGGGAGGCGGCAACGTGGAACAGGCGGTCGTGGGAGGCACTGGACAGGCAAGGTGGTAGTGTGGGGGTGGTGCAGCAGCAGTGGGGATGAGCGCCAGCAATCAAAGTGAGGTGAGGTGGCGGCTGACGGAGGTGGCGCCAACGGTGATGGTGTCGGGGAGGTGACGACCGGGAGGAGGAAGAAAGGGAGAAGGTGCACGGGGAGAAATGCGCCACCGAGAGGGGAAAGCAGAATGGCCGAAAAGGGAAAGCAGGTTGGGGGAGACTTCCAAAAAGGGAAAGAAATAAAAAACAAACTGAGATTTTCAAAAACTTTTGAAAATCCTTAAATTCGGGTTGTTTCAATTGTTTAGCTATGTATTACTAAAAAAACGCATAACACATGGCATTCATTGAGATTTCAGTAGAAGGGTGAAGGATCAAAGGGGGAAGGGACGAGACGAGGAGTAGGGAGTAGTGGAGTACCAGATTGGCGCTTGCCTCTGCGGCTCTAAGGTTTGTTTGCCTGACCCATCCCCGTCTTGCTGATTCTGAGGGCCCAAGGCAAGAAGTCGGCGTGGCAAGAAGCTCCCAACAAAGAAGCCAAGCAAGGGAATTTCTGTGTCAGCCCACACGCAAGAGAGAGAGAGAGAGAGAGAGAGAGAGAGAGAGAGACGTGAGGGCGAGGGCGAGTGTCGACGTCTGGAACTCTCGTTACAGAACGGACAAACAAAAATACAATAAAGGAATATGGAGAGTACTATCTGTTTGCCAAGGGACTCAAAATGGAGAATGTGTATTGCAAAGAGTATGCTCTGATTACAGGGAAAGTAGCTGTGAATACACGTGGATTAGGGCTTGGATGTGAATCTATGTTACAAAGGCACTCAGGCCAAGCTATTTATAGTTTTACAAGCATCGGCAGTTAACTACGGTGGTGCCTCTTCGCGCCAATCGCCGCATCTCTCCCCGCCAATCTTCGCGTCTCTTCGTGATGACCGTTATCGCTGATATCTCCACATGCAACCGCTATTAATCGCACATGGGTAACTACCCTCTAGGACCTCCTCTGCGGAGTAGAGGTCCTAGAGACGTCTTGGAGAGGTCCTCGAGGAGGTCCTGGAGAGGTCCTCGAGGAGGTCTTACTGGGCCTCCGAAGGGAGTTTCGGGGACGGTCAAAAGAAAGATTTTATAGACTCACCTTTCGACTGTTTGATTGATCTTGGGCCTAGAAAGCTAACTTGGGCTTAGCAAAACTGTGCCTACTTATTAATAAGCGAATAATGATATACTTGGATAATTGACTGGTTAACAATCCTCGTCAGCGAGCGATTGGATTTGGGGGCGATCGGGCGAGCGACCAAAGATTCAAAGGTTCGAAGCAATCGGTAGGATTCTGAACTTTTGTTGTGCTTCTGGGCCTTTAAGGCTTCGATGGGCATGCACAGTTGTGCTGCTGCCTGCTGGGCCGGAGGGAAATGGGAGGAGGGCAAGGCAAGCCTGGTTTGGGCCGTGCTCCTTGCCACTACTACTTGGATTTAATTTGGTCACTACTAATGGGATAACAGTGGAAAGATTCCCAGATCTTTAAATCAGAATTCAGAACCGATCAAATCGGAGGAAAGAGAGGAGACAGTTGCAATTTGTAGAGAGAACATTTACACTGCAATACATGATACAGTGCACCTATATCAATTGCGCCAAATGCATTTAAGAAAGCTCTTGCTAGACATGAAACAGAGGATACAAATCCATTGCATTAAGAAACTGCAGGCAAAGAAACCCAATCATGGCCTCGTTGAACAAAGAGATAAACTTTGGTATTTTTTACACCAAAGATAAACTTTAGTATTGAAAGAGGAAGAAACAATTCATGGAACAGGTTGCGTGCGCCAAACCGAGCAGAGCGTCGGGTTGCGCCGGAGGCAACTAAACACCAAGATGACAACGGATGCTTCACAGATCTTAAGAAAGAAAGAAAAAAAAACTTCATGTCAGACGAGAGGAGATGAAGGCAAGTAGAAGATGAAGGCAAGTAGAAGATGCCTAGGAGGCGGTGTTGAGGTGAGGTGCCTTCACCTTGGTCGGACCAACAGGGAGGGTTCAGTCCATACTCCAGTGACCAGTGGCGGATTTAAGAATTGACTACATCTTGGGCTAAATTCTAATAGACTAATATACAAAAACTAACACTAATTTATACTCACACCACGACATAAAACTGGCAATCAAATTTGAAAACCATAACATGCTTGATCAGTACTCTGGTCAGATTTCATGTTAATCCACCAGAAGTTGAACAGCTGTATCACCGAAGGAGAAAGAAAGAGACAAAAGAAAGAGGACCATATACCTAATTGGAATAATTAAAACAGATAATTAACTGGTAGAAAAGAATAGTTGCCACTGCCACTAAGCCCAGAGAGCACTATGGTGTTCGGTTTCGAGGATTTCAGGCAAGAAACTATTAACAATAAAAATCATCCACGTCATCTGGGGAGGTGTCCTCGTGATGGTGCTTCTTGCGGCTGTGGTGTCCGGGTTGGGGGAGGCGGAATCGGGGAGGAGGAACTGCCTCCAGGGAAGGAGGTGTCGGGGTAGGCGGCTCTGCGTGTGGGGGGCGTAGGGGGGGGGGAATACGAGGTCCGGCGGTTTTGCGAGGGTTGCTGGTATTTGTGGGGAGCGGCGGCGGTTGCAAGAGAGGAGGTGTTAGGGGAGAGAACAAATGACTCAATCAGGGTGGGGTACAGACGGGTGAGTGGGGAAGGGGAAGAGGAAGAAGAACATATTACTCATCACCACTAGAGTCTTTTTAAATAGTGAAGATACTTCGAAACGGTGTACCGGTATAGATTTGTACCAGAATGATCCATTCCAAGAGCAAAAATGGGATGAGGGATGTACTCCGGAATGGCATTGTCAACTTTGATTAATCTATCATTAACTCACAAAGAAACGATCAAACGGGTTTGTATGGCTGGACTACCAGGAATTGCGAAGTTCAGAGTGTTGGGATCACTCGAGAGAGACTTAAAATTTCTTGGGAATGATGTTCTCGAGTAACGACGCTTGGGAAAATGCGCTCGGTGCTGTTACATAGAGTTAGCTCAACGCTCCCGAGTCTATACCTACTTGATAGACGAAGACCAGGTGGGGTGCAATAGAGTCATTGTTGATTTCGATTCCACGTAGGTGATTGAAGTGATGAAGTCCGGCAGCAGCTCAAGGGGAGTAACGGCAGCAATTTTCGATGAAAAGCACCAATATGGCGGGGACATTCGCCAAGGCAACCTTTGAACATTGTCCACGCGAAGCTAATTGTCACATTCGATGATAATCTATTCCATCTGTGACACAATATATCTCCATGATTCAACACAAGTTCACAAGATCACAAAAAAAACTCGGGAAGAACAGAGGAAGAACGAGGGAGTCAGAAAGGGGAACAGGATAACAAAACTGTACTTTTCGATGCCGTCTCTGATTACAAACACTATAACTTATACGCCACACCAACTCCTACGCCACCTAGTTCAAGCCCACATAACTTTTTTTTTTATTAAAGGACTTCATCCCAGCTTTTATAGAAAGCCAAATAACAAGTTCTTACAGCTATCGACTTAGTGCAAACATGCTGGGGAGACCAACTTACCAGATACACTCAAGAACGACAGACATCCAGACCAAAATGACAACCGAATCACCGACATCCAGACCAGAAAACGACCACAATCAGATGGAAGAACACCTCAAAAAAGGTACAAACCAAACATACGACGAACAGATCACTGAAGGTAATTACAAGCAGACAGAAACTGAGAAGCCCACATAACTTAACACGTTACTCTCGGCCCACTTGGCCCATGGAATCACTTCGCGCCAACTCTAGTCTTCCTTCGCGCCTTGTCCCTGTCTAGCTCTGGCTGAACCTGCCCGATGGCTGCCATGAATTGACTGGTGCACATTTTAGCTCGTCAAGCGATGAGCTCCAATTCTTCTATTGAGA